>JAQQAC010020790.1:17367979-17447991 GCA_029783875.1 Phataginus tricuspis
GGGGGTACTGTACAGCTCAGAGAAGACAAGTAGCGATTCTCATCTCACTACGCTGATGGACAGTGACTGTGGTGGGGTTGGTGGGGGGGACCTTGTGATGGGGGGAGTTCAATCATCACGGTATTGCCCATGTAATTGTAGGTTAATGATACTAAAATAAAATAAATTATTAAAAAAAAAAAAAAGTCAAGTTTGGGTTCATGTTCTGTGTAAAGTGCTATAGGTTGAGAACATGTTTCATTCATTCATTCATCCCACAACCGTATGTTAAGGGTTTATTGTGATACATCAAGAATCAAACTCAGGGACACATTCCTGCCTTCAAGAGGTTTACATTCTAGCAGGGAGAGGCAGACAATAAATGATAAACACAATAATTACATCCATTACCTAATATGACAGAAGCTCAACAATGACATGAATAAATTAAAAAAATAAAGCAGTGAAAGGGAGGTCAGGAGTTCAGGGGATGCAGGGATGTTGCACAATAAATGAGGCAGTCAGAAGGGTTTTCATGGAGAAGGCGGGGTTGACACAGATTGTGTTTAGATGCTTTCACCCTCCTGGTTGACAGACGTTTGGTAGGTGGTCTGCCTGGAATAGCTGGACTTGCTCCGGTGGGTCTTCGGGTACCTTCCCTGATCCTCCCCACATGGGGTGATCCTGGGTTGCCTGGGATGGAGGGGTTTCCAGGGCATGGGAGACTCAGAGCTAAAACCTAGGAAGCCCCAGGCAAATGGGGGCAGGTGGTCACCCTACCCCCACGCCAGTGTCTCGGCAGACTCGTCCTTCTAATCCAGTCCCTGTGAGCCCGCAGCCCTGCCACACCGTGGGCTGGCTGTCCAAGGCCCCAGTCTTGTCTTACCTGTCTTTAAAGCCCCCAGTGCCTAGTTAAAATGTTTGTTGTCTTAAACCCAATCATTTCGTTTGGTAAATTAGAACCGAGAAAGGTTTGGTATTTCACCAAAATCAAATGGCAGAAGAGCTTTCTCCTTCCTTCCGTCGTTTTTAGCCCACCTTTGGGGCCCAGAAAAAGAAGTGAGAGCATTTCCAGTGTGCTTTTGAAAGTCTCCAGGGAAAGTTTACTTGCAGACATTGTAGAACTGAAAATATTTGCCTCAAGTGAGGTTTGACTGTTCGCCAAAGATTCCATTGTTGAGGCTCTGGAGTCAAAGCCTTTCGGAGGTGGATTGAATTCAGGACTCCTTCCAGATGGGGATTAGCAGGTTCAGCGGAGCGCTTCTGGCACTGAGCAGAGGGCCTGGCTGCTGGTAGTATGTCAGCTCACATCTTACTGATGTCACTACGCTTTCCATCACCCGGGGACTTCTAACTCAACTTGTGCAGAATCAACTCAGCAATGCTCGTCTCCCGCATTCCCAGATCTGCTCCTCTCCCAAGCTTCCACCTCTATGAATGGTCTCACCATCCTCTAATCATTCAAGCCAGGAGCCTGGCTGACTCTCCTCTCTCACTCACTCAGCCCTACCTCTGCACTGCTTCCCAGAGCAGCCTCTGGTCCTCACCCCCACAACCACTGCATGAGTCCTGGCCTCCTTCGCTGGGCGTGTGGGTGGCAACAAAGCCTTCTCACTGGTCCCTCTATTTCCTCCACAAACCTCCTGCAGCACCAACAAGGGCATCCATTTAAACATACTCACTTGATTCTGTCATTTTCTTCCCTTTAAACACCTCCAGTGTTCTTCCATTATCGATTGCATAAAGTCCAAGCACCTCAACATGACATACTGTGCCTTCCAGAGTCTTGTCTGCTTACCTCTCTGGCCTCAACCCTGCCCTATTTCCTCCCACTTGATGCTCTGATTGGACTCAATAACTTGACATTTCTTGACTACTCCCTGTGGAGGGCCCCCCCTTTTCTTTTTCTATCTTATTTCAAGACTCAGTTGATGTCACCCTGTAGATTTTTCCTGACCCTTCTTGTTAGAACTGGTGTGCTGTGTTATATCAACTGTTTGCTGATCTCAACACCCTCCTGTCCTTGTATCACAGAAGCTGGAAGTCTGGAAACTACATTACCCAGTTCCCCTTACCAGCAGAGATCCAGTTTAAATTCTTCAAATGAAAGGCTTGTGCAAAGAATCTGGAAGTCCAAAGAAAAGGAGAAGTTATTATTTACTTGCAGGAATGGCAGATAGGTGCATGGACAGACAGAAGCTCTTGGTAGTTCTTATACTTCCTTATTCCTAAAAGCCAGCATCAGTTTCCCATTGTCATTACTTCCTCAGATTTCCCATCAATTTTAAAAATACTGAATTTCTTGAAAAGTATCCCTCCCTCTTGAGTTACAGAGTGGTTTCTATTTCCCTAACTGCTCCCTGCTTTCTCAGGTAATTGGTCTTTCCTAGCCAGCACCTGGTCCAGTATCTGGCACTTAAGTACTAAATACTGTCGTCAGGAAGTTAAGCTGAGTCAACAGAAGGGATAAAAACACCATGAGTCATTTTACTCCCCAAGGCTCTTCCATGAGACTTGGCTTTCTGCTTGTTTCGTTGCATCTGTTTCTTTCCATCCTTCCTCTCTGTACTTGCAATGCCAGATTGTGTATTGAATGAGATACAATGAAAAGAGAAAATTATTTGGCATACAAAGTCATGAATTCAAATCCCACATTATTACTGACCATCTGTGGGCTCTAGAACAAGTTTTTAACTTCTCTAAACCTCGGTTTTCTGATGTGCATGGTGAGAATAATTATGCTTTCCAGAGCACTGTGAGATAGATGCCCCGTAAACATTAATTCCCTTTCCTTGTCAAGGTGGAGGAAACATGGCCTTTCTGAGAAGAAAGTGACACTAACATGTATTTGTGACACACACCCCTGGTTTTACAGAAGAGGGGACTGAGGTTCATTGAGTGAAAGTGACTGGTACAAAATTACAGTTATTAAGCAACGGAGCTGGGACCAAGATGACCTCTTCTGATTCCAAGGGCAGTTCATTTTTCGACGACAGGTAGAGATAATAATGATGGCAATGAAAATAATAATTTTCCGATTGCACAAAGACAGAGAAAGACTTTCCCTCAGTCAAGGTCCCCAAATCAATAAAATGTGGAAGAAAGCATCTTTTTTTTTTCATCCCCAGACAAACTGTAACACGCATGTATAAGCACTTGTTGTTTGTTAATGAGATTTCGAGGTTGTTTGTTACTGCACCATAAGTTAGCCCATCCTGACTGCTGCAGGATGTGAGCTGCATGGGAATGCCTGGTGTTTGGCTGATGTGGGATACAGCGACTCAGACTGATGCCACAGCTGGGTTGCAAACTGGAGCCGGTATGAGATGCACGGGACTCTAACCAGAAACATCCACGTGCCACATGGGGAGTGAGAACTGGAGCGTGAGGTGGGCCTTTGGATTTTTGGATTGTTTGTGCTAGGCCCTGACGGAAGGTGCAGACTCTCCTGTCTCAGATAATGTTATCTTGAGTCTTGCGCTAAGTTGAATCCGAGACGAAGAAGGAGACTTGCGAGCTGGTCTCAGCTCCACGAGTCTGGCTCCTGGGCCCCTTGGAGCCACCTCCTCCTTCGTGCTCTCAAACTGGCTTTAGGTTGTTCTTTGCGTAAGGTCTCAGCATCCTGGTGGATTTAGGGGCCTGGAATGTGGGGTTTCCTCAGAAAAATAGACAATTTTAATCCATTACTGGACAGAGGCATGAGGATTCTGGTTACACAGAGCACACGCCATTCTCCTGGATTGAGGTGCCAAGAAATGAAATGGAATTATTATAAATCCTATGCCCAAAAAAGGAATTAAAAGCTTTAGCTAGAAAGGATTTGGCTAAAAGCAATTGGAGAGCCCCTGCTTGAAGACTGGAATGGGTTTAAAAAGTTTGCATAGATTTAAGAGGGGAAGATGAGAATGATCCCAGGAGGATGATTCCAGCATAGTCAAGACAAATTTCAAGTTACTTGTCACAAGTGGGAAGGAGGACCCAGCACAGGTTTTGAAGAAATGTGTCGGGAAACGTGTGGATTTAGGGGAGGCAGGAAGCCAGAGGGGCCGGGTAGGGACGTCAGGGCCGAGGGAAGTCCAGGTGAGCTGTGGGTCTGGTATTCTGAGTGAGCCACAGCGGGGCAGGGCCTGTGTCCTGCTCGCCACCATATCCTAGCATCCAGCATGGTCCCTCACGCATAGTAGATTCTCCCTAGCTATTTGTTGGGTGAATGAATGTTCAGAAGGTACATTCTGATGGGTTTCTGCTTCTTAAAGAGGAAGCGACAGAGATAGGCAGCATATATTTGGATAATGGATACTTTTCCTGTAACTGAGGCTTTCTTTCTTGCTATGTAGGATGGCATGTGACAACTCACAGGCTAGGACCACAAATGTCAGGGCCTGAAAGCAAAAAATTAGGAAAATAAAGGAAAACCCCAGGCTCCAGTCTCCAGCAAACAATACTAGCTCTACACATGTAGAGAAAGAAGCAGGTGGACCGAAGAGGCAGGTATGTATTTTAAAGCTTAGCCTGAAAGGAGTTGGGGAACACCAGGAGATGGAATGCCAAGGGCGTCTCACCGCCACTGCAAGGGGGGTGGTGGGAAGAAAGCCTTGGGGATGAGGAGAGGCAAGGTTTTGGGAAGAAGCCACTAGCACAAAGAAGAGATAGTCTTCTCCAGAAGGATCAGCAGCAGCTTTGGTTCATGGCATTCCTGCAGCTGAGTCAAAAACTAGGGGGAAGGAAAATGCCCTGGCAGACAGTTTCACAAGGCCAGCACAGGACGCAGAAGCAGCGGCAGACGCAGTGGGTAGGAAACACCCAGGATGCAGGAGAGAGTCGGCAGGCGAGGCTGATCATGTGAGGCAGCCCCGGGGGTGCTGGGAACATCAGTCTCAAAGGGGCCTCGGGAATGAGGAGGGTTTGTAAACATGGGTTGGATGTGGAGAACATAGACCCTCAAGTAAGACCTGGAGGCTGGGGTCTGCACCTCAGCAAATGCCAGTCTTACTGGCAATTCTAGTGGGTCCGAAACCCAGAATGTTTTCCTTCTATGTCTCACATCTGTTCTCTGCATCTCCTTTCCCCCAGATGTCCCTGAGCACCTGCCGCCTCCCATGGCTGGCAGCAGGAACATGGATTCTGAGGACATCATGTTGCTTGGCTAACTTTGGTGGGTGAGAGGCTGGGCTGGGATATTCTTGCGCACCCTGTTGACTTTCAAACTCTTTGAAAAGCAGGACACACCGGCAATTGGGGCTTGGGTAAATCTGACCTCCTTATTGGTCCTGGGGCCACACACATTCTGGGTAGACAAGGCGGAAAGCAGCTGCTCCTGGAGGAGACACCCAGACTGTGGTTGGGGGTGCCCTATGGGCTGAGACTTGGGGGGACTCAAATCTGGGAGCAAAGGGTCTTTCATTTCTTTGGGTTTTAATTGGCAAAGGGAAGGGAACTCCAGTTTGAACTTTTATTCCTCTCCTAGAACTTACTAATGGAGAGGGCAACACAAGTTCAGGGTATTTTTTTAGTGGCTGGCCTTATGCTGCTTGAGGGTATTTTTATGCCAGCATGTGATACGGCTTCCTCTGCTGAGCTATATTGGACACTGTGGCTTGACATTTGAGATGGGAAATACAATCTGGGTGAATTTTTGGCCTAGCGAGTAGCAGGGACTTGGAATGATTTTACTTAATACCCTGTTTGACCATTTCAGAGGCTTCTGGGGTAACAGCTGAACTGCCAGTCCCGCAGGACTCCATGATGAGTAGAACTAGAAGTTGTGAGGGCACAGCGCCTCTGCTGACCTGCACCCCCGAGAGGGCAGGTGTCCCCTGGCTGACCAGAGGCGTGGTCGTTTAGCCCGTTTGGATAAGTGGGTAAACTCTGGGTGGAGTTAAGGCAGACCCCCAAGCCCACGTGCCTCCTGTTTCCATGAGTGAGGCTTCCTCCCTTCCATCCACTAACTCTCATCCCAAGGCCAGCAGAGGTGCTAGCATTCAGAAGGCTGAGAGTTGACCAGTAAGTTGTGTGGGACTGTTAAAGGTACTGCGTATAGACAGCAAGCTAACCTACAAGGTGCCTCTGTGAATTTGAAAATGACGCCACATGTGGACAGGCAGGGCCCAACAGGAACAGGGGTTGCTGAGTAGATGATGTATTTGTACAAAGATGAATGTACCCCTTCTGCTTTTGTAGGATGCCTGTGTTTCTCTAGGTTAAAGGAGCTGGGGTGCCCCACAGGGAGCCCTCTTGTGCAGTGCACAGTCTGCTCAGCCACACGCAGCCACTGGCATCCCCTTTCCAGTCCTTGCTCTGGCCAAGCCTCAGTCACCAGGCACCTTGCACTTGAAAGTCTTTACTCTGCCCCTGGGTGAGACCTGCCTCTGGAGGCCTGGCCCAGATCTCTGCTCTCTCTGCGCCCTGTCTCAGAGCCTGTAGTCTTCAAGTCACAGGAGGGAAGTGAAAAAAAGCATCCTCTTCCACCCAGCTTGTCCAGGGGCCTCTTGAGCTTTGGGGATGAGTCCCTGTCTGACCCATTAGTATCACGTCTGCGGGTCCCTTCCCAGCTAACTTCTCTTGTAACCGTCTCTGTCTACCACGGGGTAGGAGGGGTGAGGTGAAGAATGGGTCCAACTCCACTATGATGCCTGACAATAATAGTAACTGTTAATATTTGTCCCTTATTAATAACAACATAGGGTCCTGTGGTGCTCAGATGCCTTTTCTTAAAAGGCAGTTTTATATGGTGGCCTCTGTTGGGCCCCAGTGATGTATAAACCCCACTTGGACCCATTAGAAGAATCACTGTGCCTCTTCCAAGCCCTATCACTGCCTGGGCTGTGAAATCCAATCTGTATAGTAGGGAACACATCCAGACTGTGGGGGCCTTGTTAAGACATCAGGGAGAGGTGGAGGTGAGGGTGGATGTAGACCGGGAGTGATCAGAGCAGAATTTTAACCAGACTGTCACTGCAGTAGTCAGGCCAAGCCTGCCCATGTATGACATGATTCAAAGGGGTTCTTTAATAAAGGACTTTGAGGTAGACAGAAAAATGTATTGAACATGATTGAGCCCAGTGTATACACAGGGAGAAGAAATAAATACTCTGTAGTAGTTCTATGCATAAACTATAAAAGATACATCACGGCTTCTGATGACCATCCCCAAGTCCTGAAGCAACGTTAGGGAGCCAGCGTGCAAGCCGGGACTCCTCCTCTTCCAGCCTCTCCTGCTGTCAGCCGTGGGTCCCTGCGAGCCACAGCCACCTGCACTGGGAAGTCCACTTTTCCCTTCCAGACATTCGGCGCCAAGTACTTGGTCTTTGTTTCTGCAAGTCCTCAAAACTCATTATAAGCTTGGCCTCCAAGGAGGCTTAGTAGTCCTCCCTTGAGCTGTGCATGATTCTGCCTTAGGTTTTAATGTAGGAACGGTTGCTGACGCTGCAGCCTCCGCTTCTCTCTAAACTGTGTGCCCTGGTGTGAGGGCTCACCAGGGACTGAGAGGTTTCCTGGGGCATGGACTCCCAGTGCTAAAACCAGGGAACTTCAAGCAATCTGGGCATGTTGGTCACCCTATCTAGAGCTCTGAGTCTCCCTCATTCCAGAAGCTGGGTTCTCTGCACTTGATGAGAATTCTCTGCTGGCTCTAATACGGCCCCTGGTCACGCTGCCCCCGACTGCAGCCAAGAGCTGGGGTCTGAGCATGCTGTGTAAGGAGCTTGCCAGGACTGTTGAGTGTGAGTTTGAGTTATCATAGATAATTAAGCTGAGCGTTTTGCTTTCTGTGTGTCCAGAGTCTATGGAGACAGAGAGCCTTGCAGACAGAGGTGTCCCCACTGCCTAAAGGCTGATTTGGGTGTGCCCTGAGCCTCACGTTAGCATCCAGCCCTATCAATGATTAGAAGTTTTGCTGTGTTTCTCTAGGTTAAAGGAGCATCTCTGCTACTTCTGGGAAAAACTGGTGTTTCTTTCTCATTTCAGATTTATTCCAACATTCTGAGGTTGGTCTTGCGAGCTATGTCACTTTTCTCGGTTTCCCTTGTTTCCATGGTGCTCACATGGCAAGCTACCAAATCCCTAGGATGTTTTGGTCATTTTTTTGGTTAGAAAAGTCTGGTCTGTTGCCGTGGTGCCTACAGCCATACAGAACCTTCCAGCAGTAACCATATAACTCAATGAGGTGGCCAAAATGAAATTTTTCAGATCTTCTGGGAGTCACGTGGCAAATCCATGCATATGGGTTTGGCTGGGGTGGGTATTGTGCTGATACCATCAACTCGAGGGCAGAGGTAATCTGTTTGCAATTCCACACTCATTATTTATTTGCATTCAGTACCACAAAGCCATTCATGAGAAACACATTTTTAAAGCATCATTACTATAAAATTTGTTAAACTGAGTGTAAACATTTTATCAGCAATATGTTCCACAGGGTTTTTTCTTTCTTTTTCATTTTTTTTTTTTTTAACTGAAACATTATTTCACAGCTGCCTGGCTTCTAGGCTGGGTCACAAGTTAATAATGTTTCTACCTTGGAATGAACTTGGGCTGTTACCCGCTGTCTTGTGAATTAGGCTGCAGTGAGCTTTTCATTCATTCCGGCTGAGGCCGGAAGCAGTGCGTCATCGTTATGACGCTTTCATTTTTACTTTATTTTGTACCATCAAGTGCAGTCAGAGGAACAGGAGGGCCTGTGTTCCTTGGAAGGAGATTTCAGGCACATAGACATTTGGTCTTGGGGGGTCCCGGTGCCCTTTACATGAGGGAGTTTGCTCGGCACAAATGTTATCCAGACTGCTGAGATGTTCTCGAAAAGAGAGACTTTTCAAAGGGTAGAAACAGATTCTTGTTTGGTGCAAGAATCCTTACCTCCGGAGTGGAGATGATAATGCTGAGCTTAGAGGCTCATTGTAAAGAGGAAAAGGTAGGCCGTATCAACGTGTGAGTAGCAGCCATTTGCTAGAATTATTACTGTTTCAGTTGTTGCTAAAGCTGCCAACTCTGAGGGGCTCACAGAGCTGTGGCTGTGCTGTAGGCATCAGTGGGTGTGGGCGCTGTAGGAGCAGGAGCGTGGAGGTCATCTAAGATTTGCCATTGATGAGAATTGTCTCATCGATTTCAGTCTGTGCAACAAACACAGAAGACTATTAGTTGTTTCTAATGTTTGTATAATCATTTTGAATGAATTTTCTAAACATGCGTTCCTCACTCCAGTCCTGTGGGTAGGATAGACTGATTACCCACATAGGCTTTAAGGGAATAGATCACTTTGGGGAAGAACATAGACTTTTAGAGATCATTTGGAAAGCAGTTCCAGCCAGATAACAGCTAGCTTTACTCTTTGCATGCAGTTTAAAGAAGTACCCTTGGGGAGTACGTTCCTTATATTCATGACCTTCATGGGTTTGAAACTGGAGCTGGAGTTGAGGCTCTCCTTGAGTTGGTATAAAGTGGTGTGGGGCTCTAGGGGCTCTGGGCTCGGCTGTACTACAGTCCCAGGGTCATTACTTCGGTCCTGGGCGAGCTCATTGTGGGCTGAATTCTTTTTTAAAAATGCTGAGCTTCTGTTCTCAGGACCTTGTTGCAATGCCATCTCCCAGCCACCAATCCTCAAACATCCTATAATACGTTTATTGTTGTGTGCCAGGGAACACAGTCCCTGCCATCAAAGAATTTGTAATCTGGTGGGGGATGTATGTAGATATTTAATTTCCACTTAGCATGATAATGCTGTGATAGGGGCACGTTATATTAGGCTGATGGGGAACAGATGTCTAGACTCTGGACATTGCAGAGTTCTCTCCAACACAGTTACCTCCTGCAATCTGAGGTTCACCTTCCTCAGAAATTTCTCATCATGCTCACACTTATAAATTGGCCCTTTGGGCACCTAGACCAGATGCAAGGTATTGGCTACCTGCAGAAGTGGCATGTACGCCACCTTGGGTATCATATGTGCCACAAAGTTAGAGTTGAACTCCACAGTGTTGAGGTAGACCTCAGTGGCCTGGAGGTGCAGGGGGGGGGCCAGGGAACCCACCTTCCACATGTGCAAGCTGCAAGCTCAGCGGATTGTGGGTGAGCACCTACAGGTAGCCACAGTTCGCTCTCTCTTCCATCAGGATCATCTTGATTCAGTAGAGGTTTTTCTATATCTGGTTTGCCCTTACTCCTAAGATATAGCCTTTCTGGGTCTCAGCTGAACCCCTGGGTGTTTATCAGAGCCTTTCCCATGGCAGTCTCTGAACTCTAAGCCTTTCTGGGTCTCAGCTGAACCCCTGGGTGTTTATCAGAGCCTTTCCCATGGCAGTCTCTGAACTCTAAGCTCTTGCTTTCCAGAACTTGAAGCTACAACATTCCATGCTTAGAGTTTTACTGTTACAGCAGCTTCCTCTACTTGGTTTCATCCAACATTGGAAATCACAAAATAACTCAAGAGGGAATTCAGGTTGACTGTCAGCTTTACCTCTCTGTGACTCCTTTTTCTCCAGGATCTGGACCTCAAGTCAGGTATTTTTGTAGGTTAACTCCAATTTTTGCCTGTCTTAGACTAGTGAGACCACTGTAAGTTCTAGACCACTGCTTTTTTTTTTCCTGCCTCTGCTTCATACCAGGAATTGATAATGATTCAAGGGGAAAAAAACCTGTTGAATGCAGAATTCACCCCAAAGCACGTCCATTTTTCAGAAATTTTGGCCCCCAAGTCTTGGATACTTTGATAATTCTCTGATGCCATCAAACATCTGTTTTTGGATTATTATTCAGTTCTTATAGTTTTTCTTAGCCAGAGAGTTAGTGACACAATCTACTCTGTCTTAACTAGAAGTGTAAGTCTGGACTTTAATGTATTTCTTAAATGTGTGTAAAAATACGACTAGATTCAAATTCTCATACTGAGATGCTTATACAAACAAAAATCAAGACAAATCAATTTAAATCAATTTAACAATTTGGTTAACAAATTTAGCCAACTGAAAACATTGGTTAAAACAAAACCAATAAGATAAAATCATTGTTAATTTAATATGACCAATGATGGATTATGATCTGTGACTATCTCCTAATGTGAGGTTTTTGTGTTTTGTGATGTTTCAAGCCTCCTCTTTAGTCCATTCCAGCAACTAAGTAAGTTAAACTCCAATTTATACCATATGCTGTGACATTACTTGGCCTTCATTCTGCACAAACATTGTATTTATGCATAGATTCAAATATGTTCTTTTATCTTTATCTCTGAGCACTTAAAATAGTGTTCTTTTGGTACTAACACAATGATAGAAATGAACGCAAAGTAGGCACTTAAATGGCATGGCAGTCCTTATATCTGGGTGTTCATCTTGATATTTCAGGATGTACTTATCATAAGACTCTTAGATGACATTGAAATGAACACTGCTTACCCTTACTGAGGCTTTGAAGACTGTGAATGTGCCCATAGACTCCAGTTACTGAAACCGCTCAGCCATGGGTTCCAACCCTGTTCTTCCCAGCCTTTTCACAAGTGAGAAATGCCCCAGGCCAACATCCCTCCCTGAAATCCCTGGGATCCCTTGCAAGCCCTCCATGAATTCAGGGAAACCCTCCCCATCCCCATCCCTTAACCAGCACCAGTCCCTCCTCCTCATTAATAAGGAGCAGGTGGTTGAGGCACTGAGTTTCTCTTCCTGAGAAAACGTGGAAAACAGGAATCCCCAGTGAGACAGGTGCTGCCTCAGTCTCAACCTAGTATTTGCCTTCTTTCTGTAGGTGTGTAATTGTGTGTACGTGTGAGTGCATGCATGTTTGAGAGAGAGACAGAGTTACAGGTTTGTCCTTCAATATTCATATGTTGAAGCCCTAACCCTCAGTACCTCAGAATGTGACTATATTTGTAGATAAGCCCTTTAGAAAGGTAATTAAGTTAAAATGAGGTCTTTGGGGTGGCCCCTAACCCAGTACAACTGGTTTAATGACCTTATAAGAAGAGATTAGGATATAATGTCTTGCCTGAGGGGCAAGTTCACTCTGGATTTAGTGAGACTGAATAACAACAATGGGAAGTTGAAGGTAAAAGGGTTTATATCAAGCTTTATTCTCATGGTGGCAGGTCCAGTCCTGGAATCACGTCTGCCTCTGGGGTGCTTCCGATCCCTCTCTGTCTCTGCCTCTGGGCAGGGCACTGGGCAGAGCTCTTTATACAGTAACACCAACAATAACAGCTCATTGCCAACGGGTGTGGAAGCCTTAGCCCAGGAGGAGGCCGATTACATCAATAGGTAGTTTAGGGTCAGGTGAGGATCCTGGCCTTAGGAACTTACATTTTCCCCACAGTTTCACCACATTATTAGGAAATTGTCTTGCGGATGGGTTTCAGCCCGGGGCAAGTTCACTATGGATTCAGTAAGACCGAGGAATGACAATGGAACATTCTTGGGGTGAAAGGGTTTATTACCTCGCCTGTTCTCCTGGCGGTAGGTCGAGCACTAGAATTACGTCTGCATCTAACAGTCTGCAGGTCTGTAATCCTCCTACAGCTCTGCCTCCTCCCAGAGCACTGGGCAGAGCTCTTTATATAGTGACTAGGTCAGTAATAGCTAGTTGTCTAGCATGTGGAAGCAGTAGCCTAGTTACATCATCAAGTAGTTTAGGTTCAGGGGAGGATCCTGGCCATAGGAACCTTCAGTTTATCCACAGGAATTAAGTGAGAAAAATATATAGAAAGGGGCTTAGCTTAATGTCTTGCACATAGTAGGAACAGATTTTTTTCTTTTGAGTACAAAGCCTTTCCTTCCACTCTCAAAGTGCCGAGTTTAGCAGCCACTTCAAAATGAAAATAAGAGGCACCTGAGTGAGGGTGCTGAGCGCTGTGGTGGAGAACCAGGGGGAGTGGAAACAGGGCCTGGGAAGCAGGAGGGGACTAAGGAGGAAAGAGAAGTCTGGGGACACAGGAGACGTGGATTTCATCATGAGAACAGCTCCCAAGGGGCTTTGAAATACTTTTTTATACCCCTGTGGAAGTGCCCCTGGATGGGTGTGCCTGGAAGTAGAGAGGCGAGTCAGGTGTGTGCGCCCGGGCAGCTGAAGGAGAAAGCACGGTTGAGGAGCTGAAGCAGGTTCAGGCCGGGAAGGTTCAGCAGGGGAAGGGGACCTCATCTGGGAGGGCAGGGAGTGCTTTTCATCTGAAATTCTATAACCCAGGGAGAAGAAGCTCTCAAAGAAAGCCTGGGAGTAGAGACCAGGCAAAACTTCTCTGTTTTAATTAGTGTTTCTCATCAGAGAACAGCAAACATTAAAATTAACCCAAAAACCTATGCAAGCAAAACAAACCACCCAAGGCTTGACAGTCACAGTAGTGTTTTCAGTGTAAGAAAAGGCTAACAGTACCTGTGGTATAATAGACCCTTATGCCTATTTATTATTGTGGATAAAATGAAGGTTCCTGTGGCCAGGATTCTCACCTGGCCCTGGTCAGCTAGCTCACTACACACGAGTGGGCAATATGTTGTTCCTGACTCTATATAAAGAGCTCTGCCCAGTGCTCTGGGCGACATGGTGGTACGGCTGCAAGGCTGCAGGAGAGCAGAGCAGAGGACAGAGACTGGGATGGCTGTGTGGGCAGAGAGGCCCAGAGGCAGAGACCAGCTTGCTGCATGCAGACTCACGCTGAGTGGATGGGATTCTAGTGATTGACCTGCCACCATGGGAATGAAGTTGATGTGGGGCAGTTGGGGTTCCTATGGCCAGGATCCTCACTGCACTTAAACTACCTGATGATGTAACTGGCCTGTTGTTAGGCTACCACTTCCACACCTTTAGGCAATAAGCTATTATTGTGCTATATAGAGAGCTCGGCCCAGTGCTCTGGGTGGAGGCAGAGATGCTAGTGCTCGACTGCCGGGGGAACAAGCCGGGTAATAAACCCTTTCACCCCAAAGAACGTTTTGCTGTCAATTTCTTTGGTCACATTGAATCCATAGCGAACTTGTGCAGGGCTGAAACCCATTGGCAAGACAATTATCTTCTTTAAATGACTTATTTTACATTAGAGAGGCTGAAAGAAGTAACTTCACCTGAACAAGGCCACAGATTGTTGATTCTAAAGTGGGAAAAACCCCGAGTCATGACTAAGACTGCCAACCGTGGGCAGGATGGGGAGCGTCCTCCAGGGGTCGGCGTGGGCTCCTGGATGAAATGTAAGGCAGCGTGGGGCTCCTGTCCTGCTGTGGAAACAGGAAGACCTAGCGCTGTAATCAGCTAAAACTGCACCTGATGTGTGCTGCGGGGCTTGTGTTTGGGCAAGTGTGTGTGGAGGAAGAAGGGGGAGACTGGTCTAGTTACATTAGTTGGGTACACACCCCGGGATGTAGCCTAGGGCCAGGCATGCAGCAATTGTCTAATACATGCTTGTTGAAGAATGAATGGCTGTGCGGGGGCGAGGAAAAGGAGCTGTCACTGAAACAGCTGACATTTACATAGCGCTTACCGGTCGCCGTGTTTTCCCTAAGAGTTTACCATGTTTTAACTCATTTAATTCTCCCATCATCCTTATGAAGTAGGTTTATTATTATTATTCTTATTGTCATCATATCCCCATTTTAAAGATGAGAAAATAAGTACTACAGGAAAGCTAAGTAATCTGCCTAAAGTCTAGGATTGCCAGTAAAATACAGGATGCCCTGTTAATTTTGAATTTCAGATAACAATGACTAATTTTTTTCATAAAGCGTGTCCTGAGTATTGCACGGGAATATTTGTACTAAAAATGTATTTAGTGGTCATCTGAAATTCCAATTTAACTGGGTATGTTGCATTTTTATTTGCTAAATCTGGCACTAAAGTGATACAGCTACTGTGTAGCAGAGCAGGGATTAAAACCCAGTCTTTACTCTTTAACTATAACACTGAGGATTTTAAATACACTGTTTTTTTTTTGACCTCTCTTTGATGAGTTAACTTTCCCTCTGTTTCATGGTCTGTTTAGGTTCTGCAGTTTGAGTCCATTTTGGTAACTTATATTTTCTTAGAAAATTATCCATTATGTTTATTTTCAAAGTAGCTGTCATAGTTCATTGCCTTAAAATTTTTGAATGTTCTCAGTGTCTGTAATTTTATCTTTGTTATCCTGATGGATTTACTGTATTTTATCAAAAGCATAGTTTTCCATCATTTTAAACTTTTTCTCAAGAACAAACTTTTTATCAAATTACTTACGACACAGAGAGTTTTCCTTTTTCTTTTCTATTTCGATAATTTCTGTTTTGATTTTTATTACTTCCTTCTATTTCATTTAGTTTTATTCTGTATCATTCTATTTTCTTAGATTAGCTATTTAGTTCATTATTTTAAGTTTTCCTTGTTTCCTAACACATAACATTAAGGCTATACATTGTCTACTATATATAACTTTTTGACTGATTCCCATAGGTTTTAATGTGTAATTGTCTTGTTTTCTAATTAAAATTCCCGTTTTGATTTCATCTTTAATTACAGATGATTTAGAAAAGACGTTTCAAAATTTCCAAGTGGATATTTTTATTTGTTTACTTTTTATGGACTAAATTTTTCATGACATTTTCGTCTTATTGAATGATTTCTATTTGTTTTGGAAGTAGCTGATGTTTTCCTTGTGACCTAATACATAATCAAAGTTCTAAAGGTGTTTGAAAAGAATGTACATTTTCTATCTGTTGAGTATGATGTTCCACGTCTGTGTGTATATTGTCGAGTATGTTAATTACTACACAAGACTCTATAATTTTATTTTATATTTGTCTGCTAAACTTTATATGCATATTAGAGTTTCCTAATATTAGTGTGGATTTTCCTATCTGTTGTATGTCTAGAAGTTATTGTCTGATATATTTTAAAGTTATGATATTGGTACATTACAGCTTTTTGGCTGTTAGAACATCTCTGTAGATTTTATCTTTTATCATTACAAAATATCTATGTTGTTTTACAATACTTTTAGCATCAAAATCTACTTTTTATGACATAAATATTGCTATCCCTGTTTTCTATTCTTTTCCCCTTGCCTTCCCTCTTTATAGCCCTTCTCTGTCATTTTTAGGTATATGCGTAGAATGTAAAATTGGAATTTGCTTTTTCACCTGATCTTAGAGTCTTTGTTTCTTTTTTAAATAGCTTTATTGAAGTATAGTTGGTGTACAATAAACTACATGTTTAAAGTGCACAACTGTGCACCCATGAAATAACAACTGCCTAATGATTTTTTTCTTCATTATTTTTAATAAGGACATTAAATATAATGGCCATAATTGAAATAAAGGACATGTTTAGCCCTATCTGATTTTGTGCTTTCTGTACTATTATGTATTATTTGTTCCTGTGTTTCCCTAACCAATTTTTGCTGCATTGATAGGGTTTTTATTTTTAGTTATTATTTTGGCCTCTGGTGATTTGGAAGCTTTTCTACATGTTTCTATTATTTCAGTGGGTATATATATAAGAGTATATTCAAGTCTGTATTTCTTCATCAAATACCAAATATCCCAATTTCTCAAGAGAAGACTCTTTGGTATAGTTTTTATTCAATTCAATTTCAGCCACATACCCCACACCAAAATGAAGCTTTTGGTATCTGTTTAGTTCCCCAGCCCCTCTGTCCCTCCTCCAGCTTCTGGGGCTGCTTGGAATCCTTTGGAATTTTGATTCCCTGCTTTTACTTTTTAATTTTTATATCTTTTAATTCCTTATGTTGCAACTGGCCATCCCCTTACATTCACCTGTTCCGAGTTAGCTGGACCTGTCACTTGCTCAGTCCCGCTCACTGAGGTCCTTGCCTCTTTGTTTGACCCTTGGTCACAGGGTGCTGCCTGCTGCAACAGATTTACCCAACACTCAACCAGGGCTAAACACTGCAGAAGTTTGTATCTTGCTCATACACCAGCACTGAGGTATGTGAGCAGGTTGGGAAAGTTCTACACACAATCATTCAGAGATACCAGCTTCCAACATCTTCAAAGTGTGGCTCTCTTTCGAAGTCACCCTTGTGAACATTGTAATGAGGAAGGCGGACTGCATTTGGATGGTTTTTATGGGGCAGAATTGATATCAGTCCTGTTCACATTGCACTGGCTGTAATTCTCATAGCCACACCCATTTTCCAAGGAGACTGGAAAATGGAAAGGTGGACTAGCCCTGGAATAAGAAGAAGGACCCAGATTTCAGTGAGCTGGTGGCAGTCTCAGCCGCACTGCCCCCATCCCGCCAAAGTTCTCTACGCCCAGCCCCTGTTTTCTTTTGGAATGAATGGAACACAGCAGGGTTGTGTTTCTTCTGCTCTGCCTACTCTTGTCTGTAAGTATGCAAGGTTGCCTCCTTCTTACAGTCAGCTCTCAGTTCAGATGTCATCCACAGCTGTGCTAAGGCAGCACCAATAGATCAGACCCTCCCCTCGTGACCCTGCCAAGTCTCCTTCACCACACTTGGTGCCTAAACAGGAGCTTCTGGAGGGCAGGGCTCTGTCTTGTTCACCAATCTATCCTGGAACAAAATAGGGACTTTATAAATATTTTTTGACTGACACCTGCTCTTTGAATATTTCATCCTACCTTGAGGTTTTTTTAATTCTGATTTTTAAAAAAGAGTTCTCCCTTAGGTAATTTACTTACAAATATGCTTGGGTGGCATATGTTATAAGTCTCCTTGAACTGAAAAAAATTCTTCCAATATGAATGTTTTATTGGATACTGTAAGGTTCTTGGATCACAATGCTTTTCCTGAAAAACGAAATATATTGTTTCACTCTCTTCTGATGTCCAGCAGATGAGAAGTCTGTCGATGCTCTGATTCTTCTGCCTTTGAAACTCACCTTCTTGCAGTGTTTGGAAGCATGTAAGCAAATCTCTTTATCTTCAGAGTTCAGAGATTTTACTGGGTGTATGTCTTTTTTATTATTATTCCTGCCCAATATTATGTGTGCCTCTTTAATTTAAAAACTGTACCTTTTTCAACTCAGGTATTTTTTCTTCTTTATACATTTTTGTTTCTAGTGGGTCTATTCATTGATTTCCTTCTAAAACTATACATTTTGCCTCTTAGCTCTCCTGGATCTATTCTCCACATCTCTTGTTCTTCACTTTTTTTCTTTGTATTTTTTGTTCTTGTGTCATAAGATAGTTCTTTCACTTGATATTTTGGACTACGAATTCAGTTTGCAATGAAATCAATTGTATTTTTTAGTTCTGCGACTTTATTTTTCAATTTAGATTTTTTTCATTTACTCGAGCTCTTCTATTTGAATTCTCTAATTGCATAGCTTTATGCAGTGTCTATGAACTTTAATTTATTTTGTTTCTTTCGCTTAAGCTTCCTCATTAAAGAGGTCTGACTCTGCTTAGTGTCTCCTTATGCTGTTGTCTCTTGACTCGGAATTACTCACTCTAAGCTCGTGCTGGACTCCCTCCAGCTCATGCTCAGATCGGGCTGAGGGTCTCTCAAAGCATGGTGGGTTGGAGATGGGAGAGCAAGAACCAGGAAGAAATGAAGGGCCGTGGTTCCTCTCAGGCTGACAGCAGTGAGTGGGCGGCAGTGTGGGGGAACTCGCAGCTCAGTGTCTCGGGCCTGCTCATGCTGCGGGTGTTCAGATGTCTTCACCCCAGACTTTGCCAGAAAGGACTCCTCCCCCTTGTCCCTCGGTCCTACACCCGCCAGGTCATAGAAGCCAGTTGCGCAGAAGTTGACCATTGCCCACACATGTCCAGTTCCCTTGTAACCTGAAACCTCAGACATGTATCTGCAACTCTTTAGGATTCAGTATCAGGGCTACTGCCATCCTCCTGGGCATTTTGCTTTCTTATGGAGTTGCTGCTGCGGGAATTGGTGATAGACGGCATCAGAAATGGGGGGCAGGGTGCCATCTTCTCAGATTTCCTTCTTGACCCTGCTTTGTAATCCTCTTGTCCAGTGCTAACCGCAGTCCCCTTCTCACTGCTGACCTCACTCCCAGCTCCGTTGCCAAAGCTGATGAGCCTCGGGTCTGGGCCAAGGACCCATCAAGAACCTGGGCCCTAAGGAACCATCACCATCTTCTTCAGGGAGGTGGGGTGGGATAAAGCAGTTAAAGTCAGAAAGGGAAAGGAGGAAAGATGGGCCACATCCATTGTCTACCTCTTAGAGGTACTGTGGCCAGACAGGTTTGAGAATTCCTTCAGTGGGCATTATCCCACCAGGAAACAAGGAAATTGGGGCAGAAATGGGCAATTGGTTGGGCCTCTGGTACAGGACTCAAACCAGAAGAGCCGGCGGGGTCCCAGATGATTTCTACTCTCTAGTCCAGTCCTAGTGGAGGAGCGTAGTTGGGGAGCAGCATTTTTCTGGAGTGAATTTTCCCGGAGTGGTCATTTGCCCTTCTCCTTGGAGGACATAGCAGGGACAGGTGGGAAGTAGGTTTGCCAGAGATTTAGAATGCAAATCTTGGCCAGCTCTCTTTTCAAGAAATATAACGAACCTAGCTTTCTGGTTATTGGATAGGATTGAAAATGTAATATATTTGGAAAGCAGGTTAGAGTTCATCTGGGGAGAATAAATGGATTCTTTTTTTTGGTGTTTATATGTCTTTAAGGCTTAGAAAATCTCTAAAGTTTCTGAGAGAAGAAGGTCAGTGCTTCTTTCCAAACTGCACTGATAAAAATCGAAAGTCCAGGAACCACATTAGTAATGGAAGCCGAAGCAAACATAGATAATTTCCAAGACCTATCATCCAGGTCCTGCGGTTCACTGCCCTAATTAGATCAGCTGTTCAGCTGTCTGGCTCCTCTGTACCTGCATCTGTACTATGTGCTGAGGACAGTGAGATGTATAAGGCAAGATTCCTGTTCCCCAGAGCTTCCCATATTGGGAGAGGGATGTGAACTGGGGAGAACGCAAGAAAATACAAAGAAAACAAAGGAAGTATAATGATACAAGGAAGCACAGGACCTTAGAGGAGAGGAAGAGCACCTAACCCAGCCTGGGGTGGGGGTCAGGAAATGTCCACAGAGGTGCCCTGAGCCACCTGGGGAAGCCACTGGTGATACTGTGCATAGGTCAGCAAACAATGCAGCTGAAAGAGTTTTAACCACCTGCTCACAATTTAGCTCTTAGCCCCAACTCAGAGGCACCAGGTGGGTCTGGTCAGTGTTTGACTCCTAGATGAGCATGACTAGAGCCAAGGACCTACGTCAGTGACCAGGAACAGTGGGCTAAAGGTCAAAGAATAGAGTATGAAAGGCCAAGTGCATCCAGCAGCTTAGAGGGCAGGAGAAGGGCAAGAATGGTAGGCAGAGACAGGATTTCAGGGCCAAGGACTCGAAGGGGAGCAGGCTGGAGTGGAGGCAGGACTGTGCAATGACAACTGCCAAGAAGCTGAGAAGTCACCCTTGCTCACACTGTAATGCGTGAGCAAGGTGGCTGGGAAAATGACGGGGACTGGAACAAGAGGGACGGGTGAGTTGAATGGTAGTTCCACCCAAAACTCCAAATAGTGGTGTACTAGTCCCATGTAACAAATGCTTTCCAAGAAACAATTTTCAAAAGTTCCTTAATCTTATGAAAACTGCCTAAAAGACCCTATATATTCTTGACTTTCCAATAAGCACTTCTTCCAAACTTGAGAAAATATTCCCATATTTTGGAACTTTTGCTAGTATCCTGGAGGGACTGATCAATAGGTGAGAATTACTAAACATAGATCTCATCCTCTTCCTCTTCCTCCTCTTAATGGTTTTATTGAAATATAATTTGCATCCAATAAACGACATATATTTAAACTATGAAATTCGATAAGTCCTATGTAGATGCTCATGCACGCATCACTACAAAACCCCAAATTTCATCATGTTCTTTTGTAATCTCCCTCTTGTCCACCCATCTTTAGGCAAACACTGGTCTACTTTCTGTCATTGCATATTAGTCTACTAGAGTTTTCCATAAATGGAGTCATCCAGTAGGCACTCTTTTTTTGTCTGGCTTCTTTCACCCAGCAAAACTATCTGGAGACTCTTCTATTTGCATGCATCAATAGTTCACTTCATTTTATTGCTGAGTAGTATTCCATTGCAAGCATACAACACAATTTTCTTTCAATTACCTGTCACTGGGCATCTGGGTCATTTCTAGTTTGGAGCTATTGCAAATAAAGCTACTGTGAACATTCCAGTTACAAGTCTTTGTATGAACACATGCTTCCTTTTCTCTTGGGTAAATACCTAGGGGAACAACGGCTGGATCACGTGGTAATTGTGAGTTTGATTTTATTTATTTATTTATTTATTTATTTATTTATTTATTCATAATTTATTTTGGTATCATTAATCTACAATTACATGTGCAATATTATGGTGATTAAACTACCCCCTTCATCAGTTCCCCCCCACCTACCCCATTACAGTCATTGTCCATCAGCATAGTGAGATGCTATAGAATCACTACTTGTCTTCTCTCAGTTGTACAGCCCTCCCCATGCCCCCCCTACATTAGGTCTGCTAATCACAATGTCCCTTTATCCCCTTATCCCTCCCTTCCCACCCATCTTCCCCAGTCCCTTTCCCTTTGGTAACTATTAGTCCGTTCTTGGGTTCTGTGAGTCTGCTGCTGTTTTGTTCCTTCAGTTTTTTTCTTTGTTCTTATACTCCACATATGAGTGAAATCATTTGATACTTGTCTTTTTCCGCCTGGCTTATTTCACTGAGCATAATACCCTCTAGCTCCATCCATGTTGTTGCAAATGGTAGGATTTGTTTTCTTCTTATGGCTGAATAATATTCCATTGTGTATATGTACCACTTCTTCTTAATCCATTCATCTACTGATGGACACTTAGGCTGCTTCCATTTCTTGGCTATTGTAAATAGTGCTGTGATAAACATAGGGGTGCATCTGCCTTTTTGAAACTGGGCTGCTGCATTCTTAGGGTAAATTCCTAGGAGTGGGATTCCTGGGTCAAATGGTATTTCTATTTTGAGATTTTTGAGAAACCTCCATACTGCTTTCCACAATGGTTGAACTAATTTGCATTCCCACCAGCAGTGTAGGAGGGTTCCCTTTCCTCCACATCCTCGCCAACATTTGTTGTTGTTTGTGTTTTGGATGTTGGCCATCCTCACTGGTGTGAGGTGATATCTCATTGTGGTTTTAATCTGCATTTCTCTGCAGATTTTCATGTGGAGCATCATTTCATGTGCCTGTTGGCCACCTGAATTTCTTCCTTAGAGAAGTGTTTATTCATGTCCTCTGCCCATTTCTTAATTGGATTATTTGCTTTTTGTTTGTTAAGGTGCGTGAGTTCTTTATATATTTTGGATGTCAACCCCTTATCAGATACATCATTTATGAATATATTTTCCCATACTGTAGGATGCCTTTTTGTTCTACTGATGGTGTCCTTTGCTGTACAGAAGCTTTTCAACTTGATATAGTCCCACTTGTTCATTTTTGCTTTTGTTTCCCTGGCCCGGGGAGATATGTTCATGAAGAAGTCACTCATGTTTATGTCCAAGAGATTTTTGCCTATGTTTTTTTCTGAGTTTTATGGTTTCATGACTTACATTCAGGTCTTTGATCCACCTTGAGTTTACCTTTGTGTATGGGGCTAGACAGTAGTCCAGTTTCATTCTCTTACATGTAGCTGTCCAGTTTTTCCAACACCAGCTGCTGAAGAGGCTGTCATCTCCCCATTGTATGTCCAAGGCTTCTTTATCAAATACTAATTGACTATAAATGATTGGGTTAATGTTTGGATTTTCTATTCTGTTCCACTGGTCTGTGGGTCTGTTTTTGTGCCAGTACCAAATTGTCTTGATTACTGTGGCTTTGTAGTAGAGCTTGAACTCAGGGAGCGTAATTCCCCCTGTTTGATTCCTCCTTCTCAGGATTGCTTTGGCTATTCGGGGTCTTTTCTGGTTCCATATGAATTTTAGAATTATTTTTTCGAGTTCATTGAAGAAAGCTGTTGGTAGTTTGATAGGGATTGCATTGAATCTGTAGATTGCTTTAGGTAGTATAGCCATTTTGACAATATTATTTCTTCCTAGCCAAGAGCATGGGATGCATTTCCATTTGTTAGTGTCCTCTTTAATTTCTCCTAGGAGTGTCTTGTAGTTTTCAGAGTACAGGTCTTTCACTTACTTCGTTAGGTTTATTCCTAGGTATTTTATTCTTTTTGATGCAATTGTGAATGAAATTGTTTTTCTGATTTCTCTTTCTGTTAGTTCATCATTAGTGTATAGGAAAGCAACAGATTTCTGTGTGTTAATTTTGTATCCTGCAACTTTGCTGAATTCAGATATTAGTTCTAGTAGTTTTAGAGTGGAGTCTTTAGGGTTTTTTTTTATGTACGGTATCATGTCATCTGCAAATAGTGACAAGTTGACTTCTTCTTTACCAATCTGGATGCCTTGTATGTCTTTGTTTTGCCTGATTGCCGTGGCTAGGACCTCCAGTACTATGTTGAATAACAGTGGAGAGAGTGGGCATCCCTGTCTAGTTCCTGATCTTAGGTGAAAAGCTTTCAGCTTCTTGCTGTTAAGTATGATGTTAGCTGTGGGTTTGTCATATATGGCCTTTATTATGTTGAGGTACTTGCCCTCTATACCCATTTTGTTGACAGCTTTTATCATGAATTGATGTTGAATTTTGTCAAATGCTTTTTCAGCATCTATGGAGATGATCATGTGGTTTTTGTTCTTCTTTTTGTTGATGTAATGGGTGATGTTGACATATTTTCGAATGTTGTGCCATCCTTGCATCCCTGGGATGAATGCCACTTGATCAATGTGTATGATCCTCTTGATGTATTTTTGAATTTGGTTTACTAATATTTTATTGAGTATTTTTGCCTCTACGTTCATCAGGGATATTGGTCTGTAATTTTCTTTTTTGGTGGAGTCTTTGCCCGGTTTTGGTATTAGAGTGATGCTGGCTTCATAGAAAGAGTTTGGAAGTATTCCCTCCTCTTCTATTTTTTGGAAAACTTTAAGGAGAATGGGTATTATTTCTTCTCTATGTGTCTGGTAGAATTCAGAGGTGAATCCATCCGAGCCGGGGGTTTTGTTCTTGGGTAGTCTTTTGTTTACTGATTCAATTTAGTTGCTGGTGATTGGTCTGTTTAGTTTTTCTGTTTCTTGCTTGGTCAGTCTTGGAAGGTTGTATTTTTCTAAGAAGTTGTCCATTTCTTCTATGTTTTGCAGCTTGTTAGCATATAGATGCTTATAATATTCTCTTATAATTCTTTGTATTTCTGTGGGGTCCGTCATTATTTTTCCTTTCCAATTTCTGATTCTGTTTATGTGTGTAGATTCTCTTTTTCTCTTAATGAGCCTGGCTAGGGGTTTATCTATTTTGTTTATTTTTTCAAAGAACCAGCTCTTGGTTTCATTGATTTTTTGTATTGTTTTATTCTTCTCAATTTTATTTATTTCTTCTCTGATCTTTATTATGTCCCTCCTTCTGGTGACTTGGGGCCTCATTCTTTTTCCAATTTCAATAATTGTGTCTTTAGACTATTCATTTGGGAATGTTCTTCCTTCTTTAAATAGGCCTGGATTGCAATATACTTTCCTCTTAGAACTGCCTTTGCTGCGTCCCACAGAAGTTGTGGCTTTGTGTTGTTGTTGTCATTAGTCTCCATATATTCTTTGATTTCTGTTTTGATTTGGTCGTTAACCCATTGATTCATTAGGAGAATGTTGTTAAGTCTGCATGTATTTGTGAGCCTTTTTGATTTCTTTCTACAATTTATTTCTAGTTTTACACCTTTGTGATCTGAGAAGTTGGTTGGTAGGATTTCAATATTTTTGAATTTACTGAGGTTCTTTTTGTGGCCTAGTATGTGGTCTATTCTGGTAAATATTCCATTTGCACTTGAGAAGAATGTGTATCCTGTTGCTTTTGGGTGCAGAGTTCTGTAGATATCTGTTAGGTCCATCTGTTCTAGTGTGTTGTTCAGTGCCTCTGTGTCTTTACTTATTCTCTGTCTGGTTGATCTGTCCTTTGGAGTGAGTAGTGTGTTAAAGTCTCCTAAAATGAATACATTGCTGTCTATTTCTTCCTCAGTCATGTTAGTATTTGTTTCACATATGCTGACGCTCCTGTGTTGGATGCATATGTATTTATAATGGTTATATCTTCTTGTTGGACTGACCCCTTTATCATTATGTAATGTCCTTCTTTATCTCTTGCTACTTTCTTCGTTTTGAAGTCTATTTTGTCTGATACAAGTACTGCAACACCTCCTTTTTTCTCTTTGTTGTTTGTATGAAATATCTTTTTCCATCCCTTCACTTTTAGTCTGTGTATATTTTGGGTTTGAGGTGAGTCTCTTGTAAGCAGCATATAGATGGGTCTTGCTTTTTTATCCACTCTGTTACTCTGTGTCTTTTGATTGGTGCATTCAGTCCATTTACATTTAGGGTGATTATTGATATATATGTACTTATTGCCATTGCTGGCTTTAAATTCGTGGTTACCAAAGGTTGAAGGGTTGCTTTTTTACTATCTAGCAATCTAACTTAACTTTCTTGTTAAGTTATTGTGAACGCCATCTGATGTTTCTTTATTTCTCCCTTCCTATTCTTCCTTCTCCATTCTTTATATATTATGTGTTTTATTCTTTGCCTTTAGTTAGTATTTGAATGGTCTGCTTTCTTTGCTACGATTTTATTTTCTCTGGTGACATCTTTTTAGCCTTAGGGCTGCTTCCGTCTAGAGCAGTCCGGTTAAGATATCCTGTAGTGGTGGTTTATGAGAGGCAAACCCTCTCAACTTTCATTTGTCTGGAAATTGTTTAATCCCTCCGTCATATTTAAATGATAATCGTGCTGGATACAATATTCTTGGTTCGAGGCCTTTCTGTTTCATTACGTTAAATATATCATGCCATTCTCTTCTGGCCTGGAAGGTTTCTGTTGAGAAGTCTGATGATAGTCTGATGGGTTTTCCTTTGTAGGTGATCTTTTTTCTCTCTCTAGCTGCCTTTAATACTCTGTCTTTATCTTTGACCTTTGCCATCTTAATTATTATGTGTGTTGGTGTTGTCTTCTTTGGGTCCCTTGTGTTGGGAGATCTGTGGGCTTCTGTGGACTGTGAGACTATTTCCTTCCCCAGCGTGGGAAAGTTTTCAGCAATTATTTCTTCAAAGACACTTTCTATCCCTTTTTCTCTCTCCTCTTCCTCTGGTACTCCTTTAATGCGAATATTGTTCCGTTTGGATTGGTCACACAGTTCTCTTAATATTCTTTCATTCCTAGAGATCTTTTTATCTCTCTCTGCCTCAGCTTCTCTGTATTCCTGTTCTCTATTTTCTATTCCATTAACAGTCTCTTGCACCTCATCCTGTCTGCTGTTAAGCCCGTCGATGGCTTGTCTCATTTCTGCATATTCTTTCCTCACTTCCCTCACTTCCTCCCTCAGCTCTTGCACATTTCTCTGTAGATCCATCATCATGGCTATGACTTTTATTCTGAATTCTTTTTCAGGAAGACTGTGCATGTCCATCCCTTCAGGTTCCCTCTCTGGGGTTGTCTGGTTCTGAAGCTTTGTCTGTACCATATTCCTCTGTCTTTTCATGGCTATAGAATTGGTTGCTGGTAGTTGCCACATATGTCAGCTGGGCTCTTTATGATCGCCTCGCATGGTGCCGAGTCCTCTCAGGTGTAGCTGCATGCTGTGTGCTTTCCTGTGTATTCTGGTCTGTCTTTTAGGAGTAGTTGTATTTGCTGTGTTTTCGTGGATAAATATAATGTTGGGTGGAGATTTCTGCCGCTCCGCTCACGTCGCCAACTTCCCGGAAGTCCCAAAGGAGAGGTTTTTAAAATAAAGTAGAGCAATGCAAGAGAAAGCACAGCTGGGTGTTAGGGATCAGTTTCCACCCCAGTCACTTCACCTTGCTAGGCTTCAGTTTACTCATTTGCAAGTAGAGAGAATAACTCATAGGGTTGTGTGTCTCCAGGATTGCTGAAGAATCTAGAGCACCACAGCCAAAGTCTCCGAGTCATAAAAGCAAAACAGCGATGACTGCCTCGGGTCGCGCCCGCGGCCGGCTCAGCCTCCGCACAGACTGCAGCCAACCCGCCGCCCGTCCGCTCCCTTTTGCCCGCTCCTCCCTCGCCCCTGTGAGTTTGAATTTTTAAGAAACTTGCCAAGCTGTTTTCCTAAGTGGTTCTTTTGTTTCACGTCCCCACCAGCAGTGTATGAAAACTCTTGTTCCTTACTAATACTTGCCATAGTGAATATTTTTAATTTTAGCGATTTTAATAGGTGTATAGTAGTATTTCATTATTTCTTATGTTTTTTTTTTTCCCCTGCGTCATAGATGATGTTGAATTCCTCTTTATGTTTCCTAGCCATTTGTATACCTTCTTGGGTGAAGTGCTTGTTAACATTTTTTGTCCAATTTAAAAACTGTGTTTCTTATTTTCTTCTTACTGAATTTTGTGAATTCTTTATATGCCACAGATATATGTCCTTTACTGGATACTTGGTTTACAAATATTTTCTCCAAGTCTTTGACTAGTCTTTTCATTCTCTGAACAATGCCAGCAAAAGCTTTTGATCTTGATTTAGTCTAATGTGTTACTTTGTTTTCATCTCTGGACAGTGGTTTTGGTGTTCTATTGAAGAAATATTTGCCTGACCCCAGGCATAAGTCTTATTTTAAAGAGTTTTTGGTGTTCAAGCCTGTCCCAAATCAGAACTCAAAAGTATTATTCAGGGAAAATCCCAAGTCTCTGATTTATTCTTATTTTCTTTGAAAGAGTAGTATTCTCTTGAGACCTGTTTCATAGTCCGTATCAGCCTGTGGAGCTGTCACCCAAAATTATTGCCTCCCAGAGGCTCTGTTGTATCCAGGTTATCAAGGGAAAACATCCTCCCCTGTGGACTAGAATGGGGGCCTTCCTGATCACTGGCCCTGTCTTTCTTTGCTACTCCCTCCTATCCATCCCCATAAATATCAGGGAAATTTATCTCATACCAGGGGCTGTGTCAAAGTCTGATGTGCTATGCTTTGGATTTTTTCTGTCATGTGCTCTTCTCAGATTCCAGGGGCAGGAGGAGCAAAAGTGCACTCCCAGCAAAATCCAGGCCCCTGTGCAAAGTTGATCATGTCTACAGAAAGGGAAATGGGATCCACCGTTACTGATGCACCTACTCTGTGAGTCTGCTCACAGAATCCTTGCTATGACATGTGACGATAAGCATTACTGTCCCCACTTCACAGCTAAGTCCATAGGCTCAGAGAGGTAACATGATCTGTCCAACTTACCCTGAATGTAAGTCATTGGCAGAGTTGGGACTGGAACTTGGGTCACTCTAACTAGAGAGCTTCCTTCTGTGCACATCAAGCTGCTCCAGGGAACGGCAGCCAGTTTGCACTTGATTCATTCACACAAAGGGGTATTTATTTAAAACCCCTTGCGGGGGCAGGTCTCTGTCCCCATGGCTGTGGATGCTGTCTCTGACGGGGCTGTAGGGGCAGTGTGAAGACCACTTGCAGCCACCATCCTGCAGCACAGACAAGCACACTAGGAAGAGCCTGGGCTTTGGAGTCCAGAGAACTAAGTTTAAACTCCAGTCCCACGATATATCAGCTGTGTGACCTTGAGTTAGTTTCTTAGTGTCTCTGAGCCTTAGTCTTCTTATTAGTTATAAAAAAAAGAAATTTGATATATAGAGTCCTGCTGCTTGGAGCCATGGCTGATGGAAAGCTTCCTGGCATTGGAGGAGAGTACATGGATGCAGACACAGGAAGGCACAGGCTGAGCTGACATTTGCTGCCTATTTGGAAATATCCAAAATATTACCACTGGGGAGGGGTTGTGAGCAACCAATATGTGTCCTGGTTTTGGATAGGAGTTGAGTTTAGTTTAAAAAAAGAAAAAAGCCTTCCTTACAAGGTGAGGCTGCAAGTAAAAATTCCAAAACCTAATAGAAAATTTAATGTTAAGGAAGATTGACAGTTGTGAGCTAAATCCACTCCAGAGAAAATAAAATTACAATGTGAAAATTACTTTTAAAAAGGTATATTTAAGATCGTCAAGGAGATAAATAAATGGCATCATGAATAAAATAGAAATTAAATGAAATTTAATGAGTAAAATGAAACAGGACCAGTGGATATGAAAAAGGGCATTTTGAAATCCTAGAAATATAAACAAATGAACCATTAATATAAAAATATTGTCTCACCTTTAGATTAGAGGTTGAAGAAATTGGAATGTAGTAGACTTGAATTCATTTGGAACATAGCATAAAAAGATTAAAATAAAAAAATCAGTTGAAACATGGAGAAGTATGTTAGATTTTTCAGAAAAAATGAAAAATATGGTGGCACAATTAAGTATACATCTTAAAAAATTAGAAGAAGAAAACATAGGTGTAATTCTTCATAACTTTGGATTAAGCAGTAATTTCTTAATATGATGCTAAAAGCATAAGCAAAAAAAAATTAAAAATAGAAAAAATTAAAATCAAACTTAAAAACCTTTGTGCTATAAAGGATACCATTATGAAAGTGAAAAGACAACCCACAGGTGGGGAAAATTTTTGTTAATTATCAGATAAGGGACTTGTGTCTAGAATATACAAAGAACTTCTGCAACTCAATAATAAAAAGATAACCCAATTTAAAATGGGCAAAGAATCTAAATAGACATTTGTCCAAAGAAGGTATACAAATGGCCAAAAGCACATGAAAAGATGCTGAACAACATTAGTTATCAGGGGAATGCAAATCAAAACCACAGTGAGATACCACTTCATGCCCATGGGGATGGCTATAATCAAAAGTCAGGTAACAAATGTGAGAATGTGGAGAAATTGGAGTCCTCATACTGTTAGTGGGAATATAACATGGTACAGCCACTTTGAAACTAGTCCATCAGTTTCTAAGAGTTTAAATACAGAAATAAAAGTATATGTCTACATAACAACCTGTACCTGAAAGTTTACAGAAGCATTACTCATAATGGCCCCAAAGCAGAAACAATCCAAATGTTCATCTACTGATCAATGGATAAATAAAATGTGGCATATCCATATAATGGAATGTTACTTGACTATCAAAAGGAATGAAATACTACATGTTATAGCATCAGTGAAACTTGAAAACATTATGCTAAGTGAAAGAGGCCAGTCACAAAAGGCCCAGAAATGTGACTCCATTTATAAGAAATGTCCAGGAGAGACAAATCCCTAGAGACAAAAAGTAGATTGGGGTTGCCTGGGGCTGGGAGGGAGGGCTCCAGGGAAAATGGAGAATGACTAGTGGGCATGGGGTTTCTTTTGGGGGTGATGAAATGTAAAACTGGGGTTATGGTTGCATAACTGCATGAGTATATTATAAACCACTGAATTATACACTTTGAGTGGGTGAATTATATATGAATTATACTTGAATATATTTTTTACTTAAAAAAATGAACAGTAAAAACAAATAGAGTAAAAAAAATATTAGTCTATAGCTTCAAACCCAGCTAAGGGGAAAAAGACAAGAAAAAGAAAGCTTTATTCATTTAAAAGCAGGCAAGAAAGTCAAGAAAGGAAATTCAAAGGAGAAAAGAAGCAAGCAAATTAAAAAATTACCTGGTAATAAATAACTCTAAATATATCATCACTCAAAAGTTTAAAATCACCTATCAAAAATAGAGGAATCCAGTTTATTACAAATAATAAAAATCAAACTTGTTCATGAAAGATCCCTAACACAAAGTCACAGAGAATATTGGCAAATGAAGGGATGGGCGAGATGCAATACAAATACAAATCAAAAGAAAGAAAGCTATGTGGCATTTCCAGTATAAAATAAAATTACATTTAATGGAAGGAATATTATTAGGAATAAAAAGGAGTCTACATATTGATGACACTTTCCACAAGAAAATATGACAGTCATGATCATATAAGCCATGAGATATTCGTACAATGGTGTACATCACAGCAGTGAGAATGATGAGCTAGATCTTAAATTTATCAACACCGATAAATCTAGAAATGCATTACTGAGTGAAAAAAGCAAGATGTATCTCAAAACACAAAGAATGACACATTTATATAAGTTGTAAACATACAATGTGTATTGTATATGAATAAATATACAGTCTGTGATTTTATATTTTTACGACATATTTGAATAAATGCTTGGATCTGATCAATAATACAGGAATTGTAGGGATTAAAGGAAATGATTTTTTCCCCTCACAGGATCTGAATTGTACAATTTTCACCAATAACTTAATTAAATCCACACTCAGATTCAAGTTCCAGAATACACCCAAGATGCCTACAACATTCCTGGTCTGCCATTCTTTGCTGGCCATAGGGAGAGTGAATGAGATCCAGCCCCTGCCCTGAGGGACCTCCCAACCATCACCGTCAGGGCTGAACAAAAAGTAAACAATAATATTAAATGACAGCTGGGAGGATGAGAGAAGTCCAGAGAAAATACATCTGTTCCTTTCTGTGAGCTCAGGGAAGACCTTCTGGAGGAGAGGCCTCCTGCACAGTCTTAAAGGACTCTGTAGCTCTGTAGGTGAAGGTGTTGGGTGAGCCTGGAGTGAACAAAAGCACACCACCAGAGCAATGTGGGGTATGTGGACCCCTAACGGTTTGGTCTTCCTGAGGGTATAAAGCGCAAGGTATATGTAGTGGGGTCGGGGACATCTGGCCCGAGAGATGGGCAAGGGCAGATCACAGAGGACCATGCAGACATGCCAAAGAACAGAACTTGAACCTAGGGAAAAAGCGGAGCCACTGCAGGGTTTTTAAGCAGGGCCGGGGCACAGCCAGATTTGCATTTTGGATACCTAACTCAGGCAGTCAGGTGGAGGGCTTGGACCTGAGCCAGGTGATGAGTTCAAGAGACAAGGACAATCTGAAATAGACCCTGGGGTTGGAGAAATAGGTATACATAATAGGATTTAGTGAGATTGGCATGTGGAGAGGAGGAGTCTGGAAATACAACTAGGTTGGGGCTTGGGTAACTGTTAGGGGGTCATAAACCAGGTCTAGGGGGAGGTGGGTGGATGAAAACTATCAGAATTCATTTTCTAATGCTTCTCAGTCCTGGAGGTTATGAGGAGTTCAGTCAACCATGGTCTTTCTCATGATTTTGGATTATGCAATTTATGCAGGTCAGTGACACAAAGTGGGGGGGAGGGGCTGTAAATTAGTTCAGCTTGTGGCTTTTTGATATTTTCTTGTAATAATTATCTTGAATTCATATTATCTATGACAAGGAACACTGACACAGGATTGCAGTGCAAAGTTAGGCATTACTGAATTGTATTAAATAAGAGGATTGCTAGCATATATTCCTGACATTTTAGCAGTATCAAATCTGATTTTGTCACATCTACAAGGTACTGTGAGCTGGGATCCAGAGGCAGTGTGTTATCATCTCCTAACACAGTGTTCCTTAATTATCAGCACTCTCACACTTCCTGCATAGCAGATTGGAATCACTAGAAATAGCACAAACTTGAAAATTAGAGTTTTTCTCTTAAATAATCAGTATGCTATATTTATAGTTTTCATGGGATTGGTGTCTTAACGAAGGTAAACTAATTTCACACTCAAAGGTGAGGTCGTTTTCCCTCCTCTCTTACTGTGTGATTCCCTCCTCCTATAGGGTCTATTTTTCAGTCTCTCAAAATTTCCATAGTATGAATAATCCTTTCCATTTTCCCCTCCCCAAAGGGGTGTTTCTGCACTTAGCTTGCCCTTGTGATAATTCACTATGTTGGCAAGGAGCCCATGATGGAATGGAAGATTTTGCTTTCCTTTACAGTTCTTTACCAGCCTGTGCAACACTTGAACACATGAATTGCACAATTTTTAAACTTCGACAAAAGTCTAAGTGCCTTGTCTAGGTCACAGAGCTCTAAATCACAATAAACTGCAGTTGAGTGAGAGAGGAAAAGAAAGAAGGAAGAAAATTAAACAATGGATAATAGATGGATGGAAGTCTGAGTGGTCCTTGGCACAGAACTGAAGTATACAGAATCACTGCTTGGAGATCCTCCCTCCCCACCTGCCATCTGGGTTCTATCTTCCTTTGTACCTATCTTATCCTGCATCATAGGCACAACATGCCCTCTGGGAAGCCCCATGCAGGCCTACGTCCCCAGCATGGATCCCTGCTCCAGAATCCCTCCTCTGTCACATCAAAACTGCCATCTTTCGTTTCAGCTGATACAGCCCATTTAAGAAGGAAACAACCTTATGGAACTAATCTTCCATTGTAAATGTCTGGCATCCAGCATCCTAGTGATTCTCAAGTACCGGACATTTTCAGTAGTGTGAAAAGGTGGAGTGAGGACTGTCAAGCTCTGGGAAGAGTAAGGTATTCTGGCACTTGGATGCCTTCTTGGAGTCAGAAGAACTTTTGGCTAAGTTGTCTGTGCTCAAGGCCAGCCTTGGGAGAATGCATAGCCTGCTTGGGAGAATGCATAGCCACTCATGTTCCACTCGCATGTTTTACTTTTGTGGCGAGCTTTGCCATGAATGATAGGTTCTTTCTGGCAAAGACATTGTAAACTTGAGGGAAAGGATTGTAGCTAATGTATCTTTGTTTTTGCAACATTGTAGCTGTACATGGTGCCTGACTTTCCCTGATGTTGGATAAATAGTTGCTGGTAATAGAGAGGGAGAGAAAGGGAGAAAGACAGTGAGAATGACATAAAATAGGGAAGTCTTTAGAATGGGAAGGTAAAGGAATGTTAAAATAGAACATTGCTGAAAAGAATGCACAAGAGACTAAAAGGAAACATAAGAAAAAGTAACATGTTAAGATGAGAAATTTAGAATTCTAGGGTCTTAGGCTTAGGGTTGGGAGAGTTCTTAGAGGGCACTGAAATCTGCACTCATCTCAGGCCAGGTTTTGGTGCCTGACTCGTTGGAGGCTTTGTCTGTCTGGTGTCATTAAGAACTCAGCAGAGGCTGCCCGCTCAGGCAAGGTGTGTCTGAACCCGGTGGATGTCGTAGGCGTTGGTCACTGGCCCGTGATGTAAGGGCTTCACACCAGGAATCAAACTTTTACTGAAAGAGCCTGTGGTAAATATTGACGGTTTCTGCCACCTAGTATTAGGCCTTCTTTCAGGAAAAATTACCCCAGTTCACTTCTGGAGGACCAGCCCTCTCCACACAGGGCACAGGATAGGCGCTGTGGGAGCTCATTACGCTCCAGCAGTGGGCGTGGCTCTCACACAGGTGAGGGTGGCTTTCAGGCTTGGTCAGTCATAGCGCTGAATTTCCCGTGGCCATTGAGAGGGGTTCTGGAATGCACGCACCCCTCAATCCCAGTCTGAGACAATAAAACAACAGTGGCACTTGCTGGGGCTGTTGAGAAAGTAAGCCCAACTCCAAATCATCATGAACATAAAAAGGGGTGTTTCACATCTTCCAGCATGGAGGGAGGAAGAGATTGGTGAATCCTCTCTCCAAAGCACATCCGAGAAACTGGAAAAAACGGTCAAAGCAACCATTTCAGAGGTGTGGAAATTGACCAGAAGCAACCGACATATGGAGAAATGTTTCTTCATGCAAAAGCTGCTGAGTTGCAGGTCCGAACAGTGGGACTCTGGGATCCTTGCCTGGACCCGATCTTATTCCCCACTTCCCTCATTCTAAACCGATGGGGATTATGCCCCCCGCCCCCTTGGCATTAGCTTGGTGGCACTAGCGTTGACCAGTGAAATGTCAGGGAGAGTGATGCGTGCCAGTTCCAAATGGAAGCTTAAGTGCCTTTGCATGGTTCTGCCATCTCGCTTTTCGATCTGTCACAACAGTGGCATGGCCTGGATAGGGGCTACTCCATCAGCCCGGATCCTAGAATAAGGAAGGCGCAGGGGTAGAATCACATCAAACCCACAGCCAGTGTGCAACATCAGGGAGAAATCACCCTTTGTTGTTGGCCGCTAATAATTTTTTTTTAAGCAGAATACCTAGTAAAATCTACTAATAAAGCTAGATATTCACGAAGCAGCAGCCCCAATCACTGGATTCAAGATAAACTGCAGTCAACTAAAGCTGCAAAATACCTACTGTGTGCCCTGATGCTTGCTATCCATGAAGCTAGGCGCCAGTCGCTGGAATTCCTAATACCACCCCCATGTTGCAGCCCCCGTGACTGTTGCTGAAATGAGAGAAGCAATCAAAGCAGTTCTGCACTTCGACTTCCAAATCTCCCTTGGGTGCCTGTTTGGCAGAAACGAGGTCAAATGAAGACTGGTGGGTCTAGGAGGGGCAGGAGCTACACTGTTCAGCAGATAGTAAGACACTCCCACAGGATTAGAATGCAGTGGAGTGCACTCACCTGTGTGTCCTGCCACTCACATCATGAAATATCATTCAGGCTTTAAAAAGAGTGAGTAAACCCTGATCACTTAGGTGGTGGTCTGCAAATGACAGTTCATACTAAAAGGAGGCTATCAAAGGCTAATGGAGCATATCAGGAAAACACAGGAACCAGTAATCGATGCTTCCATTGGCTAACATGGAGAAAACTTGAGTAATATCTTAAAAATTGCAAAATATGGGAATGCATCCAATATGAGTTGTACTGAGTTTCAGACAATATTAATGAAACAATAGATTGAGGCCATATACTCCCAACATTACAGGGTGAAAGGCTTTGGGGAAACTTCATAATAGACGGACAGGCTGAAACCCCTGAAGCGCCCATCCACCCTGTTTCTCACAGTGGGACAACCCCTGGCAGTGCAGCCTGAAACTCAGAGAGCTGAATCTCACTTTCCCAAGCCTCTAGATCTAACTTCCAGCTGGCAGGAAATACAGGGGCTAGAGGAACATGGTAATTGTTATTTTGAGACTATTGCCACCTTAATCCAAAATATGGTAAATTCTACAAAGCAAATGACCAGGTTTCTTCACCAAAAAAAGAAAATGGCCTGTTTAAAAGGGGGATTGGGTGGAAGGAGAAACTATTATGAATTAAAAGTGGTTTAAGAGAAATATCAATGAAATGCAACTTGAAGCCCCTTTCTGGAACCTGATTAAATAAACCCAGTATGAAAGGAGATCTTTTATTTTCAGGCAATAAGGAAAATCTGGATGATAAAGATATCTGAAATGTGCTGCTCTCACCAGAAAGGAAGGAGGGAGGGAGGGAAGAAATGGGAGAGGGACAGAGAGAGAGAGAGAGAGGGAGGGAGGGAAAGAAAGAGGAAAGGGAGGTGTATTTTTTTTATTGTTGCTGTAATAAATGATCACAAACTTAGTAACTTCAGAGAGCCCACACATTTATTACCTTGCAGTAGGTTAGCAGTCTGATACGGTGTTCCGTGGAGCTAAAATCAAGGTGTGAGCAGGGCTGTGGTCCTTTCTGGAGGCACTGCCAGAGAATCCATTTCCTTTCCTTTTTCAGCTTCTAGAGACCCTGGTTCATGGTGCCCTTTATCTTCCAAGCCAGCCGAGTTCTATTTCTCTGGTCTCTCTTCCATAGTTACATCTCGTTCTCTAACTACAGTCAAAAAAAGATTCTCTACTTTCAAGGATTTGCACAATTAAGGTTGGGCCTACCTACATAATCCAGGATAATCTCCTCATTTCAATGAATTTAATTTAATCATATCTGCCAAGTCCCTTTTGCCATGTAAGGTAACATATTCCTAGAGGATAGAATGTGAATATCTCTGGGGGCAATTATTCTGCCTACCACAGGAAGGGTTCAATGAAACAAGATGGGCAAAATGTAAATATTGGTAATTGTTGAAGTTGGGTGATGGATACGTGAGAGTTCATTATACTTTTCTTACTTCTTTTGTGTATGTACAAAAATTTCCATAATAAAAACCTACAAAGAATGAATGAGGTCTATTGAAGTTAACTACAGAGGATTTTCATGATGAATTATAAGGAGAAAAGCAAACTTCAGAGAAGTATAATATAATCCTTGTTTTATAAAATAAATGACTGAAATTCGATATACTTGTCTGCTTGCCTGCCTTTTTATTTTTTCTTTCTTCCTTCTTTCCTTCCTTCCTTCCTCCTGTCCCTCATCTCATTTATTTATCTATGACTAAGTGGACCTGGGAAAAGCTAGGGTGGGATGTCTAGCCAAGCTGTTAGTGTATTGGTTATATGAGATGCGTCTATTAGGGCAGGAGAAAGGCAAACAAAACTCAAAGGGATTCAGTAAAAGCAGTCATTGGATTTAAAAAGCAAATATAATTTATGAAATTTATGTTTGAAAATGTGTAGATAGATGTAGATACCTATGTCCATATATCTGCATATAGAGATACATGAGCGGATGGTAACCCAAATCTAGTTATCTCAGGGTGGAAGATATTTTGTGGTTTTTATTTTCCCCTTGCACTTTTCTGTATTGCTGGAAAACGTTTTACCCAAAACATATATTCTAAAAAATCATGAAACATACAGTAGGGTGGTTCTAATTGTGGAAAAGAAATGTGAATGAGTATTGTTAATTTTCCTAATGTCAGGGACTTCCCTTCTACCCCAGTTTCTTTCCTCTCTCCCACTGCCTCCATAGAAGTATAACTGAAATTCTAAACAGTATCAACATTGAAAATGATTCCATGTGGTTTAGAGGAAGTAGTATATGAGATCCCTAAACTGTAGACTTTGTTAGAAAATATACACAATTAAAGGTATGTATTAAAATTTTTTGAGCGGGCATTAACATAATACAAACAGATATTATAACCATGAAATCAGCAAAGGAAAAAGGGGGGGATATAATCAAATCAGTGAAAAAAGGGAAGTTTGGAAAAGAGAAAAAATTGACAGGAAAAATCTGCTAAGGAATAAAAAAATATTAATAATCCAGGTATAAACATATTCACCTAAACTATTAAAAAACAAGGGCTATCAGGTTGATGAAAAATCAAAAGTTTTAAAATCCATTTATTTGTTGCTTATCAGAGTGACAAATAAAATTAGTATAGAAAGGTTACAAGTAAAGGATGGAAGCAGCATATCAGGCAAATGCTTGCCAAAAGCAAACTGTTCTATTAGGCAACATATATTTTTAAGGTGAAAAGCATTAAGATGCTGCATGATAAATGGTGTCATTCAGTAAGATACAATAATTATGACCTTACATGCCTAATAACATGGCCTAAAAACAGGCAGGATTACAAGGAGAAATGGACAATCCTTACTCCTACTGGGGGGTGTTAATACAGAGCTGTCAGAAACTGGTGGATCAAAAAGACAGAAATGAGGCTTCCTAAGGCCCATAAGTCCCGTGCAGAGGCCCAGAGCTATAGACTGAAGATTTGTGTCCCTTCCAGATTTAGGTATTGAAGCCTAATCTGTGATGATATTTGGGGGTGGGGCCTTTGGACGGTGATTAGTTCATGAGGGTGGAGCCCTCATTAGTGAGATTAGTGCCCTTATAAAAAAGAGACCCCAGTGAGAAGACTGGTCTGCGAACCAGGCCGTAGGCTCTCACCAGACACAGAATGTGCTGGCGCCTCGATCTTGGACTTCCCAGATCTGAGATCTGTGAGAAATGATGTGTGGTGTTTGAGCTGCCCCATCTAGGGCATTTCTGTTATAGCAGCCCAAATGGGCTCAGACATACAGAAATGGGAACAGGGGAGGGAGGAGAGAGGCAGGCACACCTCAGTGAGGATCATAAGCCTCAAATTTTATCTTTTCCCTGAACTCATTCTCATTGTATTTCTGAAAGAATCTGTCACCCCGCAGTCTAGGAAGGTCAGCCAAGTCTTTAAGGCCAAATCAAAGCCAGTCCAGACGTTAGAATACAAATTGAAAAATGTTATTTGCCAACCAGATACATTTTTTCAAGTATATATAAGTTTTGGACCAGGGGAAGATGAAGGCATGTTTCACTCTGAAAATGAAGGATTGAAAAAAACAGTATTAACATGAATGATGTATGCAATGTGCTGTTACCATTCTTTGTGAGTGAAACTCAAATGTTCATGCTATTACTCACTCTACCCATAGCTTGCTTGCTTTGTAAATAGTTTGCCACTGGGCACCTTTGAGTGACGAGTGCCTCAGTGCATTCTGTGCAGGGCTCCTGTTCCCAGTGCAACCAGCAGTGGCTTCGGGGCTGGGAATCCTTCAGAGGAAGGCTCTCCTTAACTGGGGGTACTTTGCTTCTTGCAGCAAGAAGCTGAGTTAGTTTCCTACAGCTGGGAATGGAGCCACAGCCCTGGGGTAGGCATTGTCACCAGGCTGCACACTCCAGGTATTGCTAGGGAACCAGGGGCCACCAGAGCTCCATAATTTCCTGCCCTGAATCAGATGGTTACAGAGTTACAAAGCCACGGCAGGCAGTAATGAACCTGGAAAGGGTTTTGGTTATGGTACTAGCCTTGATGGGCCAGGCCAAAGGGATAGGGAGCAGGGTTTAGAGTTCAGAGTGAGCAAAACACTCCTGAGAATATTGTGAGCTACCAAGACCTTCAGCAGACTGGACAATCAGACACACTGTAATAAGGTTTGTATTCAAATGAATAATCTAGGCCCACTGTAGAAAAACAGGAAAATATAGACAAGCAAAAAGAAAGACAATATCTCATAATTACCCACCCAGAGATAGTTGCAATGAACATTTTGATACTTCCATTTAATTTTTTTCAATTATGTATCTACATAGATATGTGTGGTTTCTTAACAAAAGTAGACTCACACAATATGTGATACCCACCTAACTGTAGAGTAAATAGGATATTCCACTGCTTCAAAGTATTACACTTCGTTTCATCTATCTCTTAATGTTCGACGTTTAACTTGTCTCCGGTTTTACCTGTTACACTAGATGTACACCCGTCTTTCTCTGTTTGCTTAGGATAAACCCCCAAAAGTATTCTCTCCAGGTCAAGGGGACTGTACATTTGCCAAGTCACCATACAAGATTTACCAGCTGATTCTCTAGCAAGTCTGAGAGCATCAAATCCACTTCACCAACCCTGTGTCTCAAGATCTGTTCTATCTTTCCTGTTGTAAAAGGTATCTTGTATTTGATTAAGTCTGCATTTATTCCATAACTCCTGAGGTGTGCCATTTCTGAATGCAGGCCTGGAGACCGAGTATGTTTTTGCATGCTCTTCTGAACTTCTCCCATCAACATGCAAATGTCTGCAGGCATATGACAGACACATAGAACAGAGTCAACTCACTCCGGTTGCCCTAGCAAAGGCTAGCCTGGACTAGCAAACAACCGGGCAGCCCCCAGGAGTGTGTGCAAGCTCAGCCAAGATAAATCCACAGCTGACACCAGAATTAAGACCAATGAATGCTTATTTCAATGAATACTAAGGTTTTGTGATTGTTATGCAGTGTTATTCAGCAAAAACTAACTGATACAATTGGTAATGGATACTGTCATAAAATTGGGGTGTGTGCCTGGGAGGCGTGCCATTACCTGAAGAGGGATGGTGAATGCATGCAGCAAGAGCAAAACGTTCCCACTACACTGAGACCTGAAGGACTTTATCTCTCATCTTCAGATGTTGACATTTTAAATGCAGAACTGAAGAGGGCAATGCTTAGCTCAAAGGACAGAATTCACGAGGACGGTATTTCAGTGCTGGAGGGAGAATAGGCCCAGTCTCCTTTTTTCAGGCCGAAATGGATGTTGTGGCCAAGCCAGATTTCTTCCAGGGCTTCTAAGTACATCATTTAGTGGGGGTGAAAGTGAATAGTGGACATGCTTTTAGCAGAAGGGCAATAAATTGTTTAAGAAAAGATTTTTCTCTCCTCACATCAAGGAGTCTCTCCTCTTAATGGTCCTGTCAATAGTGTCTCTTAGGAGAGACCTACTGTAAGTGGCACTTTTATGGAAGTTGATTGCCAAGCTCGGCCCTAAGAGCTAGATTCTGAGAGCTAGCTGGGATTAACATGAGACACATAATTACAATCCAGGGGAAACCTCTTACTTTAGTTGAGTAAATGATGTCAGATTTCCTTAGCACTTTACCCCCTTATTTATATCTCAATTACATAGTACATTTCTTAGAGGAAATGGATTAAAATTGCAGCAAGATAAATTTATGTCTATAATAAGGATGGATTTCTTATTGTGATGGTCATTAGACTTGGGTAAGGGATACTGGAGGGCAGCTGTGAAATTTCTCTCCCCAGAGGCTCAGGAGAACAGCTTCAGGCATTGGCTGATGTGGGGGTGGGGGAACTGGTTGGCCGATCTGGTTTTCATGTTTTCTGGAAGCAGAACAGAAAGATCAAATAGGCGAAAATCCTAAAATCTCAGAGCCTGCTGTTTCCTCCTCCTGCCTCCATTTTTTCTAAGTCCCATTAGGTTCTAGGATTTCCTCTCTCTGACCCACACACCCGCTTCCCAGTGAAGAATCCACCTTTGATCTTTGCTATTTCCGTTTGCACCATACTCCCTTCCCTGAGTTCTGTTTGTCAGCTGTGGGGGCCACAGTGGAAAGAACATGAGTCCTGGGCTCAGACACGCAGTCACCCACTTACAATGGACGAGAGCTCACAGTGGGCCAGGGATTGTACAGAGCATATAATTCATTGCAGTGTGCTACCCTCACTCTAAACTAGCAACAAACAAAACTAAGCAAACAAACAAAAATATAGATAATATGCTGTCTGATAGGGTAAGTGGTAGAAACAAAGTAAATCATTACAAATGATGAGAAGATGGTGGTGCATTGGAGATAAGGTGGTCATCGAGGCCCTTCTTAGCAGGTCACATTGAGCCGAGACCTGAGGGAAGCGATGAATCACGTCCCATGAAAGGGGAGGAAAGGCCTGTGCCAAGCCGTAAGGCTGGAATGTCCTGGAAGTGTTTAAGAAACCGCATGGAGGTCAGTATGGCTGAGCTGAAAGAGCTGGGCGGGCAGTGATCAAGGAGGGGACAGGCCGTCTGGGACTTACAGTCCGCGTGAGCAGTTTAGCTTTCATTCTGAATGATGTGGCCGTGGCAGAGACTTGAAGGCTTTGGAGCTGGGAAGTGACGTGGTCTGCCTTGCATTTCTATAGGGCCACTCTGGCTGCTTGTGGGGTGGACTAGAGGGGCGTGGGTGGGGGCAGGGAGGCACGTGAGGAGGTGTGGCCACAGTCTAGGTAAGCGTCTGTGTTGGGCCGGGGCAGCAGCAGCCAGGGGGTGACGCATTCTGATCCTGAACTTGGCCACTGCTTCTTATAAACTGTGACCTGGGCCAGTTGTTTAGCTTCTCTGAACTTCAGTTTCTTCCTCTAAAAAATTGAGGATGAAGACCTTTCTTTGTAATCGCTTGGTTCACTGAGCCCTCAGTAACCCAGCGATTTCCTAGCCCGCATTCTCCCTTCTGGATAACTGTCCTCCTTCCCCGAGAAGGAATTCCTACAGCCGGCTCTGAGCCTCGGGCCCAGAGGGTAGAGTCAGGCATGTTCATCCGTGGGCGGCCCCTAGTCATCCTGGTGCGTGCGAGGCCCTCTGCTGTTTCACTGCCTTCTCCGTGCCCTCCTCCCGGTCCCCTTCCCTTTCACCCTCCCCCGATCATTCTAGTGTTTTACGTGTATCCTTCTGCGAAGAGCATGTTCTGTGTGCATGTATTTTAAATTTACCTTAATAGTGTTGTATCAAATTATTTCTTTCTCTTCTTTATTTTACTGAGCTCTGTTTTCCAGATCCATCCTTATGGCCACATGCCTATTTGACCCATTGCCTAAGGGCTGACTAGTGTGCATCTACTACAATTTACCTAGCCACTCTTCCATCCCCCTGCAAACTGAACCTCATACCTGTACAGCTTGAAAAGTGTGAGACTATCTTGGGCTATATACCCAAGGAGCAGGGGCGCTGGGTACTAGGCATTTGTGTATCTAATTTGACTAAGTATTCACTAGACCTCTTGTGGATGGACATTTTTAGAATGGCTGCCCACTCCTATACAGGATTTTCCAGACCCCACATCCTCTCCAGCACTTGGCATTATCCGCTGTTCCAATTTTACCAGTCTAATCAAGAGATGGTCTTTTCTTAATTAGCATTTACCTGATTACTAATAATGGTGAGCATCTCTTTGTCTGCTTATCAGCCTGTTGAGTTTCCTTTCCTAGAAATTGCTAAATCGTATCCTTTGGACATTTTTAATTTGAGGTTGCTATCTAAATTCCTTTTATAGAAGCACGGGAGTACAAGTTAGAGGAGTTTCTTGCATATTCTAAATAATGAATTCCTTATTGATATTAAATTCCACAAATACGTTCTTCCATTGTCACCTATTAACTCCTTCCAAAATGTCTTTCATTGAACGGAAAGATACTTAATTTTGATATGGTTAAATCCATCTAAATTTTGCTGTGTGGTTTGTGCTTTTGAAGTATTATTAAAGAATTGCTCTCCTACCTCTGTCACAGCAATATTCTACATTTCATTCTAGTGTTTTACAAGTTTATTTTATACATTTAGATCTTCTATCTGTTGGGAATAAAGTGTCATTAGGTAGGTATCCAGCTTTATTTTTCTTGTGTTCCAGTTTTTAAATACTGTTGTTAAACAGTATGTTCTTTGATTTATAGTGTTATTTCATCATATAAGAGGTATGATAATGGGTTCTGTCTTTGCTCTCTATTCTGTTTTATTAGTCCATAATCTGGTTGTGAATAATACCAGACTGTTTTTATTACTGTGGCTTTATAGTGTATTTTATTATCTGATAAAGCAAATTTCTCCTTGTTATTCTTTTTAAGGTTGTCCTATTTACCTACAGATTTTTATCCTTCCATAGGAATTACTGAGGTGTAGCTTGCATATATCAGAAGTTATATATAATTTTCAAAATTCATTTAACTGAATACTTTTGATCTTTTCATGTTTGTTATGTGTAAAATTATATTTCAATAACTTGTATGGAAGAATAAAAGTCCAGAATTAGCTGGGACAACCTTAAGGTATAGAATATTTTTACCACTGCAGTAATTTTCCTTGTGCTTTTCTGTCAATCCCACCCCCCACCATGGTTACCCCAACCACTATTACTGTAGATGAGTTTTATAACTTCATATAAATGGAATTAGGCAGTCCACATTATTTTATATCTAAGGCCTTTTTGGTATGTGATCCATCACTGTTGTTGCACACATTGGCATTTGATTTGTTTTTATTGCTAAATAAATGTGTTTTTCCATTTGCCTGTTGATAGACATTTGGATTGTTACCAATTTTTGTATACTATCTAAAAGGTCATTGTAAGTATTATTATTGAAGTCCTTTTAGTGAACATAGGTTTTCATTTCTTTTTGGTAGCTCCCTAAGGGAAGACTTGCTATCTTAGAGTAGGCCTCTATCTAATTTTATAAGTCGTTGTCAAAATATTCTTCACAATCGCTGTAGCATTTTACATTCCACCAGCACATCTGAGAGTTCTAGTTGTTCTGCATTCTCACTGACATTTGGTGATATCTGTCTTTTAGCTAAAAGCTATTCTAATGTGTGTGAACTAGATCTTACTGTGATTTTAATTTGCATTTCCCTGATGACTAATGATCTTAAGCTCCTTTACATGGGCTTATTGGCCAGTCTTTCATGGAGTGACTCTTCATGCCCTTTGCCCACTTTTTTTTTCTTGGATTATTTATCTTTCTATTGTTGACTTGAAGGGGTTCTCAGCACATCCTCCCCACTGTAAACTGTTGGATATGAGTCTTCTGTCAGGTAAATATATTGTGAATATCTTTCCAGTTTATAGCTTGCCTTTTCATTATCTTCATGGTGCCTTTAGATCAGCAGAATTTTTAATTTTGTGGAAGCCTAATTTATCAAATTTTTTTTCTTTTATGGTTCATTCTTATTGAGTTCTGATTAAGAAATCTTTACCCACTCACGGTCACAAAAGATATTCTCCTGTGTTTTCTTTTCTTCAAGAAAGCTTATGGGTCTGGCTTTTACAATAGGTCTACAACTATTAAATACTTTTTTGTGTAAGGATTGAGATAGTTATTGAGGCTAACTGCTCCCCACCCACACCCACTCTGCATGCTCAGAGATACCAAGTTGTTAGAACACATCTTACTAACAAGACTTTTCTTTCTGCATTGAACTCCGATGGTGCCTTGGTCAAAGATCAATACATTTGTGGGTATATTTTTTGATTTTCTATTCTGTCCCATAGATTTATTTGTTTGTTTTATGCCAATAACACATTGTTTTGATTACTGTAGCTTTATAGTAAATTTTGAAAGCAGATGGTGTAAATCCTCCAATTTTGTTCTTATTTTTTTGCAAATTGTTTTGGCTATTTCAGGTCCTTTACATATACATTTTAGAATCACCTTTTGAATTTCTTAAAACAAATTCTCCTGAGATTTTGATTGGAATTTTACTATATATGTAGGACAGTCTATCAATCATGAATAACCTAATCCACATACATGGTATATCTTTCCATTTATTTTTGTCTTCTTTAATTTCTTCTAGAAATATTGTACAATTTTCAATATGGATGTCTTGCATATCTTTTGTTAGACTCATCCTATTTGATTTACTTGACACTATTATAGATGCCTTTTAAAATGTCATTTTCCAATTGTTCATTCCTAATATATAAAAATACAATTAATTTTTGAATATTGATCTCATATCCTGTAATGCTACTAAAGTCACTTACTAAATTTTGGAGATTCCATAGTTTTTTTAATATAAAAAATTATGACACTTTAAAGACAGTTTTTCCTCTTCCTTTCCAATTTTTATGCCTTTTTCTTCTTGCATTATTGAACTGAGCAGGATTTTCAGTACAATGTTGTACAGAAGTGGCAAGAGAAGATATCTTTGAACTACTCCCAAATTTAGGAAAAAGTATCTGATGTTTCACCATCAAGTGTGATTGTAGCTATATGTTTTTCCACAGGTCTTTTATATTAGATAAGGGAGGCAGAATAATGATACCCTAAAGATGTCTATGTCCTAATTCCAGGAAGAAATATGTTAGGTTACATGGCAAAGAGGAATTAATGTTGCTTATGGAATTAAACTGCTGGTCATCTGACCTTAAAATAGCAGATTATTCTGGATTATCTAGATGGGCCCTGTGTAATTACAGGGGTCCTTAGAAAAAGGAAGGAGGCAGAAGAAGAGAGTCAGAGGGGGATGTAACTGCAGGAAAATGGCCAGGAGGATCAGCCTCTCTGGCTTTGACAATGGAGGAAGAGGGCTATGAGCCAAGGAATGGGGGTGACCTTTAGAAATGGAAAATACAAGTAAACAAATTCTCCTTTAGAGCTTCCAGAAAGGAATACAGTACAACTGGATTTTAGTCCAGTGAGACTACATTTTGTACTTCTGACTTCCAGAACTGTAAGATAATTGATTTGTGTTGTTTTAAGCGACTATGTTTGTGGTCATTTGTTACAGCAGCAATAGGAAACTAATACACCTTCAATTCCTAGTTTGTTGATAGGTTTTGTGTGTTTTTTTTTTTTGTAAATAAATTAATTCTGGCTGTTTCTCTCTTGACCATGCATCACATTATCTTGATTGCTTTTCCATCTCATAATTTTAACAATTGTACTGCAGATATTACAGAGATATGAAAAAGAGCAGAGACTGAGATAAGTCATTCTGTCAGGAAAAGGCACGACCTTTCTCTCAGGCTGCTAGTGGGGGGGTGGGGGAAGAGTCAATCTAACCTCTAGTAGAGCTGAGTCTGGGGCTATCTTGCACTTTTAGTTTGATTCAGTTCACTACTGGCTTCAAATATTTGAGGGTAGAATCAAGACTTCCCCTTCAGGAGGGATGGAGATCTGGGCCCAAGCTTCTGTGTATTTTTCTATACTTAACGGCTCACCTGCCAGCTTCAGAGCCATGAGAGCTTTCTCTTCCATGGGGAGTTCATGCTGGTCTCCACTGCCACTTTGTCTTTGGGCCTCGGGAGCCCATGGTTTTCCCTGTTGCTTTGCTCTGGTTTTCAGAGGCCGCTACAGTGCACCTCCTGAGGCTCAGGGCCATTCAGAAGGTTCTCAGCCCTCCTGCCTTGTCCTAGCAGACGGCAATCGCTGCTTTGAAAGCCCAGAGTGCCCAGAGTGCCCAGAGGGAGTTCTCTCAGGTCTCCTTTTTCTATGTGAAGCATAAAGTTCATTTATAAAGTTCCTTTAAAGCTCTATTTGGAAAATTGATTGCAAGTCCTTGAATTTGTAGACTAATTTGGAAAGAATTAATATTCTTATCATATTACATTGTCCCATTCATGACCTTGGAATGAGTTTCCATTTATTCAGATCAGATATACATGAATTTTTATTTACGAAAAATTTTAATTTTACTTTCTGTAGGTCCTCTTTAATCCAGTGTATTTTATGGGTTTTGTTGCTATTGTGAGTTGTATCTTTTTAAAAATTATACCTGCTAATTGGTTGTTACTGATATAAAGGAATGATATTGAATTTTGAGGTTTCTTTAAATCCAGCAATTTTATGAAGCTCTCTTACACTGTTTGATTCTGCTAGTGTTTCTTGTTAGATGTTTTATAATGTTTCCAAATAGTGAGCATTTATCTTTTTCTTTCAAAGTCCTTTTACCTCTTTCTTTTCCATTGGTGAGGACCTTAGTGCTCTGCTGATGAGTAGCATATGACCATCTTATAGCAGCTGACACTTACCTGCTCTTGCTTCACAACTTGCTGGCCAGAGTTGAATTGAAGCAGAAATTAACACCTGACCTAAGCTGAGCCAATCATATGCTCTTCCCCCAGAATTTGGAATTGGAATTCTGAGTTGATGGTCAGTCCGTTGGGTAGGTGAATTGGAAAATGTCGTAAAGGCTGGATGGGAGCAGCCATGTTTGGTCGTGTGCACATGGAAGCGGAGAGAGAAGGAAACAAGCATGTCAAAGGAAACAGTCTAAGAGAGAGAAACAGACAGAGACAGGCAGAGGCAGAGATAGACAGAGGGACAGAAACAGATAGAAACACACAGATACTCCTAATACAGAAAGAGAAAAGAGGAGAAAAATAATAATGGAAACACAAGACACATACCCATACACATAACCACACATTCAGAGTGAGAAAGAGACAGACACACAGAGACAAATACAGACAGATATGGAAAAAAAATGCAGAGACAGGCAGACAGACTGGAGGCCCAGATTCAGTGGGGCCATAGTTGTACATAGGTACGGAGGCAGAAAGGCTGCCTCGCCTCTGGCATCTGCAGGACTTCAGGGCTTGGGTGCACTGTCAGGTTTGGTGAGAGTCCTGTGAATCCATATAACAAATCCCACTGTTTACTTACGCTCACTTCAGGGGCTTCTCCCTGACATTAAATACATAATTCAGTCCAGAACTCTCTGCACTTTTGCACAAACCTGACTATGCCTAGAAAGTTCAAAGACATGACAAACCTAACACTCCCAGGTGGGAGCTCTGGGTTGTTCTTCCAGCACACACCTCACCCCTTTCTCCATTCCCAGAAACCTGGGAATCACATTGATCTCCCATTCCCTCAGCCCCTACAGCCAGCCAGAACTTTGTCTAGTTGGCTGTGTCTCTGATCCACCTACATTTCTCCATCTCCATGGTCCCCATCCTCCTGGTCTAGCCCCCAGCATCTCTCACCTGGATCACTGTAGCAGCTTCCTAACTGGTTTTCCTGCTTTCACTTTTGTCCCCCCATGCCCCTATCCATTCTTCACACAGCTGCCAGAAGGTTCTTAAAATTTAAATTGTCTGACAGCATGCCCCTGCTTAAAATGCTTTAACAACTTCCCATTCCATTTTGCACAAAATCCAGCACCTATACCACAGCTTATGGGCCTATATGACCAGTCCCTGCCCTTCTCTTCTAGCCTTCCATGGCCTTTCCTCACTCACTGGGCTCCACCTCAACACACCAAGCTCACATCAACCTCAGGGCCTTTGCACAAGCTGGGTTCTACCTGGAATGATACTTTCTATGACCAGTTTTTTTGTCATTTAGGTCTCACCTTAATGAATGAGTATTGGATGGCAGTGACCAAAGCAAACATCCAATCCTGTGGCGCCAAGAGACACCAAGGGCTTTTGCCACTCCAGAAGGTCAGCTCCAGCAAAGCTGGGTCATGGAGGCAGTGGGCATAGTGGAAGGAGCTCAACAGGGAGTCTGGAAGACCTGCCTCCAGGCTCAGCTGTGTGACCAGGGCTCAGGTTCCTATAGTTGCACTGGAGTATGTCTATGGTTTCTTTTAGGTTCCAGCCCTCAACAACCTCAAAAGCATGTGCAGGTCCATGAGAACATGTTCCAACCTTTTGGAATGGATCAGCTGTGGAGACAAGGTTTGACACTTCAGCTTCCTCTCTCCTGTTCTGGGATTGCTCCTAGAAGAATAGGGTCTGACAGTGCTGAGCCTTCCATCCCACCCAAGCCTCAGGGCCTGGCTGTCTCTACAGGGCCCTCCCAGCAGCTGCTTTGGGCAGAGGAGCAGTCATCTAGAAGGAATGTGCTGCAGCAGGGTGTCCTGAGCTGTGAAGCCTGCCCCTACTGATTCTGTTCTGTAGACATGTATCCTTCCCCCTTGGGGAAGATACAAACAGCCTGCTGTTCACGTCTATAAATTATGAAGTCATTTTCTGGTTTCAGTATCTTTGAGTTTTACTTTATTCACGGAAATTAGTAGGTTTCCTATGAGCAGAACACTAGTTTAGTCCTTTATGGAGAGATAGCACACTGGATGTGCTATAAGGCCTCTTCTTCCCAATCAGGTGGTGTAACTCCAGGGGGAAAATCCTGGGGCAAAAATATCTTTGAAACTGAAATCAGTCAAAGGGAGAAATAAAGTTTAAGAAACCCGCCTATTTCTTACAAGCAGTTGTCCCGACTCGCTCTTGACCAGGCTGCAGCAGAAGAGAGCTCCACTCATCCTCTGCTGTCCCTCACAGGCCCCTGTGATCACCTATTGATATGTAGATGGCTCATTCTCTCCACCCCTTGGAAACACCTATTCATATGGAGATGCACCAAAGCCAGGCAAGAGATTCTGGAAATACTGCAGCTTCACCCACAGGGGGTGTCAGGGGTACTTCCCTTCATGCAGGGTTCTTTCCTGCATGTCTGGAAGGTCTTGCTCCTTGATGGCAAGGTAAGTCCCAGCACTCCTCAGCTGTGAATGATCTTGCCTTCCTCAGAACCCTAAGACAACATGACCTCTAAGCTCCTTCAATCATACTGGCAAGGGAGGTACATTTTGGGGTGTCTGCCTACCTCACACTGCCTTCTACTTGGACAGAGTGCCACCCCACTACCACAGGAGAGGAGTTCTGGAGCTGGTTACACCACATGACCTGTCTCCATATAGCCTCCCTCACAGCTGTTTGGACCAGGCTGGACAACAGACCCAAGGTGGACCAGCTGAGCTCTCTGTCCTGGCAATTCTACTTTGGGTCCTAAAGGCAATGATTTCAAGCAGTGTTTTGAGGTGTGGCCAGACCCAAGGCATGTGGGGAGCCATGTGCTGCAGAAAGTATTGGCCAAAAGAGAGAGGAATAAGGTGCAAGGAGGGGTTGGGGCACTGCTTCCCATGTCTCATGCCAGTCCTGGGGAGACCAGCTGCTCCACACTTCCCTGGGTCCCTGAGTCACATCTGTACCATTCTCCTTGACCCTTTAATGGCTTATGTCAGTTACCAGTTCTAGCTAATCTGAGTAGGTGTCTGATTGGATATTTGTTGAGTGTATTTTAGTTACTTCATCTTTCCTCTGAGGGTTAAGCTTCTGGAGGGCAGGACTCTGGTTCCACACATCTTTGTATCCTCGAGGTACCTAGTGCTGTATAAGTAGGAATTCAACTACAGATTTGCCAAATAAATGGGCTCTTACCCTAGAAAATATATCCAGATGACCTTATTTATATTATTTGTGAAAGAGAACTACATATATAAATAACATTTTCAAGAAACTGTGATTATTCTTAAAAGCACTTAGTATTTAAATAATGAATACTTAAGGAAGTTATTTTAATTTTAATGCAAACTTGGCAACCATGTTGTGTACATAACGATTTTTGTCAGAATCCTCTGCTCCAGAACCTTCAATGGCTCCCATTGCCTACTAAATTATATTCAAAGTCCTGGAGCTGCGTTCAAGACCCCCTAGAATATGGTCCAGGGTCCTTTCCACTCCATCTCCCACCTCTGACTGCTGTCACATTAGAACTCTTCCTAGACCTTCCTCTCACCGTTTTGCACAGACTTCTTTTATTACTCACAATGCCCTCCTTCCATCTTTAATTTCAAAGACCTTAACTTCTTCTTGGAGACCAGTTTAGACTCTCACATTTCTTTATAAGCCCTTTTCTGGTTGATACCAATTCAACCTGCTCTCTTCCCACAGAACCTCTCAAAACAGAGGGCAAAGGACCACAGTCGGGAGGGAAACATACATGCAGGGATAAAATCTCAAAATATGAGAGGCAAGTAGTGATTCAGGTCCAAATAAAACAGTCTATCAATTAAATAATTCCAACAAACCCATACTGAGTATTTATAATATGCAGTCACTGTGACAATTGCTAAGGTTTCCTTAATCTTTCAGGGGCCCCTTCCCCACAATTGTTGACACAGACAGTTGGTGTTTCCTCAATCTTTTGTAAAAGGATGGGGAACTATAGTTTCAAGTAGCCTTTGCCCACTAGACTGAAGGCTATTCACCCATTCCTGTAGAGACATTCCGGAGCCTTTAATAAATAAGAACTCTGAGAGTTTAAGTATTGGAGACCTTGGGAACACAGAGAAAACCCACTAAGCCTAAGGAAATCATGGAAGACTTCCTAGAGGAGGTAAATTGAGTTAAATTTGAAAATAATGGATGAATTTGTTTCCTGGCAATGCATCTTCAGTGGCCTTTGCGATCTGCTGACCCCACCCTTTCTCTCCTCTGAGGCTTGAAAGGTCACTGACGTTTGTATGGTTCTCCTGCAGACCCTTTAGATAGACCAGAAATTCCCCACTGACACTTACGTGTATATTCAACCCTTCTGCACTTTATTTGCTAAAGAGCAGCAGCATCTCCACATTTATTTCTGGTGCTAATTCAGACTTTCAGAAATTGAGTTTGCTGAAGGTGAGGGGCCAGGATGACAGTCAGTCAAGATCAGCATTTCCTGTTTTCTGTATTCAGCATCTTAATATGGCTGGCAAATGGCCACACTGCATGGCTCGTGCCTGCTGCACAAGTCTCTTTGGGTCATAGAAAACTCTATAATATTCATTTTTCAGAAATCGAAGATTTCCCTTCAGGTAACGCATCAAGATTTACAATACCTTGGACGAAATTAGGCATTGGATTAGGAATTCAATGCATGACAATCTATCTTCCTTCCTGAGAGATATTGTTGCACAAATCAGAAAATCATAGCCTGGCTGTATAATCCACAGCATTTCATTCCAGAAATCATATTATAGCCGGAGTGATAAGGCCTATTGAAGCTGTGGATAGCATTTCCTGAGGTTTCTGAATAGCTACACTTCCTGGAGACCCTAGTGGCTTTTCCAAACACATTTAAGATTTTGTAGTCAGCTCTGTTTCTTATAACTGGAGCTGATACAGCAAAGGTCATGGGTTCATTTCAACAAAGGCCAGTTTTCTTCACTTTCTACAGCTGTAATTTCCATCTCTAAACATGCTCCAGGGAATCTATCCCATGTTTAAAAAAACAAAAATGAATCTATTAACCCTGTGTCCCATCCTTGTTCCAATCTTTTTTGCAAACCCTTTATAGCCAAGCAATGGCAATAATACACATTGTGTTGACCATAGTTACCATTTATTGCAGACCTACTATTTGTCAAACACACTGTTTTGCCTAATTTTGTTTAATCACAACAACCCCATAAGATTAATACCCCTATTTTCACATTGAAAAAATGGAGGTTCAGAGAGGTCAGGTAGATTGTTCAAGATGTCACAGCTGGGCAGAGGCAGGGTGAGAAGGAGTTTCTCTATCTCTTCTCACTCATGCTTCACCCATGGTAGCCCAGCTTCCCTGCATAGAGCCATTGCACTGGTTGTCTCTGAGGACACCAGTGACTGCTGAATCCAGTGGGAAGCTTTCCTTCCTTACCTTGGCTGACCTCTCTGCAGCACTGGTCACTGCTCTCTCCCCTCAGCCTCCAGGGCCCCATGCTTTCTGAGTTTTCCTCCATCTCTGGATTCCCCTTCTGTCCCCTGAGTGACTTTTCTAATTTCTGCTGTCTCTTGGTCTTGCTGGAAAATCTGTGCTAGGTTTTTCTCATCTCACAATGTCCTCATCACCATCTGGTCTCATGCATTCCCATGGCTTCAACACCCATCTGTGGCCAGCTCCCAAGCTACCAGCTCCCAAGTCTGCATCTCCGGCTTGGCCATGGCTCTTCTGTCTCACACCTGGAGCTCCCACTGCCCACTGGAAATCAATGTACTGGATGACCTGCAGGCACGGGAAGTTCAGAACACCCCAAAGAGAACTTCTGACACAGCAGTCTAAAGGGAGAATCAGGATTCATCTTATCAGGCTTCCATCACTGTGGACCCCAGTTGCTGGGGTCCTCACTCACCCTACAGCTCCATCAGCTTGACGTGGACCCAATTCCCCACTGGTCAACCTCCTCTGCACTTCCCCTGTGGCCCTACAGAAAGCATAGACCTCTTTTCTGAATGATCCCCCTACCTTCTTGCTTTCACTGACACCTCGTTTCCCCCAAGAACATGACTTCCTCAGTAGTCTTATCAAGTGGAGACTACTTTCCTCCTTCAGAGCCTAGACTTGAGACAGATGTCCTCTTTGCTCTATATTGCCATTTCCCGATGGTCATCTTTCTTCCTAGACTGGCCTCCATCCTGTTTGACTTGCATATTTTCAGATTATACACAGTCTAGCCTTATTTGTTGTGATTATATATTGTCCTCTTATTCACTCTTCATCAGGTATCAGTCATCCAAGATTTTAATACCTGGATCACTGTATTTCTGTCCTCCACTCTTCCTGCCATCATTTTTGGTGACTTTAGCATTCATGGACTGAGGTTCCAGCTTCTTGACCTCTCGGTTGCTTAACTGTTTAACCACCCACCCCACCCTCCTTAATTCATGCCTGAGGTCTCAGTCCAGATATTTCCATCTGTAAGAGGCAGGGGCTGCTTTACGTGTTCTGGATTGACTCCTCCCCCACCTCCACCATGGTATCTTCCTCCACTCGACCTCAATCACCCACTTCCCATGGGCACACAGAAGACCTTCTCTTTTGTAATTACTGCAACTTCAAAGTCTTAACTTAAAGAACAGCAAACACTGACCGCTGCCAGCTTCCCCTTTGGTTTCCTTTAGTGCCTCGACCCTGGCAATTCCTGAACTCCCTGCGATTCCAACGTTTTGCCCTGCCACATTGTCACTACCCATCAATCCTCTTTTTCTTATTTTCAAACTTACAGGTCATCACGACTAACTCTTGAATACACCCTAGCCTCTCTTTCCTTTCACTGTACTTTCCTGGAAGAAAACAATCCTGTTGGTTAAAGCCAACTTTCAACCCATTCTACACCTGGAGAAAAGCATCAGGTCATATTTTTAATTTATCATTACATATCTGAAGTGAGTCCCCAGATCAAGACAATGTTTCACACTTTGCTCAAACTTCCAGCATCTTCTTACTCTCAGCTTGTAATCTTGCTTCTTCCTTCACTAGTAATGTAGAAGAAATAAGAAAAATGTCTCCATCACCTACCAGAACATCCATCAGCATTAGGGGGCCAAATGCTCTGCCTTTCTCCTCATAACAATGGATGCACTACTCCTGCTTCTGTCTGAAGCCTATAAATTTTTCTCCTAGGGTTTCTTTTCCACTCTCTCTTATTACATGTAAATTCCCTTCTCTGTAGGCTCATTTTCATCAGCATACACGCATGCTGTGATCTTGACAACGAAACCTTCCTTGACCCCATATTCCTCTCTACTGTCCTATTTCTTTGCTTCCTTTTATAGTAAAGCTCTTTGAGAGAGTATATATTCACTGTCTCAACTACCTCACCTCCCATTTTTTTGAGCCCACTCTGAATAGGCTTTGTCTTCACCACATTATTGATTCCACTCTTGTTGAGGTCAATAATCTCCATGTTGCCAAATCCAGTAATCTAGTCTCAGTCTTTGTGTTCATCTCTTAGCAGCGTTTGCATCACTAGCCACTCCCTTTCTTGAAGCCCTTTCTTCTCTTGACCTCCATGATACCAGGCTGGACTTCTCTCCTGAAATTCTGGCTACCTCTCTAGAACCTGGCTACCTCTCCAATATCTCCATTTGTATGCCTAATTCCACATTCAACAGTATTGTTGATTTCCACCCAACCCTAAGCCTGAATCTTGGTTTAGCCATTCATGAGTTATGAAATATTGGAAAAAAATACTTAATATCTCTGTGCTTCCATATCTTATTTGTAAATTAGGTATACTAATTTAACCTAATTTATGATGGTGTAATGGTGACTAAATGAGGTAATAATACGAGAAGCATTGATCTTAATGCCTGGCATACACAGTCAGTGCTCAATAAATGACAGTCCTTCTTGTGTTCCTGCCCCACGCTGGTGGGGGCCTCCTCTTTGGTGTTCTTCATTCAGTAAATGGCACCACCCAGTCTCCCTAGTGAGAGCCTGATACCACCCCTGATTCCTTCCTATTCCTGGCCTCCAACATCAGTTAGTAACCAAGAACTCTCAAGGCGACCTCTGAAATACATCTCACCCTACCCCCTTTTCCCATCCCTGCTGGCCCTTCTTCGGTTCATCTCATGGCTGCCTGCACCGTCCTATTGGTTTTCCAGACCTTCCTCCACATGTAGCCAGAGTAAAGTGATCCCTCTAACATGCGTATCTGCTTGTGTCACGTCCCTTCAATTTTTCTGCATTGACCTCAGGAAAAGCACTAAATTACTTAACATTACTATGTATTACTCTTAGGATACAAGATAGTTCAGAATTGGGCCTCGGGTCCCTTTCCTGGCTTCCCCTCTCACTGCTTCCCACTGGATCTCCAAATCTAAGGTTCAGTTTTTCTGACTCACTTGCCATCTCCAAAATTTGCCATGTGTTCTTACCTCAAAGCTTTTTTTTATTAAGGTATTATTGACATACACTCTTATGAAGATTTCACAAGAAAAACAATGTAGTTATGACATTCACCCTTATTATCGAGTCCCCCCCCATACCCCATTGCAGTCCCTGTCCATCAGTGTAGTAAGATGCCACAGAGTCCCTACTTGTCTTCTCTGTGCTACACTGTCTTCCCTGTGACTCCACGCACACCATGTGCACCAATCATGATACCTCAAAGCTTTTGTATATATAAATTTCTTTTGTCTAGGACACTGTACTACCCACCTGCCCACCCTCTTTAACTGGCTAACTCACACCTGGGGTCTCAGTCCACATATTTCCATCTGTAAAGAGGCTGGGGCTAATTTCCCTGTTCTGGGTTGACTGACCCCTTCCATCAGTGCTTACACAGATTCCTGAACTTTCCTTATGATTTCCCACTTAAATCATCTGTTTCCTCACCAAACTTTGAGCTTCTGGAGGGAGGGACCTCATGCTCAAAACTCCTGGAAGAATACACTCTTAATCCTTTGACTTTGGAATACTCCCCAGTTTTTTGATATTTTATGTGTGTGCCTAATTGGATGCAGTACACCTGTACTTCTAAATTTGCCTGAGAATTAGTTCTTTTGATACTTGTAATGAGGGTGGGGTATTATATGGTCACTAAGATTCTTTTCTAGTTCTAAAATGCTAGGAAGGACTCTGTGGTATATTAGGTTGTAGGGGCCAGGGTCTCACCTACCAGAATGAAAGGGCTACAGACACTGGAGGACACCATCTCTACCCAGTCTAAAATAGCTGAGCAACACACTTTCTACTTTTCCTTCCAGTTCTTTAGAAACCATGTAGACACTGTCTACAAGGAAAGTCGTTAAGCTATTTTCTTTGGGGATTGGCAACTATTATATATTCATTTTCTACCCCAGCTTCTTAGAATAATGGAGAAGGCAAGATACAACAATTAAATGATTCCATTCCCCAAAGGCCACTTGCTTTAGCTTATAATATCGTTCCCGCCATAGTACAGCAAATAATCCTTCTTTGGAGAGTTAATGAGTCCTCATGCTTAGAAGGTGATGCTACTGCAGGTCTTCCTGACTTTGGAGGAGGCAAGGGTTGAGGAATTGTCTGGCATTTAGATGAACCTCATAACAGGGAAACCAACTTAGTCACAGGTTTTCAGAGAAATTAATTCATGGATGGCTGCTCCATGCTGGGTCTCTATGCTAAGTAGTGGTGATATGAAGATAGATAGGGTGTAGCTTCTGGCCTTAGAGAAATCATCATTGAGTGGAGGAGACAGCAAGGACAACTGTGGGATACAATACGATAGAGGGAAGGAAACCCAGGTGTGGAAGCGCAGAAGAGAGACACCTAACCAGTCTGAGGCACCGGAGATTTCTGGAAGGCTCTGGAAGATGTGAATTTTAAGATGAGCCCTAAATAATGAGTGGTGATTAATCTAGCAAAGATGAAAGGGGAGGAGAGTGATGGAAGGGCATTAAGGACGGAGGAAAAGGAGCAAGGCACATGTAAAGCCTGATGGGAGGCAGGATGGCACCAGAGGCCTGCAGTTCACATTCACTTCTCGGAGGGGTGACAGTGGGTGTGGAAAGGGAGGAGGGCAGCTGGGGCCACAACCTGAAGGCCTCGTGTGAGGTGGGGAACTTACTAGTGTCTGAGAACCTTCCCATTTCTGAAATTCTGGGACCCTCTAGTGCTTGACAGTATTTGGGGCCACGATTTTGCCCAGTGGAATGGAGGAAGCAAAGATACTGCAGGATTCTGAGACCATCTCTACCTGTTCTAAAATCCCAGACAGCTGATTACACTTGTTCTTTTTTCTGTTTAGTTGTTTGAAAACCATGTAGACGCTATATGAGCAGAAAGTTATTAAACCTCCACGCTGAAGAGCTTTGCTTGAACCATAAGGCAATGGAGAACCACTGATGATTGTTAAGCAAGGAAGTAACCTGGTTTCCATAGTCTTTTAGCAAGTCAGCCTGCAGGAGCAGAGAGGAAGGGGGATGCCTCTGAGGACGGAGGTGGGAGGGGAGAGGACCAGTGAAGTTGTTTTCAGGGCACCAGGATCATCAGCAAGGAGTAGCAAAGTCAGGATGCTTCGCAATGCTGCACGCAGCCAGGGGTGGGGCGGGTGCCTTGTGGAGCTCCGGGAGAAGCAGACTCCAGCCCTTCCTGCTCCTGTGCTTCGTCTGCCCAGTCACTCACTTCAGCCCCGTCATTGTGGTCACCTCACCCTTCTTCCTGAAAACCCTACCTCTGGCCCTTTAATTCAGCCCCAGCCAACTTGCCCCAGGCCCAAGCCCCTGACCCTCCTGTCCCAAACCTGCCCTTCTGCTCACTCTGTTTCAGGCACTGGCACCACCACCCACTAAGCTTCCCAAGCTAGAAGCCTGGCCTGTACAACTCCCTGTACAGTCTATATCCAGTCGACCCCTGAGATCTGCCTATTTTACTCCTTAAATATTTCTGGACTCCACTGCCCTCCGTCCAGCCTCCATTACCCCTGGCCTGGATTCCTGCCAAGGATTCCTAGTTATTCGGCCTCCACAGGCTCTCTCTCTGTTGGGAACTTGTCAGTAACACCAGAGAGACCCTTCTGGACTGCAGATCTTTCTCCTGAATAGCCACTGCCCACTCCCTCACCCATCTCTCTATTTGTTCCCACAAGACGGTGGTTCTGTTGGGTTTGTTCTTGTGCCCAGAGCACAGGCCTTAGCAGTCTTAGCAGACACTCGCTTATACTTGTTGAAGGTGGGAATAAAACAATAGGTAACTCTTCCCATGTGCCTGGCCCTGTGCTTACTTGACTTCAGTGACCTAGTTGGCCCTCAAATCATCCCTATCAGGGAGTTGTTATGACTATCATACCCTTGAAATGGAGATATAGAATTTAATCCCAAGTGCATCTTCTGTGGAGTTTGTCTTCTTTACAAACACTGAGATATCCCATCGCCACAATGAAGAGGGCTGGCACCCTTGGCTCATTATCACTGGGGGGCAACTGTCCTCTGGAAATGAACTATGGGTGGGGAGCAGGTTCAGGGGCTTTCCTGATTGCATTTTTCTAGCTCCCCTTATTTTACATGTGGGCTACAAGCCTGACTCCTCCTCAGTCCGTGTCCAGCCACATATCACCTCTCCTCTTCCCTGCCCCTGGACAGGGGCTTTGGATTACCCTCTCCATCCATGTTGCTTCCCTTGAAGGACCTCTGATGTAGCAGGCTGCAGTTTCTGGGAGAACACTGTGGAAACAAACACCAAAGGCTGCCACATCCCGAAGCCCAACCCCGCTGAGGTCAGGGAGCCTTTCCCCATAGCCTGGTTCATTATCCCTTGTGGCTAGAGCCGTCAGTCTGTCCTGATCCGGGGTGGGAGAGGTGGTGGCTCTGCACTGTGTTTTATCCTGTGCGCAGCTTAGTCTAGCTCAGGCCTGGGGCATAGCAAGGAGGTCAATAAATATTTGCTGAATCAATTGAGAACCATCCTGCAAGCAGGCATTTGTGATTTGCTGCCCAGCTTGCTGGGGGATGTTCCAGCTATTCCCAGAAGGGGGATTGTGTGTAAAATGTCCACTGACTCTGCCTCTCAGAGTCCAGGTAGGGTAAACACCTTGTGAGACCCAGAAGATTAACCTACAAGAACAAATCATTGTAATACCTTTATTGCTCCTATGGAAGCCCGAAGCCTTTTTCCCATGTGGTACTCTGTTGAGAAGCAGGACTGGTCCATGTTTATTTCCATATCAGTGAATCAAATCTCAGTTTCTATAAGGCTTGAGTATCCTGGAAAAAAATAGTTTGTGTGTGTGCATGTGTGCATGGTATTTTAAGGTTAAAGGGATTAGCTTCTCTGAGAGCTCAAAATTCTTTGGAGGTTTGTGTATATAAGTCTGAGACTCTGCAGTGTCTGAGATGTGATTCTCTCTTCAATACCTAATCAATGGTCGTCTTACTACTTCCTGTAACAGACACTTGTAATTCAGGCTTAATTTTTAACATTCTTCTGAAAAGCAAAACCTTGTAATAAGAGGAAATATTTCTGATATATGTTATCTTTAGCCTCATATGCAGTGACCTGCATTAGCCGTAACTTCTTTGTTATGTAGAGAAAGAGGGCAGCTGCCCGCGATGCCCATTTGTGAACTTCCGCTTGTTTCCAGGCTGTCACATGGCACAGCTAGCGCCCTGGACACCGGGCCCGGCAGAGCTCTGCAGTTGGGAGGGCAGAGAGCCTAGAGTTTGGCAAAGAGCTTGGCAAAGAATACTCTGCCAGACCAGGCAAGAAGGCACTTGGCAAATGGAGGCTTCCAATGGCCTCAAGACACACCAGGGGCTGAGGACAGAGGAACAGAGTGGATTCCAAACCTCCTGCCACCAAGGGCCCGGGTGGAAATGGCCAAATCAGACAATTCCTCAAGTAACCAGTTTAATTTGGAGATTTCTCTCCAGGCCACAGGAACACAACTTGTCCATAACTCCCATCTATTTTTGAGTTATCAGTTTTTACAGGATACGTGCCCTGTTCTATGACAGCTATTGGACCATGGGCCAGAACAACCAGATTCATCTCTTTGCAGAAGTCCGTTTTTATTTCCTTCAAGGACAGTCCCATTTTACTTTTATTAGAAGTGAAAATTCTGTGCTGTTGAGTGCATTTCTCATGCATGGAAGCATGTTTTTTTCTGCAGTCTTTGAATAGGTGTGAGATTTAGAGTTTTCTCACCAGCTGGGGGCCAGCTCTGCTCTATCAGGAGTAGCTATGATCTTGAGGGAGGGATCTTGGCACGAATTAAGTCAAGTCACCTCATGGTCTTACCAAACACCTACCCATTCTATTTTACTCTCATCTTCTCACCACCACTAGGAGAGGCTTCCCCCTTCCCCCAAGCCAATCCGTCTTGCCTGTGCAAAGAATTCCAGGTGGAAATAAACTCGGCATTAAGCAGAACTGCAATGGCATGTCTCAAAACAATGTGCCACTTGGGGTTGTTCCAGATTTACAAGACTGTTTGTTTTCCGGGAACCCCCATTTGTAGTTGGATGAAATGTATTTGGAGAGGCAGTGCCTGCAGGGGCTAATTGGAGCTGGAATCTCAATGCCTTGCTGTCATTTCTTGGATTGAAAACCCAATCGGCAGGAGGAGCTCTAGGGTCTGTAGACAGGGAGTCATCAGATATGCCTCCAGACAGCACGTGGCTGCTCTCCTTCGTATTTTAAGAAGCTGTCTGTCTTGGGCTCTAAATAATCATGATTTCCCCACAATTTAATGAGAACTGGCAGGCGAAAATGATCTCCTATTTTATAGCCTTGATTCCATGTTGAGCCTGCTCCCAGAACATTAGCCCCAGGAGTCTGGAGGTGAAGGGCTCTCCTAAGTCAGCCTCAGCGACAGCACGCCTGGTTTTAGTTTCCCTATCTGATTTGTTTGTTCTTGCTTCTAAAACCTCTTTCAGGGAGGGACTCGGCTTGCTGTCGGTTCTTTGGGGAGTCCTGCCTATGCTGAAAGTCTCTCTTCCACGGACTGGTGACAGAGCACAGCACACAGCTGTGAAAACACAACGGCAGGATCTGAGCGACTCGGGAAATCATTCCCCTGGAAAGTGACAAGGCAGAGACTAAATCAGGAACGTGCCCACACTTGCTCCCTGACCTGAGAATGACAAATTAGGCCTTGGAGAGAGGTTGCCTTTTTAGACAATTCTCACCCGTGTCCCCACCAGGCACCCTGTGTCCTGTGGAGCCTCCAACAGTTGTCTCAAATGCCCTTTGAGATATATTTGGAAAAGAAATTTTTACCAGCCCCATCTGTCCTGCTTCGGGATCATCCACTGTGCAACTTACTCCAGCGTCCTCCCACTTCCTCGTGAGAAGCTGAGGGTCTCCGCCACCCTACACTGGCCTGCGGGCAGCTGCCCGGGCAGAGCAGAGCCTGCTGACTCCCCCAGTGAGATGAAGGGGCCTGCCCCGCGGGCAGTGGGAGGAGGTGCCCCGCCACGGCAGGGGAAGCTTGGTAGCCCTGATTCCTGCCTTCTGATATGCAGCTTCTTCTCAGAGACTCCTGGTGTGTCACCGCTGCCGTCTCCACGGTGGCCTCAGGGTCTCCCATCTTCCGAATCCTAGTGATGTGCAGCTCTTTCTTTATTTGCCTGTGCGCAGCAGATGGCAACGGGTAGGAATATTTAGCTGAGACCCCACTCTAAGCTCCTGGATAACACCAGGGAAGTAAACACACGCGCTAACTGGCAGCCCAGTCCACCTGGGGCCCCTACAGGAGGGCTCCTGGCCCACCTCCCTTAGCCAGAGGCCACACCTCTGCCTGCCACACCGGCCAGCACACCCAAATCCCTCTACACAAGGCTCTTCCAGGCCTGCTGCCCCTCTACAGTCCCAAGTCCTCCTTCCAAGATTCAACCTCTTGTCAGATGACCCTCTGTTTCCATGGGTGATGACCCTCACTCCTCTTCTCAGGTTTCCTGGCCCCCAACCCAAGCTTCCCGGCCTCTCCTATGTACATGGAGTAGTGATGGTGGGAGAGGGTATGTGGGGTGGGTGAAGCCAGCATGTTTCCTTCCAGAAGGAGTAAGCAAGCAGTAGGGGTAGGTAGACGTGGTGAGCTTTGAGATGTCAGCAGACCTCTCCTCCCTTCGCTCCTCACTGGCCATATTATCTCCTACCAACCTTGTTTGGTGAGTGCCTGGTGAAGGACTGGAGATCCTGTTACATGTTCCTGAGACATGTAACATACGGTATTTAATGATTAGCGATGCTTTAATGTCCTACACGCTTTTGTCATTGTGTCTATTTTGCCTGCCTCCCTCCATGATGTGAGCTCCTTGTAGGGAAGAGCCATGGGTTGCCTATAAGAGCTCTTACTCTCAGCAAACACTGTATGAGGGAATAACCATCAGCAGGGAACGTTTTGTGTTTATCCTCCAACCCATGGCCTGGATTGGAGACAAGATTAGACCTTGGGGTGTTTAACAATTATACTTGAATCACTTACATTGTAGATAACATAGCACCTAATTTAAATAAAAATTTATTGAGTGACAATTGTGTGTCTGGTCTGTGCTAGATGCTGAGGCTAAAAATAAAAACACTTGGCTTCTGCCCTCAAGGGCCTTATAATTCCAAAGTAAGTCTATCCTGGCTTTTGTCGTAATGATTTCCATTGTTCCACTTTGTAGTTTTACCACATATGAACCCACCCATAAGAAATATAATTTCCTTTCACCTAGGTTTAAGATTTTTATATGAATGGGATAATATCATATAGAGCCAGTGTTTCGTGTCTGGCTTCTCTTACTTGACATGTCTTTTGGATTTATCTGTGTTTTGTAGCAGTAATTTACTCCTTTTCATTGCTTTATTGTATTCCATTGAATGGAGATGTCACAATTTATTTATCCCTTCTACTTTGGATTGACATTTGGCTTCTTTCCAGTTGGGAACTATCACAAATAGTGCAGCAATAAACACTTTTGTACATGTCTCCTGGTCCATGTATACAAGAATTTCTCTAGGGCAAATATCTAGGAACAGTATTCTTGGGTCACTGGAGGTGTTTCTTAAATTTTACTATGTAACAGTTTGGCAAAGAATTGTAGCAATTTCCACCTCCACCAATAAGATGAGATAGTTCTACATGGTCCCCAGTGTTTGATAAAAGCAGACTTTTAGTTTTGGACAATCTGGTAGTTACAAGTCTCATTATAAATTAATAAGTGTCTATATATATTCAGGATACTAGACCTTGGTCAATTAGATCACAAATATCTTCTCCCAGTTGTGTCTATTTTCACTCTCTGGTACCAGATGAATACATATTTTTAACTTAATGTAATCATACTTATTAATATTTTCCTTTATGGTTAGTATTTCTTATGTTTTGTCTTAAAAAAACCTCTACCCAAAGGTCATGAAGATATGAAGATATTTTCCTATATTATCTTCTAAAACCTTTTCAGTTTTGTCTTTCATGTAGGTTTTTTTATGCACTTGGAGCTGGTGTGAGGGAGGGATCAAATTTCATTGGTGTCTGTATATCCTATTGTCCTAGCATGATTTATTGAAAAGGCATGATGTCCTCACTGGTATCCAATATGTCTTTATCCATATATGCAGGAGAATGTTTATACTTTATCCTAGTTCACTGGGCTATTTGTCTGTAAGCAAATAAATAACAAGTCTTTATTACTATAGCATTATAATAATCCTTGATACACAGTGAGACAAATATCTACCAACTTGTTCTGCAAGAGTGCTTTGGTTTTTATTGGCCCTTTATACTTAAATATGTTTTAGAGCAGCTTATAAAGTTCCACAAAACAAACAAGTAAATAACCCCTTTTGGATTCTTACTGGGATTGCATTGAATTTGTATGACATTTTTAGAGGAAAATAGCATCTTTAATATAGAAATACTTGCAGTCTCGTAACTTGTTATCTCCAGACATTTATTTAGGTCTATTTAATGTCTCTTTGGTAATATTTTATAATATTCTCCATAGAAGCCTTTTGTGATAATTATTCCTACTTATTTTTTGATGTTTTTATTTTTAATTTTTTAATTATTGTGTGGCTAGTATGTAGAAAGGCAAATGATTTTGCATATTATTTTTGTTTCCAATAGTCTTGCTAAAGGCTTTTATTGATTCTGATGATTTTCCTATAGATTTTTTACTTTCCACGTTTAGTCATATAATCTGCAAGCAATAACTTTTTTGTCTCCCTTTTCCCTAATCTTTATTTTTTTAAAACATGCTAAGTCTTCCAGTGCAAAAGTGAACAAAAGAGGAGAGTAACATCCTTGCCTTATCGTGATGCAGAAGGGAAAGCTTTCAAAGTTTCACAATTAAATATGACATTTAACACAAGATTAATATATATTAACACAAAACATGTAGATTTGCACATATATATAGATGTGTATTAGATATACATATATTCATTTAATAATGATATAGAAGTTTCATTCTACTCAGTTTTCTGAGACTTTTTAAAAATCATCAATATGTATTGAATTTTAAAGACGCCTTTCTGCATCTTTTAAATTAGTATTCCATTTACTTCTTTAAATATGTTAATGTGGTGAATTACCTTTCTCTATTTTCTAGAATTAAATGAACCTTGAACTTCTGAAATAACCCCCTACTTTTAATACTTTGTTAGGTTAGCTTGACCATTTTTTTCTGGGGGAAGGCAATATTTTCATCTAAGTTCATGAGTGAATTTGTCTTATAATTTTCTTTTTTCTGTACTGTCCTTAAGGTTTGGTCATCAAGATTATGTAAACTCACAAAATGAATTTGGAGCTATCCTTGCTTTTTTATAATTTGAAAAATTTTATGTAAGGTTGGAATTATCGGTTTCTTAAAAATGATTAAAATGTTAGCCTAGTTTTTTTATGAGAGAAGATTTATATTCCTGGATCACTTCCTACATTGTTTGAGTCAATATTGGCAATTGTGTTTTTATGATATTTGTATTATGTATTATGTTTATATTGTTAATTTGTATTTAAATTATTTGAAACTTTTCAAACCTGGAAGTTTCAAGAATAGCTCCATAAAAATTCATATACTCTTCATCTGGATCTACTGATTGTTAATATTTTGCCATATTTGTGCTTTTCTGCTTCCTGGAACTCTCTTTTCACCTCTTTCTCCCTCTCATACACACATAACTATATATACATTTTTTTTTCTGTGCCATTTAAGAGTTAGCTATAGATATAATGTTTCACTTTTTGAATATTTCACTATGTAGTGATTTTCTACCACCACTCATAGGTAATTTGACATTGATATTAGTCTGTTATCTAATAGTATTCTATCTATATTCATATTTCTGCTAATATTCCAATAGTGTCATTTATAGGTTGAAACATTTTTTTTATTGACCTTAGCTCCAAGAATATAATCACAAGTTGCACTTTCCATTTCTCCTTAGTTTCCTTCACACTAGAATAATCCCCAAACCTGTTAAAAATATCTTTCATAACATTCACACTTTGAAGATAATTTTCATTTTTTATGAATTTATTTCATCAGTTTTAAAATTTATCAGCATAAATTATAATACCTTTTTAATGTCTGCAGGACATTCAGTTTCTCCTCTTTTTTATTTTTAATATTATTTATGCATATTTTCCCTCTTTTTTTCCTGAATTCATCATCTCAGTTTTGTCTATTTCAATAATATTTTCAAAGCACCAGCTTGACTCTATTGTTCTTCTTTTGTTTGCTTTCTATTTTATTATTTTCTCTTCTATATTTATTGTTCCTTTTATTTTGCTTATTTGGGGAACTATTTCAATGATCTTTTTTTTTTTTTTACAATTTATTTTATTTTAGTATCATTAACCTACAATTACGTGAGCAATATTGTGATGATTAAACTACCCCCTTCATCAGGTCCCCCCCACCAACCCTATTACAGTCACTGTCAATGATCTTTTATTGCTGCCTTATGTTGAATGCTTAGCTCCTTAAATGTGAATTAAAAAAATTCATAATGCAAGCATTAAGGATATAACTTCCCTCTAAGTACTGCTTTGGCTGTGCCTAAAAGATCTGATATTTAATACTTGTGTTCAGTTTTGAAATTCTAGTATGTTTTCTTCTCTGATTTATGAGTGTTTTAGTTGTGTTTTTAAGCTCCCAAACATAAAAATTGAAAGCAATTTGCCTTTTATATTTTTGTTTTTGTTTGTAACTTAATTACATTGTAGACAGAGAACATGGTATGTATGTCAATCTTATGAAATGAATTGAGACTAGGTTGATGAATATACATAGTTCCTTTGTGTTTGAAAAGAATATACATTCTCCAATTGTTGAGTGTGATGTGCTATAAAAATTTTTTTATTCATCTTAATAATTTTACTATTTAAATCTTTTATATCTTTACTTATTTCTTGCCTACTGAGTGTCAGTTACTGACAGAAGTCTGTTGAAGTTCCCTACTATGAATGGTAAATATTTCTTGTTTTCCTTGCTCTTCCAACATTTTGCTTTACATGTTTTGAGGCTCTGTTATTAAGAAACTAGAAGTTTAGAATTGTTTTATTTTCCTTGTGGATTAAACATTTGATATTGATGTAGTGAACCTTTTTACTGTAAAGTCTATTTTGACAGATGTTGATATAACTACTCATTTTCTTTTGCTTAGCACATCTTTACACATCCTTCGACTTTCATCTTACTGAGTCCTTATGTTTTAGACAACATACTCAATTACATCTTTTGAAATAAACATATAGTAGGATTTATTTTCCAATCAGATAATCTTTGTCTTTTAATTGATGAGTTATTCCATTCACACATTAAAAAATTTGTATTTATCTCTACATGCTAATTACATACTTTCTATTTGTCTCACCTCTTGTTTCTCCTCTACTCTTCTTTTCTTTGTATTGATTGAGTTTTTGCTGGTGTTGTTTTTCTATTCATTTTATTATTTTCAATATGCTTGTTTGGCAGTTATATCCTCAATGTTTACTCTTTCAGTGGTTGCACTGCTATTGTACCATGCATTCTTAACAAATTATGACAATTTCTATGACCCTTCTAGCTGACCTTTGTCCCATACAACCGTCCTGGACCTGTGCTGACCCAAGCTGCTTACAGAAGTGCACTAGGACCCAACAGACAGCGGCCGTTCCAGCTCCTGGTTCCACCAGCAGCCAGCAGCTTCCTCCAGTACCTCCCAAATTCTGAGGCTTGATGTCCACTTTATTGCAGCCTCTATTCTTCCCAAAGATGCTAGCAGGTCATCCCAGTGCTGCACCTCAGTGACTTCTCTGCTGTCCAGTGAGCCCAGCTTTGCCCTTTCCAGAGATGTTTGGATCTCAGTCCTGGGGGAAGTGTGGAGGACTTCTCCTCGGACACTCTAACCTACCTAAGGGTACTTGTTTCTTTTATCTATTATTCCTGTTTCACTCTTCCACACTCATTAGCCAATTCCATATCACTCCAGCTCTTGTTAATAATTCTTTATATTAAATTGCTATGTTCAAAGTGGGGTTTCTATCTCCTGACAGGATTCTAACTAATATATTCTCTACAACATATATGTTATCATTATCCGATATTTAAATTCTATCCTGTTTCCTTCCAACTTGGCATTGCTCTTGTTTTACACTGTGATACTGTTCTGTATTTAAGCAGTGTTTATTAATATCTGTGCTCCCCATTCGTAGTAGTTTCCTATTGTTGCTGTGACAAATTGCTACAAACTTAGTGGCTAAAACGACACAAATTTATTATCTTATAGTTCTATGGCCCAGAAGTACAAAATGGCTCTCACTGGAGCCCATATCGAGGTGTTGGCAGAACTGACTTCCTCTGGACGCTCTATGGAGAATCCACCTCCTTGCTCTTTCCAGCTCCTGAAAGGTCCCCACATTCTTTGGCTCATGACTCTCCTTCCATCTTCAACGTCAGCACGTGGGCCAAGCCTTTCTCATGCTCCCATCTTTTTGACCTCCTCTTCTGCCTCCCTATTCCACGGTTAAGGACAACTGGAATTGCACTGGGTCCACTCAGATAATCCAGGAGTATTTTGAGGTCAGCTGAATGGCACCCTTAATTCCACCTGCCAACTTAATTCTCCTTTGCCATGTAAGGTCACAGATTCCAAGGATTAGGAAGTGAGTATCTTTGGGGGCATTATTCTACCTACCACACCATTTCTTTTTGCAACTCATAGTTTCCATCTGGGATTATTTTCCTCTTCCTTTGTACTTGGTTTCATTATCTTTTAACATTAATTAATCAATTAATTGTTCTTATTGAGGGGAAAGGGGGAAAATTAGTGAGAATGTTTGCTATTGATCTGAGTGTTGGTTACATGAGTGTATACACTTGTCAAAATTCATTATGCTGTACACTAAGATTTGTAAATTTATTGTATGTTCTTTCAATGAGAATAGTTCTTTTGTAATATAATTTCTTTTAATGAGATTAGTTTTGGTGATGAAAATTGCTTTATTTCATTTTCATTCTTGACACAATTTTGCTGGGCATTGAACTACAGCTTCACAGTTTTTTGGTTTCAGCATTTTGTGTACTGGCTCCCATGTTGCCATAAAAACAGCATCAAATTGCTTTTTGTAGGTGATCTCTCTGGTTGCTTTTGAGATCTCTTTTTTTATAATGTTCTCAGGTTTCACTTTGATGTATTTTGGTGTGGGTTTAAAAAAAATATTTACCCACTTTGGAATGTACTAGAATTTCTGTACTGGAGATTTGGTGGTTCTCAACAATTCAGAAATATTCTCAGAAATTATCTATGTTTATATTGTCTCTTCCTTTTCTCTCTTCTTCTGGAATTCCAATTGTATTGGATTCTCTCTCTCTTTCCTGTATTTTGACCTTTCTTTAACATTTTAAATCTCCCAATCTCTCTGGTCTGAATTTGGAACAATTATTTGGATCTATTTTACAGTTTGATATTTCTCTTTTCAGATACTTATATTTGTTTACTAACTTTCCCATTTGTCCATTTTGTTTTTATGTCTAAAGATGTGTTCTGTCCTTTCTATTCTGTTGTTACTAGTAAACTTCTTTTTTATTTATTAAGATATATTAAACCTACTTATTCAGATTTGTTATGTCTTTAAATTGCAGTATCTGATGTGTTTGTGTCTGTTTCTGTTATCTGTTGTTTCTGCTGGTTTGTAATCACACGTGTGTGCAGTTGTTGATTTTGCCCTCTCGGTGTTTTACTCCAAACTTTACCTGTGATAATTCTTTGAATACTATGTTAAGTTTTACTTTTCAGTGTACACATTTGTTCTGCCACCTACAGGTGCTACCACCTTGGGGCCTTAATTTCAATTTCTTGCTTGAATTTTTTTGGTTTTTGGAATGTATAGATAATGCATATTTTTTCTCCTTTGCAGAGATAGTTTTGGACAGACAAGTGTCCTTTCTGTCTCTCTCTGTGTGGTGATATTTATTTCCCATTTTCTTCCATAGTAAAGATATATGCTCTTAGGCTGGAACATAAACTATAGATTCTGAACATTACATGCTAGCCAGACATTAAAGATGAAACTCAATGTCTACAGAGTTGGCAAAATCACTCAGGGCAAAGCCAGCATTGTTGCTGACATATTTCCCAGGTTCTCTGGTTTTACTTCATTTTGTATTTTGCAGAATCCTTATTTTTGTATCAGCTCAGCAATGTTTTTAAAACTTTCCTATTTTGTCCATTATTTTAATATCTAACCTATCATACTGTTGGAAATGGAAAATTTCAATTTTATTTTATGCTTATCGTCATGTATTTTGGTTTTCCCACTTGATAAGAGTTCTACTTAATTTAATTTAGTTGCTATGTAATATGCCATTGCATGAATATATCATAATTGATGAATTCATCTTCTGTTGAAGAATATTTATATTTTTCTATTTTCATAATTATGAAAAATGCTGCAGTGAATATTTATATACATGTTTTCATGTGCATGTGTATATTTTAGAATATATAACGAATAGTTATGGCTCGGTGGTATGGGTCGAATGGTGTCCCTCCAATAAGTTCCCCTAACTCCCAGTACTCAGAATGTGATCTTATTTGGAAACAGAGTCCTTGCAGATACAGTTAGTTCAGTTAAGATGAGGTCATACTATAACAGAGTAGGCTCCTAATCCAATAGGACTGTGTCCTTATAAGAAGACATCCATGTAAAGACAGAGGCAGACACTAGAGTTATACTGCCACAAGCCAAGGGACACTCAGGGCTACCAGACACTGGAAGAGGCAAGGAAGGATCTTCTCCCTCGGGGCTCAGAGAGAGCATGACTTTGGAGCCATCGTGATTTCAGACTTGCAGCCTCCAGAATTGTCAGATAAATTTCTGTTGTTCAGAGCCAGCCAACTTGTGGTACTTTGTCACAGAACTGCACTAGATGGTAGAGTATATGTGCATATTCAGTTTCGGCAGAGTCTATCTAATGCCTTCTCACGTAGTCGTACCAATGGCATCCCCACTCTCAGGGTATGAATATTCACAGTGCTCTTCATTCTCACCAGTGTAGGCTGTTATTCGATTTGTAAGACTTTTCTAATTTGGTAAGAGTGAAATGATATCCACTTTAGTTCATTCAGGCTGCTCTCACAAAATACTGCAGACTGGGTAGCTCGCAAACAACAGAAATTTGTTTCTCACAGATCTGGAGACTGGAAATCTGAGATCCAGGTGCCAACAGGGTTGAGAGAGGGCCTTCTGGGTGGCCACCAGACTCTCATTGCATTTGCACGTGGAGGAGGGGCTAGGGAGTTCTGCGGTGTCCCTTTTATAAGGGCATTATTCCTATGACCTAGTCACCTCCCCAAGGCCCCATTTCCTATAGGCATCACCTTGAGAGTTAGGTTTCAACACATGAATGTTGTGGGGGGTGCAAACATTCAGACTATAGCAGTATCTCTTTATTGTCTTTAATTTCTATTTCCCTGATGACCTGTGATATGGAGCATCTATTTGTGTGTTTATTTGCCTTTCAGATTAATTTTTCTATGAATTGCCGGCTTATAAATTTCCCCTAGTTTCTTAATTGGTTAGTTTATTCTTACTGATTTGTAGGAATTCTTCATATATTCTGGTACCAAATCTTTGTTAGCTATAAGGGTTGCAAACATCAAATATCAATTTTCACCTCATGGTTTCACATTTCACTTTATGTTGTCTTTTAATGAACAAAAGCTCTTAATTTCAATGTACTGAATATATATCAATACATTTCTTCATGATTTATGCTTTTTGTTTTGTGCTTAAGAAACTCTCTACTTTTAAGGTATAAAGATATTCTTCTAAAATTTATAATTTTGTGTTTTTCATATGAAGCCTTTGTTCCATTCGGAATTCTTTTTTTACCATTGATGGAGTATACCATCCTTTCCCCAATGACTTCTAAGCATATATTAAGCTTTTATATATGTGCTGATCTATTTCTGGTTCTCTATTCTATTCCATTTCTCTGTCTGTAACTTCAGCAATATCACACAATCCTAAGCATTACTGTAGTCCATTTGCTAACTTTTTGTGTTGTTGCTCAACTGAAACATCTTCAGAATTCTTTCTCTTCCAGGATAAACATTAAAGACTACTATTTCTAAATACCATGCTAGCTTCATCCTTTGAGTGCTAATATATAGTATTTTCACTATTGCTCAGTTCCAAATGTTTTAATTTTAATTTTAATTTTCTCTTTGACCCATTACCCATTCAAAAGTCTTCCCCCTCAATTTCCAAACATGTGAGCATTTGAAAACATTTTTTCTATTAAGTGTTTTTTATAATGATGATAAAAAAACATACTGTCTACATGATATAGGTTCCTTATTATTTGCTGACACTTGCTTTGTAAATATCTAACTTCTGCTTGAAAGCTGAATTGTGTTCTTTATTGTTCATTGCTTGGTTTGAATTTGTCCATTAGAGCAGAATTGCTCATTGTATTGTTTAAATTTTCTCTGTTCACTACATTTTACAGGTTTGACCTACAAATTATGAAATGAAATGCATTAGCATATTTTATTAGGATTGTGAATTCATGAATCTTCTTATAATTCTGCAAATTTTTGCTTTTTATATTTTGAGATTGTTATTAAGTACATGGAAGATTAGCGTTATTATGGCTTTCTGGCAAATTTAACATTTTATCTTTATGTAATGACTCTATTTTTAGTAATACTTTTTTTACACACATATAAATACCCACACAATAATTTTCAACTTTTCAGTGTACCTATAGTTTAAGATGCTGCACTTCTAAGCTATTTATGGCAGGGTTTTAAAAACATCTAATTTTGAATATCTACCATTAATAAGTAAGTTTAGTCCTTTCAAGTTTAGTCTTATATGGTATATTTGGCATAATACAATTCTGTATTTGGATTTATTATATCTTGTTTTTCTAATAAATCTACCTTTTCTTTGAATATTTTTTATTCATTTACTGTCATTTATTAGATTGATCAAGTTATTTTTCCACCCCTTTTTCCTTCTTAGTAATTTGGAAGTTATTTTTCCATTTCTAATCTTTAACTATTTACCTTAAGTTTTTAACAAGAACACTCAATGAGAAAAGTGTAGAAGTAATCCACCTCTGTGCTCTAGTTTTGAACAATACATGGGGCCTAGACTTTTAATTCTGATTTCTCTATTTTAATTTCCATGTTAATTTTGCCCGGTATTTTGTTGCTATTTTGTTTATATGCCACTCAAATTACTCATTATTTTGCACATTATGTGTATTTTATTGTTTAAGTCTTGTTCAGATCTGTCCACATGTTTTTCATTGTTCACTATTCCTTCTTTCATTTAGAGTTTCCTTCAGTGGGGGCTGGTTGGTAAACTGGCAGTGGGTGTCTGAAAGTGTCTTTATTCCTATTCACTTCTGAAAAACAGCTCACCTATTTAAAGAATTTATTAATTATGGGCATGCTTTAAGCACTTTGGAGATACAGGCATCTGATCAGTTGGTATGAAGAGTTTAAAAGAAGCCCTAATCTCTGTGAACTATAAAAATTCAAATGCATATATGTGAATTATATTATGTAAATCCTCAAAATCCTTAATCATTGTTTGTGTCGTTGCTCTTTGAAAAACACTTTCTGCCTCTTTCTCTCTTCTAGGTAGCCGCAGAAATCAATCAACCTTGAGACCAACTTTTGGGAAATGTTTTTAGTTTAGATTTTAGTAGTCTGAGTTAAGAGTATTCATCTCAAACTTTAAATCCAAAAAATACCTGAATTTTTACACTAAAGTCAATTTCCCATTTTCAATTGCTCATGGACTAAAGCAGGAATGGAGCTACACTTGGCCATTTAGGCAAGGCTCATGTTTTTAATGTCTTTCAATTCCTCCACTAGCAAATGCGTGCCATTTATCACGTGCCATCCGCTCAACACCATTTTTTTGACATTCCCAGATGTTGCAGAACATTGTGTGAAGGTGATATAATATATCCTGTCCCCTTTGGACACATAATACGCTATACATAACCGTGCCAACCTGGGAAAGATTTCTTAAATACTCAGAAATTGAAAGACATAAAAGTTTAAAATTACTTAGGTGAAGTGATTTCCTTGGAGCAGTCTAGCAAGTCAGGTTGTCACCCTGGAAGGCTGTGAATAGGGAGAGCAGGCCAGGTGGCCTCTTTCAATTGGGAAAGCAAATGAACTGTTCATCCCTTCACGTCTCTTTCACAGAACCCTCTCCATTGGGGAGTTTGGGGTGGAAGTCATTTCCTGACTCCCAGAGCAGTCAGCTCCAGGCATTGTACACACCGTTGTTTGGACACTTACTAATCTTCATTATGTGGCCGGATGTGGTTTAGAGAAAGAACTCTCCACCAGGGCTCAAGAGAACTAGAATCCAGCACAGGCTGTGTGGCTTCAGCCAGTGATGTAACCCCTCTTTACTTCAATTTCCTCCTGTATAAAATGAAAAGTGTCTGTGCTACCAACCATTCAACATATTCCCTTACTTTTTATCACCACCCTCACCAGAAAAAATTTGAATTTTCCAGCAAGATGCTCAAGCTATATGAATATTTAAGTTCTGTATTTTTTAAAAAAGAGTGTACATTTAAGTGATTTTGTAAAACGTTTGGTGAAATAGTCAAAATAGTGTAATGTGGAAAAAATGTTTGTTCATAGAAGATAAGTCATTCATTCATTCAATAACTATCTAATACCCATGTGCCAAACACATGAGTGTCTCCTCTCCCAAGGTCTATATTCTATGGGGCCGAAACAAGAAAATGAGCCAATAAATTCATATGAAAAGATCAGCAAGGAATGATTGCAGAAAAGTAAAAGAAGGCCATGTTATAGAGTACCTGGGTGGCCTCTCTGGAGAGGTGACATTTAAGAGAAGAACTGAATGTCATGTGATGGTCAAATGGAAGTACAATCCCAGGAAGTGGTTCAGCCCTAAGAGCTCAGTGTGCTCAAAGGACCAGAGGCCAGTAGACAAGGAGAGAGGTCTGGGAAACAAGCAAGATCAGATTAAGTAGGACTTTGTGAGTTAGACTAAAATGTTTTTCTTTTATTTCAAGTATGATGGAGAGCCTCTTGAGGATTTTAAGATTAGCATGTTTTGGGGAGTTAGAAGATGCATCTATTGGAGGTAGGACTGAAGGGGTTAGGTAGTGCGGAAGAGGGTGAGACTGTGGTAAGTATACTAATTTGCTTGGTTGCTGGAACAAATATTACAGCCTGATGGCTTACACGATTTATTGTCTCACAGATGAAGGTGTTGGCGGGGCTGGTTTCTCCTGAAGCCTCTCTCCTTGGCTAGTGGTGGCCGCCTCCTCCCTGTGTCCCCACACGGTCTCTCTGTTAAATGTGTGTGTCTACATTTCTTTTTCTTATAAAGGCACTAGTCATATTGGAAGAGGACCCATCCTAATGACTTCATTTTACCTTAATGACCTCTTTAAGGACCCTATCTCCAAATGTAGTCACATTCTGAGTACTGGGAGTTAAGACATCAGATAGGACTGGAGGGGGTGGGAAGGTGTAGAGTGAGGAAAGGTGTAGAGGCAGCATTGATATGGTGCCTTTTGACAGTGAAGACCTCAGACTGGGGCATTGTTCACATGTAATGGAGTCACAGTGAGTCAGGTTATCAATGGAAGTGGAGGCTAGCCTGGTGAGGGTCTTGAATCCTGGTTAAGGAACTTGACTTTCGCCATGGGTCATGAGCAGTGGAGGAAGAGCTGGGTATCGATAGTTAAGCAGTTGCTCCTATGAAGGCCAGGGAGGAGAGGGTGGAGACAGGGGGCAGCTTGAGCCATGCGACTTAGGTCAGGTCCTCAGAAAGGAAAGACAGGAGAAAGCGACACCTACAGGAAAGACTTGCCACTGGTGACTCAGCAGAGGGACAGGACTTGGTCCTGGGAAATTGTGAAAGCGCATCGAAAGGCCGAGACTGTGCAAACCTTGTACTGGGATTATGGCCAGGGTGATGACTCAGGGTGCCACCTGGTCTTTACCCAAACCTTGTATCTACAGTTGTGATGGAGGCTGGACACACTGTGTCAGCAGGCTGGAAAAGCATGACTTCAGAGGCAGACAGACCTCAGAACAAAACCCAGCTCCTTTACTTATAGCAGTATGTGATGGCTAAATTTATGGGTCCAGTTGACTGGGTCACGGATCGCCCAGACATTTGATCAAACATTATTCTGGGTGTTTCTGTGAGCGTGTGCCTAGACGAGGTTGACATTTGAGTCAGTAGACTGAAGCAGATCACCCTCCCTACTGTGCATGGGTCTCATCCCATGAGTGAAAGGCCTGACTAGACCCTCCCAGAAAATAAGAGAGGATTCCTCCTGCCTGATAGGTTGAACTGGGACATTAGCTTTTTCCTGCCTTGCCAGTCTTTGGACTGAAATTACCGCATTGGTTCCCCTGGTCCACAGGCCTTGGGACTAAGACTGGAAATACACCTGGCTCTCCTGGGTGTCCAGGACCCAGATCCTGGGACTTGTCAGCCTCCATAATTGCATACGACAATTCCTTACAATAAAATCAATCTTTCTCTCCATATGTATATTCATTCATTCCTTCATTCATTTAATAACTGTCTAGCACCCATGTGCCAGGCATACATATAAGTCTTTCTTCTCCTAAAGTCTATATTCTGTTGGAAAGAAACAAGAAAATAAATGAGCATATATCTATCCATCTATCTCCTATTGATTCTGCTTCTTTGGAGAATCCTGACTCATACGCAGTGTACCTTAATCTTTTTGAGCCTTGATTTCCCCAGGCATCTAATGGGAGTAAGAAATCACCTTCCAGAGTTGTTAGAGGATTAAATGAAGTAATGTGTATAATATGTGGCTCATTGTACTTGCTCAATAAATGGTAGGTTCCTTCTCATTCTCCTTTGTGGAACAAAACCCTGAAATGAAATGACAGGGAAGATAGATTTAGGTCCTCACAGCACATCTGAGCTCATCTGGCAGGACGTGTGGGCTGGTGCTTCCTGTGGCGGTGCTGGCAGAGTGTCTGGTGGCCTTGAGCTGGTGTGGTTCCATGTGTGTTCATGTCTGCCCACATTTGCTTACATAGAAAAATACCAAATACTGGACCGAGGAGCAGCAAAAAGGCCTCTGAACCTACCCACGATCACTGTCAAATGGCTCTATTTACTGCATCTCTACCACCTGGCAGGGAAAGGATCAGCTCTTTACAGGTCATTTAACCCTAAAACAGCCTTGTTTCATCAGCCCCAATTTGTAAATGAGGAAAGAAATCTTCAAACTGAGTAAGTAGCTTCCTTGAGTCATACATATTTAGAAATGGTGGAGCTGGGTTTGGAACTAGGTTTGTTTGACTCTAGAAGTCCTTCTCTTTCCTCTAAGTTCTACTGGTTTATTTTCTTGGCCTGTACAAGTCTCAACATTTGAGCTTCAAAATGAGACTAATAGACATGACTTACTGCAACATGCTTCCCTTTCCCCAGCCTTCATTGTAGGGAACAAATGGAAATAAACATGTTCCAGTTACTTTTGATGCATTATAAGCCACCCTAAAACTTAGTGGCATGCACAACCATTTTATTACACTCATGAATTCTGTGGGTCAGGAATTTGGGCAGGGTTTAGTAGGAATGGCTTGATGGTTCCATGATGTCTGAGGCTTCAACTGGGAAGGTCCTAACAGTAGGACACGACTCAGCAGCTATGAAATGGAATTTTCTGGAGTTCTGGGGTGACTCAAATATTGGACTCAGATGGGGCTGTCAGCACACCTACATGTGGCCTTCCTCCATGGCCTTCAATCCTTACCACATAGCAGCCTCAGGGGCTTTGGACTTTGTGCATGGAGGCTCCAGGCTCCAAAAGTAAGCATCCCAGTAAATAAGGCAGAAGCTGCATCACTTTTAAGAGCTAGTCTGGGAAGTCGCATAACATCACTTCTGCCAAATTCTATTGGTAGAAGTAGTCACAAGCTTGCTCAGATTCAAGGAGAGCAAAGATAGATCTTATCCCTTGATGGGAGACATGTCACTAAATTTCATGACTGCTTTAAAACACAAAACAAAACACTACAGGGTATAAAAGTCCAAGGAAAATACAGGGGAGTGTACCAGAATAATTGCTGGCTATAATCAATGACATCTTTGTTTCTCATCAGGGAACTTTGCTTTGCCAAGCATAAAACATCCTGTCTAAACAATGTCAAACATGAGCTGGATTTGGTCATGAGCAAGTTTGTCTTGCTTTCTCCTGAAGAGAAAAGCCTGAAGTTAAAACAAAAAACAAAAACAAACCCTTTTGGCAGCAGGAGTATCAAAACTGGCACCAAAGCATCTGAGAGATGCTGACAATTCTGTCACCTGCCCCGTCGCCTGTGGGTCACGAAGACCCGCTTTGCCTACCAAGATGGGGGAGGGGAACAATAAGTGAGTCTAGTTCTTCAAGAGTCAGACTTTCAAACTTTCCTTTTAAAGTGAAGTACTTGTAGTTCAATTAAATTTGGGTCAGGTAGAAAGCCTCAGTTTAATTTTCTTTTTAAAAATAACATTCCGTAAGCTGACATAATTTATTTATTTCCTTCATTCATCTAGTTTAAATTACTTAGGGGCCATGTTTTGGTGCTTAATTGAGTAAGGCATTAATGACCCTGGTGAAAGTGAGAGGGTATGGCTGTGTTTATGTCAGGCCTGTTCCTGTTAGATTCTATTTTCTGAAACAGGAGAGTTATTTATTTATTAAAAACTATTGACCCAAATAAATTGTCTGAAATTCATTACTGGGTTTGGGGCTTAAAGTGACCAAGGCCTTGCATCATCCTGTTCAGCATTTCTTGAACAAGGTCTTTAAAGGAACATGCCCCAATAGCAAGTCAAGAATAAAGAGTGTAGCCTCAACAAAGTCAGAGATTTGTATCACTACTTTGGTGACAATTGGTTATTTTAAGTGGTCATTATTCAGAGGTGATGGTGGATAGAGATTAAAAAAAAAAATTGAATCCCAAACGCTACTTTTTCTGATTTGAAGCTACTTTTGTTGCTTACTTTTCCTACACGCCTCTTTCAAAACCATGACGTGTGAGAGAAAGATGGAATTTGGAATTGGGCAGACACGGACTCATATTCTGCACAATTTTGTGAATGTAGAAAATTTACTCAAACTTTCTGAGCCAGTAATCTGGTTATAATAAAGTAGGGAAAATAACACCTGCTGTTGCAGGGATTAAATGAAGCATGGGCTGTAAAACCCCCATGGCAAGGCCTAGCACCAAGTAAGTGGAGACACACTAACTGTTGGGTTGCTTTGCCCACTTTTTGCATCTACAATAGCCCAGCAGAAGCAGAGGGCACAGCAGTGTCCCATACAGATGACGTGGGCCTGAAGCTTTGTGGCCTGAGTATTTCTAAGGCTGAACTTACTCACTTTCATCCCCAGACAGGTTGTGGATGCCCTTCTTTCAGATTAAACAAATCTCCCAAATGGCATTTCAGAGACTTGGGAAGTAAGGTTAAGAGGGAGATTTTTACATTTATTGGACATTGACTATGTGCCAGGCACCATACTGAGGGTTTCACATACATTGTCTCATTTACTTTTTGTAATGACCTTATGAAGTAGGTGGTGTAATGCTCCTTAATCAGCCCCACTCCAAAGAAAATCACAGTGGCTTAATTCAACAGCTATTTATTGTTTCTCATGAGTCTACTGGGCAGCTCTGATGTGGGCCAGGCTTGGCTGTTCTTAGCTGGGCTTGCTCATGTGTCTGTGGTGAGCTGGTGGCTCAACTGGTGCTGAGCAGCCTTGGGTGGTCTTGGAGGCCTGGACAGCTTAGCTCTACTCCATGTAATCTCTCACCCTCCTGTTGCTTGCCATGGGCTTGTTCTCGTGCTGGTGGCAGGAGTCTAAGAAAGGAAGAGGAAACATGGATGTTAGTTGTGTATGGATCAAAGTAAGTCATATGGCCAAGCTCTGATTTAGGGTTGGAGAGCATATCCAAAGGGAATGGATTCAGGATGGCATGAACAAATGGGG
>JAQQAC010020790.1:17448491-17671189 GCA_029783875.1 Phataginus tricuspis
AAAAAAAAAAAAAAGACAAATGTGGAATATTTGATCAAAACAGAGACATTTATTATGACACTTTAGTTGGTATTTACAAGGACTGACTTTCCTTATTACAATACACTTGCATTTTGTTTCCAAATCTCATATAATCTTGGAAGAACATTTAAGATAATAAAGGTATGCTTCATGTGAAATGCACCCTGCCAGTGATTTTGCTATTTCTAAGGTTCAAATCATTATTATTCTCATTACTGAAAAAGAGAAAAGTCAGGAAAGCATATGAGGAAGACTGAAGAAAAAAAAAGCTTTCTTCCTTCATACTATTCTGTATTCATGTGTAGAAGAAAATTGGGACTGTGGCATCAGGCTGCTTGGCAGAGTTGAATGCACTCTCTGGAAAACTGTCTGGAAGCATGCCTTCCCAGCTTCGGGCTCCTATGATGTCGTGTCTGTGGTGCGCAGCTTGTTCTGCCTTTGTGTTCATTGCTTCTTGCCGTAGGGAGTCAAGCAGCTAATCCTTGACAACTGTTTGGGGTTTTCACAGAATTACTGTACTTTCATTGCCAACATATTCCCGATTTCAGAAATAATACAGTGCCCAGGCAGTTATTTTAACAACTTCCCTTTACTCTCCTATATCTCAGCTATTCAAAGAAGACAAACACACTTCTTGGATTCCTTGCAAAGACCAGATCTCATGCACATGTTTTAAGAGCAAAGCTGGGAAGGTTATTGTGGACCCAAGGAATCCCTAGGGCAGAGAGAGACATGTCTTATCACAGGGAAAGAGGGCAATGCAATCTAGACACACGTCATAAGGTTTGTGCTAAATTTAGTGATATATCAATGGCTTCAGGTCTCAGAGACATGGTGCAGAGTCCCTCCCCAGTTCTCACATCCAGGCATAAGGCATTCGGGACTATACTTGAGTACAGACCGTTGCTTTTTGTAATGCTCACCTGTGTGCCCAGAGCCTGGATTAGTGCTCTGGAGGAGTCCTGGCAGATATCAGAAGGCCACCCCCCATTCCCACCTCACCTGTACCTTCTTGGAGAGCTTTGATCTAGTTGGAGAGACAAAATTCTTATGTACAAATTCAAGAGAATGACAGCCAACAGCTTCGTCCAAAGTACAGCCAGTATGTGACAGGGACCCAGACAAGGGAGATAGAAAAGGAAAAGGGCTTTCAAAAGCAGCGTTTGGAAAGAGGAAAGGGAGAAAACAGCAGCCTTAAAAGTGTTGAAGTATAGTTGTAGTAATTGTCCTTTTTGGAGATCCTCCTTAGTATATAACAGGTACTGTGTTAATCCCTTTACTTGAGCGGTCTCTAATTTTTAAAATCCAGGCAGAGCTGGTGGTAGCCTATTTCACAGATGAAGAAATAAGTCTGAGGGAGGGTAAATGACTTGCCAAGACCACCAGTAGAAGTGAGGCACTGGGGTAAGATAAGAGGGGTCACCATGCCCAATGCCCCCTAGCTATTCATTAGACATTCTCCCCGGTTGGTTTAAAAACAGATCTAGCAAACACAGGGAAGCTGAGCTGTTTGTATCTGAGTTCCCCAGGTGATTCCGTGGTCCTGCCCCCAGCAGGAGGCGAGCCCAGGGGTGTTATTTAAGACCTGCTGGTGAGGCAAGGAAGTGGGCCTTGCTTTTGTCCATGGAAACCAGAGATCTTGCTTTGAGCAGCAGCCGCGTCCTCCCTCTCACAGATTCAAAACCCTTGCAGATTCCACACCGCACCTTGCAGAACTTCCCACAGGGGCAAGAGTGGTGTGGACTTTTTATGGTGAGTTGTTCTAAATCATCTCTGGGCAAGTAGCACGTGTCTCTTAGGGGTGTGACGGTTATTTCCCCAACTGAAACACAAATGGCAAAAAGCCCCCAGCGATACATCAATGCAGTGCATGCTAACTTGCTGCGGTCCTCAGTCACCTGTGGTTCCCAGACCCAGATGTGCTCATTCTCGTCCTGGATGGTCTGGGCTGTGTCTCCAGGCTACAAGGTCACCTTCCTCAGCCTAATTACTTCTGTTACTCAAGACACAGCCAGGCTTAGGCAGGGCCTCCCCTAGGAACCTTCCTGACTGGTTCCCCAAGCTGACCATCCCCAGGAACCTGTGGCTCCCTTTCTGGCATGCCCGTGCTCCTTGTCGGGCTCCAGCACTGCTCTGTAAGCCCTGAGGGCTGGAGTCTCATCCTGACCCTTCCACCATCTCGAGGGCCCCCCTGCCGCCTGGACGCTGGCTGTGAGCTGGGCAGTAAGTGGTAACTGGCTTAGTGAAGCCACCTGCTTGCAATCGCAATGCTAGTGGTTGTTGACATAGATGTTTTGGATGTTTTTTCCTCTCCGTTATGAAGTAAAATTTGGGCTTAGGAGCCAGAGAAACCTGGGTTCCAATCCTGGCCCTACTGCTTGCTGGCTAATTTTGGGCAAAATAAGTTAACTTTCTGGAGCCTCAGTTCCTTATCTATAAAATGGGGACACAAAGCTCTACCTTGTAAAATGGTTGTCAGGAGAGTGCTGAGAAATCACTTAGCCCAGTTCATGGTGTGTAAATGGCACTACATACACAGTGATTGGAATTAGTGATCACTTAAACACAGGGTTCTGTCATCTCAGATTTGATGAAACTCACCATTTCTGACTTTTTGGCAATTCGGTAACTCGGCTGTATCTCAGCTCCAACTCTGTTCTGCCTCTCTTTTTCTCTTTCTCCCTCTTTGTGTATGTGTACATGTGTGTGGCGATATCATTTATGAATATAAATGCACATGCATATGCACACACATTTGGCTTGAATTGTAAAACATTGACCCCCTTTCACTAGTCCATGAATGCCTCTGAGGCCAAGGCCTCCGTCCTCAGTCATCTCAAAAGCCCTGGCACTTAATGCCAGCTCCGGACATTCAGCCGTGTGTGCCATGTTAATAAACACATAAACATGTCTCCGTGGGCCAGTGGTAGACGTGTGTGGGTCCTCATCTCTGGAGCAGGAGCTGCTGCGCTGTGACCTGGGCTATAAGGAGAGGTGCCCTGCCCTGTTAGTACTTTGCCCCAGCCCTGCTGTCCCAGGAAGCAGAGACGCATCCTTTTTTTAAGACCTCCTCTGTGATGATGCGTGTTTGCATGAAAGGGGGGGTGACTGAAGCTATGATAACCAAATGACAGTTTGAAATAGGTCGTTACTTTGATTATCTGTTATCCAGCCCAGCACTCAATAGACCCTGGGGGAGTGTTTCTCTTGGGATGGCAGGTCTGAGGGTGCGTAGCCAGAGGAATGCTCCGGGGGAAGGGCCCTGGGCTGAAGACACTGGTACCGAGTGGGGCAGAAGGTCACCATCTTAATCAGCTGGAGATGCTGTGACGAAAATACTGTAGGGGAGGTGGCTTGTAGACAACAGACATTTATTTCTACAGTTCAGAGACTTGAATTAACTTGCCCAAGGTCTCCCGGCTTGGAGATGGTAGAACAGAGATTTGAACCTGGAACAGTGCGGTAGACATGGATTTCCCGTGCCACACAGGCTTACCTGCCAGAAGGATTTGCTGCCTGTTGAGGAAGGCGCGGTTGCCAGAGAGGCTCTGCTACCCTGAGAAGCATCGTCTGAGGACGTTTGTGTTTCACTACAGAACTGCTGAAGGAGACGGTCTCTCTGGGTGCCTCACTCTGATGCACTTTTCCATCAGCCGCCGCGTGGCCTCGCTTCTTGCCCAGGCAGCTCGAAGCCTTCCTCCGCTGCCGTGCTGGCCTCCAGCAGAGAGGGCAGCTGTCTGCAGTGCACGGTCTGAGATGTAGAGCTGCACCAGAAAGACCTACCCAGCGGGTCAGTCTTTTGGGTTAAATATGTCCCTCTTCTGACTCCCTTTTTTGTTTTAGGCAGGCAGGGTTAATAAAGGATACTACAGGCGTGTTCAAGTATATTATATATACCTAAAGGCTGGACACGGGGAGAATGAGGAGGGGATGCTGAAGAGTGAGCATGCCAAGGGTGGGAGGAGATGGTATTGTGGGGTAGCAGGTATCTTGATGTTTATAAGGTGGCCTATTTATCTTTTATTATTCTAATGTCAAGGCAGGATTTTATCTATGTCAGTTGGTGAAACAAACACCCATTTTACAGGTTGGTAAATGAACACCACAGGGCATGCAGCAACAGAGGCAGGAATCAGACCAGTGGGTCAGGCTGTGTGCAGTTGATTGTAATCCAGCAACAGGGAACCAGGTGATGTCATGGGTGATACCACCTAACACCCATTTCTCTTGCTTCTTAGTGGTTTTCTAGTCCTCCAAATAGGCACTTGTCTCTGATACCATCTCAGGACCCTGTTTGTCCCCAGCTCAGTACCCTCCACATATATCAGTCCTCCCAGGGCCATCTGTGGTCCTGACCAGTTTTTCTCCTAGTTCATCTTGTGCCCCCCTCAGAGGCTCATTCAATGTCTGTCCCATCTTAGGATGCCCTGGGGCACCACCAACCCCCTCTGTGCCCCCCGCCCAGCCTCTTATCTTTCCTCCAGGAATTCGCTGCTTACACTGTGGCTTCTGTTTGGGTGAAAGGTGCAACATCCATGCACTCACCAGAGCCAGAGCCCCAGGAGTCTCCAGCATGTTTATCTGTCCTCCTCCATTACACTCCATCGCTCACCATGTCCAGTTGAATCTACCTGCAGTCATCTAGAACCTTCCTGTTCCCTTTCACACCCCCCATTGCTACTGCCTTATTCAGCCTCTCTGGTGAATGAAAGCCTTAGATTCTAATTTTGACCCCTTCCGCACACCCATCAATCACACTGCTGCCAGGATGGGTAATGCGAACTCCAGCTCCACCAAGCCATTCAGTCATGAATTCCATCCTTCACCATCCATGCTAGGGTCTGTTAGAGCCCCAGGGTTGTGAGGATAGCTTAACCCTCTTGGCATGCTTCAGGTTTCTGTCCCTCACAGGTTACTGCTTGTGATGTCCATTGTCTGAACAGCATGGCTTCCTGATGTCCCCGGTAGTCTGCTTCTGTTCTTTGCTCTTGAACTTGAGGGAGGTGGCAGAATCTTTGCCACGATGGGGCTCCAGCTCGTGCGGTCCAATTCTCGTATTACCTTGTCATGGGGGAGGGGTACTTAGCAATAGGAGAGGGGACAGGCCACTGGTTCCCCTCCTGGAGGAAGCCTGCTCTTCTCCCTCCTTCTGTCTCTCCCTTACTCACCGTAACCCCTTTAGGCAGCTCAGATGTTCATAGAGAAAAGGCCAGGAAGAGAAACATCTACAGAGAACTTCTGCTTATTTTTATGCAAAATTTGAGAGTTCGGCTCTATCTTGAGAGTACTGGGGTTTGTCATCAGTGGTGAGGCTCCCTGTTGTAACAAGGCAGCTGGGCCCCTGAGCATCCGTGCTCCAGAGGAGGCTTGAGTGGCAAGAGTTCAACCCTCTTCTCTCTTGTGTCAGTGATTCTCAACCCTGGAGGCACAGTGGATTCACATGAGACCTAGGGTTTTGTTTAAAGCTCTGAGGTATTTCTGATGTCCAGCCAAGGCCAAAAAGCACTCCCCTAACAGTTCTCCAGGGGACTATTTCTTTGCATGGGTCGCAAGGCTACTGCTGCGTGGGGGCCTTGTCCCTCTATGGCTCACCACCTCTAGTTTCCCCCATCAAAGTGCCTGTTGCCTTCCTGTGCCCCCAGGCAGACTGGGAGCCCCTCGCAAGGAAGCAACCTGGTCACCTTGGTGTGCCCAGGGCCCGGCACTGTCTGAGGTCCAGAGCAAATGCTGAGTTTGCAGGAGTGAGGGCGTGCCGGGTGAGGTCACCCATTCTGGCTGTGAGTCCCTCAGGGCTTTGCCCGTGTGTCTCCCGGTCATGCCACTTCTCGCATTTGGTCACTGGTGGGAACTGCTCATCAGGCCTCTCCTCTTCAGTTACCTGCCTAGCCTTCCAAACCAGTTAACAGCATTCACTTTGTAAAGGCTGAGAACACTCAGATCTGCAGATGAATCAGGAGAACATTAACCACACCAAAGTGGGTGAGGGAGTCAGCTGCAGCACGTGCCATGGGAATTCTCACTGGGAAAGGCTGTAAACATCACTTTCATTGCTTCTAAAAATGCTTAATTGGCTGAGATTTGACTTAAATGTGACCAATTTGAAAAAAGCCACATCTTTTTTGTGACTTCTGCTACTTTACATTTCCATGGTGTCTGTTGTATTATATAGTTAAATAAATCTGCAGTCTTCATACAAGTTTGACAAGAAAATCGCTGTGGAGGATGAAGGAAAGACTGGTCTCTAAGTCACGCGACCTGAGCCCACTGATATGTGGGAGGCGCTGGGCAAAACACCCAGCCCTCTGGGACTTACTTTTCGGCATCTCCCCCCTCTACCCAAGAAAGTTTTGAGTGTTCACATGGAAGTGGCTCTGAGTGCCCTTTGAAAGGACAAAGTGTCTAAGAAAATAAGGTGATCAGATCTAAGAAATTTGTTTTGAGACTTTGGGACTCAAAGCCCCCAAACAAAACCCTACATACATCCTTCTTTCTTTAAACTGCCTGACCAATTTGGATAATTATCATTTCAGGAGAAGTCTGAATTCGGCATTACATCCCTTCCCAGTTCTTTGATGTTTGGCCTGCTTATGTTACGCACCTGGTGGTCACCATGGTTACGGAATGAATGCAGTAGTTGCAGGCCCATAAATTTTCAGGGAAGGACCAGTCAAAACTGTTAATATTCTGTCAAGTTGATGTGTCGTTTTCCAATTTGCATGGGTAACTGCATTGCAGCAAATTAATTAAAATAGATAAATGTTAATCTAATGCATGTCTCCTTGTAATTAATGAAATATAACCATTACAGGGGTATTTGATTTATTATTTTAATTTATAAAATGCTGAATTCTCCTATAAAGTTGTATATAGTAATAGGAGAAGCTGACCCATATATAGCATTAGGAAAAATAATCACATTTCTGTAAATTAATCACTCTCTAAAAGGATATAGTTCATTAACACCATGAACTGAAAGTGTTAGATGTAAATTAGATTAACCTTTTTAGTGACACTTCCATTTATATTGCGTATTCTCCTCAAACTCAAAGCACTTTACATATATTAATTCAATTAACCCTCCCCAGACCCTTGTTAAGTAAGTACATATATCAAAGTTGGAAGGGAGGAGAAATGAAACCCTTCAAAAATATTGAACTCCTGGTCTTAGGATGCATTATTTATGATTTCCTTTGCAGCAGTACAGTTTACGCTGGACTTACATAGGTGCAGAACATGGTTAGGTATTTAGTCTAACTCTCTTGTGCTGCCAGGAGACACTAAGCTTGTTGCTCCATACCTGAAGGCAGAGATGCTTCTGCCAGATGCTTAGACCACATGCTCTAAGGAAATTTCTGTCTTAGTTCGTAAAATGCACCTAGCAACCCCAGGTGTGAACAGGGCATCTCCAAGCGGTTCTGGTGGCCAGCCAGACCTTCGTGCCCTGCTTGGACATCCAGAGGGTCATCTTCCCCTGGGCCAGCTGCTGCTCCCCATTTAGCCCCCTTCTCTTGACCATCTGGAGATTGAGGATGGGCTGGGGAGCAAGGCCTTGGGATACTAATAGGATAAGAAAAAGGAGTGGGAGGGAGATGGAAATAGGGCCTAACCTCTTTATCTGGGGTCTGTCTTCCGGCCTACCTGGGTGGGGGCCACAGACCACTGTCCCTTTACCTGCTGGGAATGGAGAGTGAGGACCCAAGAGAGGAAGAATTGGCTGTCTCACTGAAAGCTTGCTTCTCAAGGGAAGTTTCCGGAGTGAGGATGTGGGTCTTCTGCCGTAGCTTGTCTCCAGGAATGCCCCGTCTCCTGTGAGGGCCGTGCCTATTTGCAGGACCTCCTGTCCTTGCCTCCTCCCTCCTGCAGATGCACACGAGGGGAGAGGAAGGGTTGGGGATTGCATTATAAAAGCTATGAAGAATCAGGAAGGAGGCCCTGTAGGCATTTGCTTAGCCTGATTGAGGTGGGTTTGGTGGTCAGGGATTCAGAATGTTTACTTTTCCAACTCTTTCTGCTCCTTCAAGTTTTCAAGCCCACAGGTCTTCTCCTGGGGCAAATTTTCACTGTATTCCATGAACCAGGACCCCTGAAATGCAGTTTGTCCCAGATATCAGCCTGCCCTGTAGCTAGTGGTTCCAAATCTACCGTGCGTGATGTTAACCCAAAGGAATGAATTGATAATGGTTAGATGTGAATAGTGTGTAGGAAAACAATTTTGGTGTGGGGATTCTTTCCTCTGCCTCTGGAGTGAGAAAACCTCTTATTCTGGTCCTCCAAGCCAACATGCAAGGACAGTTTAAGCCCACGCAGTCTTAGAATCTCACTTCATTGTGCTCTGCCAGCTCTCCTTAGCACACCTCTCTGCTGCAAATTGCCCCAGCTTGCCCCCTCCAGACTCTGCCTGGGAAGGATTAGGAATCAGGACTTAAAGCCAAGAACTAGAAGACAAGCCATCACTAAGGAAACTCACAGAAATCCTGGGAACTGAGAGAAAGTACTGAGTTTGCAGTTCATGGTACTTTAATTGCCTTTCTTCTTCCCTCCCTCCCTCCCTCCGTCCCTTCCTCCCTTCCTCCCTTCTTTCCTTCTCTTTATTTCCTTCCTTTTTTGGGTGTTGTTTTTGTTTGTTTGTGGGAGGTTGGATGGTCATTTGAGCAGGAAAAGTGACTAACATGGTTTGTAATTGGAGTAAAAAGAATTTCACATTCAAAACCTCGATTTTACCTTCCTATCTCTCTTTTTTGTTGGCATTTATTTTTCCCAAAGGAAAACCAATTATTTCAGCTTTATCATCTCATCAGAAATACCAAGATGTATTGTATCTTGCTTGATTATTAATTGTGAATCATATTTAAGACCTCTTAGTGATTTCTTCTGCTTTTAATTAGATATTATGAATGAAGTCTTTTTAAATTGCCCTTGCAACTTCCTCCACTTTCAACACCCGCTGCCTCCCCGTCACCCTAATCTTCTTGTAGTTAAATCCCAGCTGTGCTACCTAGAGGAATTCAAGTCAGAGACCAGCCAAGAATCTTTGCCTGAAGCTGTAGCTTTTCCTGGAGTGTCGCTTTCAGACATGTGCCGCCAGCTTTGTCCCGGAGCCCAGTGGGGTGCAGGGAAGGGTTGGCAGAATTGTCGTGTCTACCTTTCAGCACCCTTCTCATCCCACCATTCCCCCATCCTGGGATATCTCCTCCTGCCCCCCACCCACCAGAGTTTCTCTCTTCAAGACCCTGTTGGCACCAAGGGATGCTTTTGGAGGCAGAGGGCTGCTCTCTGGGGCCACTCCTTAAAATACTAGCAATCATGATGAGACCTCACCGTCTTAGTCTTACAATTTATGTTCTCAATCTGATGGCAAATGTGAGTAAAGTCATCTTTAGAAAACTTTACTACTTCTGTTGATCAGAACCCTCCACTCTTACTGAAGTCACAGGGCTTGCTGTGCAGCTGCAGCTTCCAGACAAGCCCCCGATTCACACCTCCAACCAAACGGGCTCCTATAGAGGAAATTTGGAGCTACCACAGCATCTGCACCAAGTCTGCAGGACACTGGTGCCCGAAGTTCTACTTTATTATCTCATCAGAGACGAAACACTTCTGACTTTCCTGTAAACCAAGGTAAGGGGACAGGACGCATGGTCTCGTCTGGTCACGCTTGCCTTTGGAAGGAGGGGGCATTGCTCAACACACAAGGTTAAGCAGTTACACGGTGGTGGCATTTTCGGCAGCCTGGCAGCCTGTCTGGAGGGTGTGGTGGATGTGTGAGGCAGGTGGGTCTCCGTCATGGTGCTGAAATCATAGTGGAGTATGATGTCAGCTCCTGTGCCCAAATTGTGTGGGCCCTCCAGCGATGAGTCTGTGAGACACCTTCTGTCATCTGAAAGCTGGCAGTGGTGGGCCACAGATCCATGGAAACTGGGCCTCTGCCCAGGTTGGCTGCCAGCACTGGCGGGGTGAGCTTTTTTTCAGCGTTGGGCCCTGGAATGAGACAACCCAGTGCTGGGTGTGGACAGCTGCATAGCTGGAAGGGAAGGTGTGCACGTGGACATCCTCTCTCCCCCGGACCGGGACGGCCCTGACTTGGGGAATTTAAGCTCTGCCAGTAACCAGCCCGCCACATGGGCACCTGAGTAGGCCCCCCAGGAGGCACAGGAGGGCATTGCCGTTCCTTGTGGTGCAGGTATGTAGGCTGCGGGGGCTCAGACCCAACCACAGAAGCATGGCCTGGATATAGGCGTCCGATACCTGCCCTCATTTAACCACAGGACTCACCTGGTTTTCCAGCATGACTGTCTGCTCACAGGCAGAGTGGGGCTTCTTTAGCATGGCGCCCAGCCCCCCACATCTGGCTCAGCAGTCTACAGAAGACTGATCCTTCTCCAGCTGTTGCTCTGAGTGTGTTCTCTGGGGTCCTGGAATGTTCTTTTCTCTTGTCCTCACTTCTTCTGGCAGACACTATCCCCCTGACTCTTGTCCCTCTACTTCAACCAGTTCAGGACTCGGGATGAGGGGTGCGGTGGCAGGGGACGCATTGCTCGGGAGCACTTGGTAATTTGGGTTCTGCTTGCCTGTTGTCCTTGACTTCTATATCCCACTGGCCTGTGGACTGCGCCCCCTTCCATCCAATTCTGCACAGCTTTGGGGACACCCAGTCATCCACCCCTGCTCAGACTCCCTCCGTGTTGCTTCACCACGTTCAGCATAAAATCCACATTTGTTGGCTTATCTCAGGAGGCCCTCCGTTGATGCCCTTCTGTTCCTGGGCTAGAAGGTAAACTCATGTGAGCAGAGCCCAGCGCCTGAGAGAGAAAAGGAGGAACCCTTTCTCCACTCTTTCTCCTCATGCTTCAGCCCTGACCCCCAGAAGTATCCCAGTTCCCTGCTTTGTGGGGCCTTCTTGTGCCTCATGGGCCGCATCTGCCTCCCACCCACTGGTGCCTGGGCTGGAAGCCTGGCAGCTCCCCTCACAGTGCGAGCACCTCTTCTGGGTCTCCACCCCTGCCCACCCCCTGGCCGAGGGAGGTGTTCTTCCTCCTCTCCGTTACAGCTCCCACGCAGACCTCCGTGGTGGCACTTCTCAGACTGTGTCTTCCTCGCCCGCCTGCCTGCCCCGCACTAAAGGGTGCATTCCTTGAGGTCAGGGTCTGGGACATGCTCCTTCCTGTGTGGCCGCAGTTTGGGGTCTAGCACAAGGTAGGTGTTTAAATGATGGCTCGAGCTCCCTGGAACCCAGCTCTTCTTGCCTCATGGAGGATGTAGGGCTGGGATGGAGATTTTCCTGATTCATCTTTCTCCTTTATCCCCCTGGGTTCCAGTGCCCATCTCTCTAGGGCAAGCACAGCCATGTAGGGCTGATGGAGACCAGTATGGCTGTCACTGGCATGAGCTGGTGCATTCAGGGATGGGGGGATGGAGCCAGAATGGGGGTAGGTGACCTGTTGGGTATGAGACAGTTTAGGGAGTGGGAAGCTGGATAGCTCATGACCTTGAACCTCAGAGGCTGGTGATGATTCTGGGGGCCATTTCTAGCATGTATTGCCTTCTGGGATAATTAGTGTAAATAAACCTTCCCATCAGTGATACTACAAGGTATTTTGTAGCGCTCCCGTTATTACCCTGGAATGAAATTTACTGATACTATACCCTTCTTGTATACATAATTTAACAAATCAATGTAATGCCTTAACTGAAATATAAAGGAATTAAAGGGAAAACGATGTATAATAAAATAATATGTTATGCTTGGGCCCAGCTTTACTACAGGAAGGTAGTGAATTACATGCTTGCTATGAATTCCACAGCAAAAAATGCAAACGGATCTGGGTGTGTTGTATTGGCAATTCAAATATGGCCAGGATTGGGGTAATGTGATGTTTAGAAATGGTGAAATACTTTTGGTGAAGTTCTCAACAAGACAAAGTACACTCAGGCTTATTCATAGGGTGGTTGTAGTCCTAGAAAACTCGGGGTTTATTAAAGTGAGACAAAGGCTATTTAGCGGACCCACTCCAGTGCCACTGTATAAGGAAAAGAACTGGGGAGCTCTGTATGCCGGGGGACATTCAGACTGAGAGGCACCTGGACTCCTGCAACACACGCATGTGCACAAATGCAGGGGTGCACGCATACACACACACTCATCAGTTACTGCATCTAAGAGAAATGTGTGCTCATATGCACTTGCAGGCTGAAATTGTCTTATGAGTAGATAGCTTCTGGAATTATACTTCTTCTACAGACCTTTTGGGGAAAAAGGGTAAAATGCCACCAACTGGTGGACAACTTTGAAAGAGGCTGTCATAGTTCACAAGAAGGCCTGAAGAGTCGGGCCTCAGTGAGGCATGTCAGAGGACCACACGGAGCCCATAAGCCATGTGCTGGGACATCGTTTAGACCAGCTGAAAAGAGGAACCGCTACTTTGCCTTGTCAAGAATGGAGACGTCTGTTCTGCTCTCCTAATTCTCAACCCCACAGGCAGAAAGGTAGGGTGGACAGGCTGGGGAGGGAGAAGACCCCACCTGATCTGCCATCGTGTGGCTTTGGAATACCTCGCCTTTGCTAGGGATGGGGGAGAGTAGAAGATTCTGGGACGTGATGGGAGATTCAAGTTTAAAAATGAACCGGATTGAGTTTTAGTAACCAAATGGGAATGAAAGGCTGTGGGACCGAGCTGGAGTATCTTTAAGGCAGTTGCCGCCCAGTGGGAAAGAGGCCCTCAATAACATCATAGGGGGCAAAAATAACATCATATTATGTTTATAATCCTTAGGATTAAACTCCAACAAACTGGCTAGTGTATTTATTATGGTCAATACTGGTATTTCAGAGATAAAACACTGTTCTCTTGGATGGAAAATTCTTCCTTAGTGTTCTCATCAATAGATTAGAGGGATGAGGGTTTTATTTTTGCCTCATTTTCCATCCCTAGGTGTCTGTTATTCCCCACTTCCTTCACATAAGCTTGTGGCGTCACTAAGAAAGAGGCTGAATTGACAAAGAGAGTTTCCGTAACTTTGAGATGAAAATGCATTTTAATGTTTTGATTTAATGGAAAAATGTTATATCCCTTTAATAAGTAGTTCAATGACATTTGGTAGTTCTATAATATTTGACTTGGAGTTGAGTTTATAAAAATTTTAGCCCAACAGTAACTTCAGGGCACTAAGGGATGTATGTATTTCTGAAATGAGAAGACCTGGTTGACATTCTGATTCTCAAATCAACATCATCTTTTATGCGTCACCATATTTTCAATTATAATGGGCGATGGGCTGTGAATTTAAAGGCAGCTCCCCTGCAAGCTCTTGAGCAGGCCCAGCTTGTGCAGAAGAAAAAGAAGAGCTTGGTGTGGGGAGAAAAGAGTTCTCACGCCCACTCTTCCACCTTAACTTACTACAGCGCTTCCTTTTTAGAGGCCACTCTGGATTCCACCCCCGCCCCACCCCCCACATTGGTTCCTTGGGGATTTTTTAGAAAGTGGGATCTTTTCTAAATTCGTGGTGAATTTACATCTCGATTTATCTGAAATGGGTTGAACTTGAGCAAGGTAAAATCATGGCAGTAAAAGCCTGAGGTTGCATGAAATACTTTTGACAGCCAGACAAAAGTATTTCTAACAGAACATTTAGGGAGTAAAGCAAATGTCCAGGGCATTGTGCTCTATTACCTATTCTGGCATAAATTCAGACTTTCTGTACCTATTATTTTCCCATTTTTGCATCATTTCACTCTGCAAGTACAGAATACACCTAAATGGATTACATTGACTTCCCGGTTGGGTACACTTTGGCAGCAGTTAGGGTCAGGGTCATACTTAGACAGTCCCAGGATGCAGTGGTTCTGTATTGTTTTCTTCTTCCAGGAGGCTCAGGAGCTGACCTCCTGACCAGAGGGCGGTCACAAAAACCGGGGTTGCAATGGCCGCCTACTCCACCCACAGCCAGCCCAGGATGAGGAAGGGCCAGCTCTTTTCCCCACACACCCCATTAGCTAGGCCAGCGGAATAGAAAAGCTGCTGAGTTAGGCCCGTAGGACTCAGGGACTCCTCCCCAGAGGGGATATGCATGCTAGGCTGGGCCGTGTAGCAGGTCTTGACGCTCTCTCCAGCTTGCCTTGTCATCAGACTCAATAAGATGCAGCTTGTCTAGAGACTAGGCAGCACTGCAAGGGTGCTTGTGGGTCAGGGGTTTGTGTGGCCAGAGGTTGATTGTAACAGATGCCCTGGCACCCTGCCCACATTTCCTCTGCTCCTGCCATTTTCACGCACTCAGGCTTGACTTCCAAGACTTGTGGCCCTTTGCATGTGGGCTTCTCTGGCCATGAGACCCCTCTCTGCCTATGTGTGTGCTGGGTCAGAAGACCCAGGGAATTAACACCCCCAGGAATTGTCCTCAATTGATGACTGATGGGAGTTGATGGATCAATACGACTGCTCCCTCTTCCCTCAGGTAGAAAGATCGCAGCCTTTCACACGGTCCCCCAGAGGTCCCCAGAAGAGGGGACTTGCTTCCACTCTTTGTTCCCAAGTGTCTTGCCAATGGGTTTCAGCCTTGGGCAAGTTCACTATGGATTCAATGAGACTGAAGAACGGCGGTAGAACATTCTTGGGGTGAAAGGGTATCCCCAACTTTATTCCCAAGGTGGCAGGTCAATCACTAGAATCCTGTCCACTCAGAGCGAGTCTGTATGCAGCAAGCTGGTCTCTGCCTCTGGGCCTCTCTGCCCGCACAGCTTCCCCAGTCCCTGTCCTTGGCGCTGCCACCACTCCAGCCTCTGCTCTCCTGCAGCCTTGAAGCCGTGATACCATGTTGCCTGGAGCACTGGGCGGAGCTCTTTGTATAGAGTCAGGAACAACATATTGCCCACACGTGTGTAATGAGCTAGGCAACCAGGGCCAGGTCAGAATCCCGGCCACAGGAACCTTCACTTTATCCACACCAAGTCACTTCTTTACTCCCCTACTGGTCTTTCCTGAGGTCACATCGCAGATAATCTACCTGCACTCAAATCCTTATTTCAGACAGGATCTGCTTCTGAGGGAACCCAAACTGATAGAGGGAGTGATCAATAGAAGGCACTTAGGGTACTCTCTGAGCTCTTCCACCCCCTCTCTATAGTGAGTCTGTGTTTCAGGACCTGAACCCTTGGATTCCTTTGTACATTCAGTCAGACTTGATTGACAGCTGTGAGGTTTTGCAGGATATCTGGAGGACCCTGCTCATGCCTGAGCGGGTCTCCCTTACCTGAACTCTGAGCATACAGCATTACAGTTGCCTTCACACCACCTGGGCTTAGGAAGCTTCCCTGCAGCAGGCCCATGGTGCGCTGTTCTGCCGCAGGGCAAACACTGGGCCTGGTGCTGCTGGTGGCTTTTACTCTGGGGTCAGAACCCTTGAGAGCAAGGTTGCCCCAGCACCTTCCCAAAGATCTGGGCTAAGCTAGGCACTCACCCTCCTGAGGCGAAATGAGTTGAATCAGGCTGAGCACCTGCAACACTATCATCTGTGCATCTGGGGGAGCATCTGGCCCCTCTGATCACAGCCAGATTTCTCGAGTGTCTATTCTCAGCATTTTCCCAGGGCTCCTCTAAGTGAATTTACAAAGCAGTTGCCTCTGTCCGCCATGCTTCCTTCCCTGATGTGGGCTGGACCGCACAACTAACAGTCTCTCCCCTACGCCCTCCCCAGCTGGCCCATGGGTCTGAATGGCTGTGGTCATTCTATTTTTTCCGGGAAAGAGCTGAAACATCTGACTGATACACACTCTGCCCTTTCTGGGAGACTTAATGCGCGGAACCATTGTCAGCTGAGCAGTTTGGTGTGAATGCGTCCACCAGCTTAGCTCTAGTCACATGGCCCAGCTCAAGTGGATGGGATTTAGCAGTGTTTTTTTTTTTGACAGCCAAATGACTTTATTTCAGAGGTGAGCGTTATCAGCATATAAAATATATGTAAATAGGCCATTTCAGGTACTGAGTACAACATCTGATTTATTTTAAAAGTTCTCTTAATTCTGGATGGCTGACTGATGCATGGTGTGTGAATGGTGTATCAATTCTGATTTGGTGTATGGGGCCTGATTATGCCACTTAGATGCTCTGGGACCTTGGGAAAGTTGCATAACTTCTCTGAGAGTCAGATTTCTCATTTCCATGATGATCATATTAAATCCTATAGCAAGAAACTCTTGTAAAGATAAAGTAAGCCCAAGGACATAAAAACCATGGCATCTAAGAGGCCAGAGTTCTGGTTACCTATTGCTGCCTAGCAAACTACCCCACAGCTTACTGATGTAAAGCAGCAACCATTGTATTACGCCCATAGATACTGCGGCTTGAGAATTCTGATAGAGGGAGGATAGCTCGTCTCTGCTCCACAATGTCAGTGGCCTTGAATGCCTGGGGGCTGGTTGGGTTAGTTGGGATCACCTAGAAGTCTCCTCGCTCAAATGTCTAGTTCCTGGGCTGGGATATGCAAGGACTGAGCTCAGCTGGGCTACTGACCAGAGCCCTCAGATGGTCTCGGCATGTGGCTCTGCTTCCTCACTGCATGGAGGCCTCAGGATAGTCATTCTTCTTACCTGGCAGCTCAAGGCCTGGTGCACGAAGTGGAAGCTGCAAGGCATCTTGTGAATCAGCTGGATTCCTTTCCAAAGTCCTCTAGAACAGGCCCTTCTCACCTCAGGTGTGTCTTTCACTAGACGATGACTTTCTTCTTGATTCTATTTGGCCCTGATCTTGGCCTTAGCTGGAGTGGTCTCTGCTTTCTCATGGTCCAAGAGAGAAAGCCTGGAGCACACTTATTTCCTGGGCAGTGCCCTATGATGGGGGCAGCATGTACAGGGAGGGGCTCGGGCTTTGGAAGAAAGACAGGTCCCTGCAGGTTAGACCTGAAGCCTGGAGGGCAGTAGGGTGATGGCTGGTAAGAACCTGAGGATAGTGACCCCTGGCCTAGAGACTTTACACACATTAGCTCAGGGACTCTGTGAGGTGGGTCTTGCAACTTCCTCCTTTATGGCCGAAGAAGCTGAGTCTCTGAGAGCTCTAGTTAGTCTGTGAGTAGTGGCATGGGGACTTGAAGCAAGATCTGTCTGATTTCAGAGCCTGTGCTCTTAATGTCACTGATGTATGTAGCCCTCTCCTTGGTGACATATTTTCCTATTTTGCTCTCTATTCATTGTGCATCGATCATTTTCCCTAACTCCATTCTGCACTCACTGGGGGCAAGAGTGCGTCCTCTCAGATGCCCCTCCTGTGCACATGTGAGTCTCTCAGAAACAGCACTGGGACTTGGCAGAGAGGCCCCCAGTTCTTTTTGGGGTCCCAGCACGGAGTTGGTCTTGTTAGCCACGTGGCTGGGCTGGACAGATTGGGAGCCGGGAAGCCACGGTTGCTCATATCCTAGTCTCCAAAGGAAGTTTTGTTCAAGTTTATTGTTGAAATATTGGTTTTGAAATGGAAACACAGAAGGTCTGCTAAAGGGATGTCCCATCTGGGATGGGCTCCCTTTTATTCCTGTTTTCTGGTTAAAAGCCATAAACATGAAGCAAACAGAAAACCCTCCAAAGAATATTGTCAATGGTTCTGACAGGTTAAAGCTGCTGGATAAATGCATAATTTACATGACAAAAACCTGGGCACAATGCTGATTGTCATTCACCAGTAAGAGGAATCTCCAACAAGCTAAAGTCTTAATTATAAAAACAAAATTTATTTTAGCTGGTAAGTGTCCTTTTGCCTGAGGAACTGCTCAGGCTTGAATATTGCTCTCCCTAAACTTAACTTCACCAAGGCTGGGGTTGCTCCTTGCTGGACCCCCACCTTCTCTTCCTGAGTTGGCAGACTGCCTGGAGCATAGAATATTGTTGGTTGCAAAGACAACTCTCTGCCCTCAAGAAGATCTAAATTTTGATGGGTAAACTAACACGCTAAAAGATTAAAATATTTAAATGGTGATTTTGAATAGGAGGGCAACACAGGCATTGAATGAGGCTGGATAGTCAGGGCGGGGTAGATGAGGAGGCGGGGGGAGGACAGAAGGCCGTGCTGCTCTGAGCAGGAGGCTGTCCACACCGTGGGGCCCTTCTCTCCAGTCTCAGCTCAGGAGGTGGCTGCGCCGGCCACGCCTGGCACTTAGAGCCCAGGGAAGGTGCAGGTGTTTCATCATCTAGGCAACACACTTCCTCTCCCTACAGGACCTGGGATGCCCTCATCTCCCCCCTACCCACAACCCCCATCCCAGATCCCCCAGAGCATGTCTCCTCATCCAGGACTTTTTAAATAAAGTTTTATTTTTCTACTCCCACAGGTGTGACCCCTTTCTGACCTATACATACTTCAAATAGAGTTCATGTAATACTTGATTTTTTTTTTTTTATGAAAAGCTGGGTTTGCCCAGTAGACTATGAGGTCTGTAAAGGGGCAGGGTTCACTTCTTCATTTATTCATTTCCCAGCTTGTTTCCCAGCCCGGTGACTGCTGACAGAGCGAGTGGACAGAGGAATGAATGATTCAGTCAGATGTTTGGAGTGTATGGGACTCTGAGGGCTCTGGAGAGGGGACTAAAGTCAGCAAATGGCCTGAAGAAAGCAGAGAGCGTGTGCTTTGTCGGGTACGAGCTGAGAGCAGCCTGTTTGCCACAGGCTTCCATCCGAGGCCTGGGAAGAATGAGCCCCCCTTTCTAATGCTGGGTACTGGGGCCCTGAGCTAGCGGGCTGGGCTAGCCCCGGAAACTTTCTCAGGCACTTACTGTCTCAGAAACACCACGGGAGCCCACATGTCAAGCTCACGGAAGGCAAGCCCTTTCCTTTGTTTTTCTGATTCTTTTTTTCTTGCTGCTTGCCGGCCTGTGAGCGGCTGCTGCCCATCCACTGGCAGGGGATCCTAGGTGTGATATTGAGACACTGCAGATGCACCCCGGGCCACCCACAAGCAGAGCTTAGCTAGAGCAGCACCAAGGCTACTTATTCTCTGTAAGGAAAGCCTGGGCCGGCTCTCACTCAGAAGGCTGGTCAGAGCAAATGCTGCTCCTGCCTCATTCGCAGTCTGGGTACACCGTTACCCCTGAGAAGGGTTATGGCCACCAGGGCCCTTGCCTTATAATGATGGCTCCTAGGATCCTGGGAGTGCAAGACTACCTAGGAGGACCAAGAACGCTGCTGGCCCACTCTTGGGACAGCTTACTGGCCACATAGTGCATGTGCTTCATCTCCAGCACTTACCCTGGATGTATGGGAGTGAGTGATATGCACTCATTTTTTCCTAGCTTATCTTTCTGCTGTCCATATTTCCCCTTCCCCTGCCTCAGTAAGTACTTTTCTTCTTTGGCACAGCATGCATTTCTGTACAAAAGACTGAAATCCATCATGGGATGTGGGGGCATCAATGAATAAAATAATAAATTTGATTTCTGCCCAGGGTACCATGATGAACTTGAAGACATGGCTGGCAATAATGTACCAGGTAGGCTGGGCGAATGAGCCCCGGGGAAGGGAGATCCCCTAGGAACCTACAGAGGAACACCTGGCAGCCTGGAGTCAGGGTGTGTCTCTGCAGTCAGGATTAGACAACAGTCTCATGCCAAGGAAATCCAACGTGTCTGGAAAAATAGATACCCCGTGAAGCGTTGTGCCATCCCTATATGTCTTCATGTCTTCATAGGTATGCCATTTCATTAATTCTAGGCTGACTTATTTTTTCAAATATGAGCATCTCCGAAGTCAGATTGAGTCTTATAACTGATGGTGTCCTAGGTGTGATGAAATGTGATGAATGACTGTGTCATTCATTTGCCTGTCTGCTCAGATCTGTTCCTCCCTCTCTGTTGCTCAGGTCTGGATGGTGGTGAACCAAGTTACTGCACTGCCTTGCCAATTGCTTCTGGCTGGGAACAACCAATGGGAGGCCCCGAGAGAAGACTGGAGAGTAGCTCCCTGTTTTTTGGCCTTCTGTGATCTCACGTCTCATGCCCTTGCTGATTCCCCTCCTTCAGGGGAGACATGGCAAGATTCCAGATTCCACCAGGTGGGCCCACTTCTTTGGCTCTGGTGACCCTGTGTCTTCTATTTGTTCCTCCAGCCTGGGTGGTAGTAGCATCCTGTCTTGCCATTTGCTGTTAAGCTTCTTTGAACTCCACAACTGATTCTGTTTGCATTAAATTTCTTCTCGTTGAAGTACCTAGTGTAGTTACCACTTTACTGGTTAGATCCTGACTGATACAATGATACATCATCACAAGGCTAAACATTGAGGGGCCATATTTCTCTCCCCTAATCCACACATTCTACTGAATCTGGTCCAGTTAAGGTCACCAATGGTCCCTTTGATGGCAATCTCAGAAGATTTTTTTTGAGGTCTGTGGGAAATTATTAAATAGGTGCCAAAAAAACTGAAGATTCTCTTGGATATATGTTACATAGAGAAAGTGGATTCAAATGCATCGCCATTCATGCCTTCACCTAATTGCTAACCTTTCTTTTAGAAATAACAGGAATTTACCAAATGCCTGCGTGGGTTGGCCATTGGAGATACAGAGACAAGCAGGACATGACCGAAGGTCACAGGCTGGTGCGTGACCGTGGATTCCTGGTCCTTCTGTGAATCTCTCATCTAGAGAAGTCAGGGAAAGACTCCTGACGTTAGTCTCAGCCTCAGCGAGTGCTTTGGTCTCATCTTCCTCTTTAAAAAATGGAGTCAAAGGACCATCAACCTTACCACCCACCTCGTAGGGCTCTTGTTTTGTTGGGGTTTTGATGAAAATAGGAGATAACTCTGAAAAGCTGACTGCATATAAGAATGTAGTATGTATATAAGAATATAGTATGGTATTATTATTCATTTATAGGATCATAATGTGTGTGTGTGTGTGTGTGTGTGTGTGTGTGTGTCCCTGCATCCTTAGTTCTGTCCTGGATATTAAGTCAAGGTGGGCTGGGAGTGAAAGGGGAGGTGTAAATGAAGGAAACCATCCCACTTCTGCCTTCAAGCTGTTAACACTAAAAATGTGGAGAGAAGTGGAATTTTAATAAAATACAGGATAAAATTAGGTGACAATCTGTTGTTCACTGGTTGGTTCTCTAGGTGGTCTAAAAGTAGAGAAGGGAACATGGATTCAAGTTATAGAGTAGCAACTGGCAGTGAAGACGTGTACATTTTCACAGATGCAAGGATTAGGGAAATGCAATCTGGTTCTCATCCTTACAGCAGGGTTTTCTTTTTTAAAGAATAAGAAATACTAGAGGGGTTTCCTTGAATATCATTTATTTTATATATCTTGTAATTTAAAAAATACATTTTCATAATAGAAAGTTAAGGAAATACATAAGAAAATAGTAACATTTAAATATTTGTACCAAAAGATTAAAAATTACCTGTATTCCCCTTCACTCTGAGATAATCCTAAAGGTATTGCAGGGCTTTTTCTATGCATAATTTTACATAATATAGTTCACACCATAGATACAATTCATATCTTTTTTTTCCACTCACTTAACATTATCACATAAGTATTTTTCCAGGTTATTAAAAACTCCTCATAAACATTGCCTTCAATGGCTGCACAATATTTCACAATGAGTGTACCCTAATTTAAGTAGTCATTTTGCCAGATGTATGAGTGGTTTCCATTCTTTTTGCTATAAAGAATCCTGTGGTGAAAATTCTGTATGTCCTTTTATGCCTTAGGATACAGTTCCAGAAAAGGTTTCAAAGGATCAGGACATTTTAATTTTCCTGGTACATTTTGCCAAACTGTTTTCCAAGAGGGATCCGTTAGTTTATATGCCTATTTATGCCCCTCCGTTTCTGAGGAGTTCGTCCGTGTGGCCCAGCGCTGAGCACATGCTTGGCACGCAGGAGGTGCTCCGCAGGTGCAGGAGTGAGCAGCAGTGCAGGCTGGCTCGGGTGGCATAGCTGCTGCAGGCCTGGGAGCTGTCTCCCCTGGGGGCGGAAGTTCTCCAACTTTCTTAGCTCACAGCACCCTCTGGGTTTCAGGAATTGTTTCACAGTTCCCCAAGGCCAACAGAAATGCCCAACAGCTCTGCTTATTAACTACATTGGTCCCCACCACTTACTAAATATTTATGTTCTAACAACTTGGCGCCTATAGGACACTGCAGTGTCTCAGGCCAGGGCCTTACGTTGGCTGCTGCTGTTCTCGTGTCTTGTTCCTTGGTGATTGTCCCACAGTACTTGCCTTTTAGGACAGCAACCCTGAAAACCGAGGTTTACAGAGGTGTGACATCATGGAAGGGATGTAGCAATCTAACGCTGAAGCTGAACTACCTCCAGCCAATCATTTGCATGATGTGTGACAGATGTGACTGTATTGCCCTTGAAAATCTAAAATATCCAAGGCAGGGCATCTCTGTGAGTTTGCCGTGGCTCTGCAAGCTGCCTCAGTCCCCGGTTTGGGAACCAGAGCCTGGGGTCCTTTCTCAGCTCACCTCATGCTGTTGGCGCGGACAGCGTAGGGATAGAGCTCGGCAGTGCTCACAAGGGTCTCCTAGGCTAGGGGAGAACAGTGACAGTGTCGTCAGTCTGGGCTGGGCTGGGGTCGGGGCAGGCACTGTGCATGGGACAGGGGGAGCCTATCGCGGTTAAGAGGATGCGCGGTGGGACGAGGAAGGCGCAGGGTATGGTGCCGGCATGTGTTCTCGTCCAACCTGGAGAGCCGGAGGAAGCTTCAGGTGAAGGCGATGCTGGAGCTTGATCTCAAAGTGTGAGTGGAGGGGAAGGCGAGAAAGCCTTCAGAGATAAAGGGGCTGCTGCGCCTCTGCACCCAGCATGGGGCCGAGCCACCCCAGGAGCCAGGGGGCGCTGTGGAGTTGGATGGAACACCTGCATTTCCGGGGCTGGGGCGCCTTCCAAAAGCCGGCTCGTGTCCTGAGCGTTCTGTGTCTTCTGCAAAGCCCCCAAAGCTTTCCTGTGATGAAGCTTTTCCTCTCTCTTTCCTCATTTTTATTTAAACCAAACAGAAACACATTTTTCCAGGGCTGAAAACTGCTTTCCTGGGTGGTTTAATTTCACCTCCCAGCCACACGTCTCTGGCCCGTTGTAGAGGCCTCTCTTCCCTTCGACTGGGGAATGACCTGCTTTGTCCTTCAGAACAGTGAGCTGACAAATACCATCTGATGTTTCTCCCCGGCACCTCCATTCGTCTTGGTGGCAGGCTTCAGACACCCCCACCATGCCTGATATTTTATAGTTTGGGAGTTTTCTTCAGCGATTTCATTTCATATGCTTTTGATTTTGGTGACACCCTCCCTTGGTCCCCAGAAACTTAATTTTTTTCTGTTGATGTATATTTTTTAATGGAAGTATAGCTGATAGACAACGTTATATTGATTTCAAGTATACAACATAGTGATTCAACAGTTATCTACATTATTAAATGCTCACCCCAACTGTGGTTACTATCTGTCAGCACAGAAAGATGTTCCAGAACTACTGACTATATTCTGTCTGTTGTACTTTCATCTCTGTGACTAATTTATATTATGATTGAGATTTTGTGCCTCTTTATCTCCTGCACACAAGCCTGGCTGCAGGCGGTGGTTCTGCAGGCGAGGGATTGTTATTGTTTATTTGTTGACAACAGAGCTGTCTGAGCCGACTTCTCTGCCTAGGTGTACGAGGAGTTATCTTTCACAAACTTTGCAGTGGCCTGAGAGACAGAGGGACAGGGAGGGGGTGTTTGGACTTCGGTGTGATTTGTGGGTCCTGTACAGCTCTGGGCAGAAGCCAGGCTGATCTGCGTCTACTCTCATGCTCCTCCCACACCTGGGGCCTGGCTTTCTGCGTTGTGGTCTTGGGGCCTCTGCTCTGGTGAACACTGAGGGAGAAGGTAGGTGGGGAGCTATCCAGATTCAAGGCAGGGTGACCAGCTCTGTTACATGGTATCAGAAATCAGGGAGGCAAACACCTTCCTTTCTCAGGGTGCCAGCCTCAGGCCTGGCCCAGCCCTCATAAGAACCAGGTAAGGCATCTGAACCTAGCTTTCCTTCATGCTGGGACTGTTCCTCCCTCTTACAGGAGCCTAGCACCCTCACCAGCCTCCTGCATCCCCGTGAAGCTTAAGTATGCCCCTGCAGTGTGCATGTCCCTGCAGCATGCCCCTGCAGCATTCTGAGGCATGCCCTTCACTCAGCACCTGTAAGACCCAGGCCCTTCTCTCTAGCTTTTCTCTTTCAAGATCGACTTATCCTGACAACCTGTTGGACAGTAATTTGATGATTGGCCCATTGAGGTAGCACTTTTCTGTTTGCCTCTGGGGTTTGCTGGCACTTCATCAACACTGACTGATGGAGGACATGAAGGTGCTGGAGCAGCTGGGGCCAGGGCCTGGAGAATGGACCAGCCAATTGAAGGGGTGCTCTGGGCTCTGACTTACTGTGACCAAATGACAGAGGAAGACCTGGGCTCTGCGGGGCCCATGTTGCCATCCAAGTCAGTCTTAGCTGTGGGTGGGGATGACTCTGAATCCCAGTCTCAGCCCCCACTTGGGGTGACTGCAGCAGCCCTCTACCCAGTCCATAGCTCCTGCTGTCTCCCCACAATCTGCAACCCATTATCTACCATGAAGCCAGAGACATTCAAACACAGATCTCAGTGTGCCACTCCTTTGTTTAAATCCCTTCTGTCACTCCGGTCATGCTAAAGATAGAATTAAAACTCCTTAACTTGTGTCTATGGTCCTTTACAATGTAGCCCCAGCTTTACACTTGACCCTGTATAGTTCCCTCTGCCCCCCACACTGTGATGGCTGTTATCTCCTGCTGCTGTTGATGTAGTCTCCTTGGCCTCTCTCCCCACCTCCCACCTAAACTGCCTGCTAATTCCTCTGTATCTTTTCAGACTCACGAAGCTAGTACCCACCTCCTCCAGAGAGCCCTCTGCAGTGCTGCTGGTTGGGGTGGGAGCCTTCTTTCTGAGCTTGCCTAGCACCATACAGTCCCTTGGAGCATGGACCACACTGCATTCTCATGGTTTATTTATTAATTATTCTCCACTACTGGAGCATTAAATAGTTGAAAGCAGTCACTTCAATCGTCACAGCTTTATATGTTCATTGATGGACTCAATGAGCAAAGCAAAGGTGCTCGGAGCCAGGCCTATGGCTGATTTGCTTGTATGAAGCAGCAAGCCCTAGGCCAGAGGTTGGAGGATGAAGGAGAAGGGTCACTAGTAGGAGTAAGGCAGGGAGTCAGCAGCCTGCCATGCCGTCTGGCTCTTAGGCTGTCCCCACTGGGACATCAGAGTGTAAATGAGCAGAGGAAGATGTGTGGGGCATAGATGTGTGCAAACATGTTGAGGGTGGAGGAAGCCTGTGGCTCATCAAGGGTCTGCTGGATAAATTGCTGCCAACCATGGTAAAGGGCTTCAGTGGGGTTGGCCTCTACGCCAGTCCTCCTGAACACCTGCCTGATCATGGAAGAAGTCAGGCACTGACTTGGAAGCCACAGGAATTATGGATAAAAGAGATGGATTTTGGGAGCAGTGGGATGAGGATCTTGTGCAGAGGAGGTCTTCTGCCTTCTTCCAGGACTGGCCCAAGAGCAGCCTTCCAGGTGGTCTTGTCTTTTAAAGTTGTACCCATCAGGATGTGATTAATCTGGTCGATTATGCCTCCACCTGACTTGGGAATTGAGGTCAGATAAGAAGTTGCTGGCAGTGGGCAATGTCATTTTCCATCTGTGCCCAGGCTTCCAAGGAAGAACCATCAGAGAAGGGTCATGGCTGTCGCCATGTTTGTCCTTCAGGAACATGCCAAGGGAATTTAGCATATGGGACTTAAGGTGACTGTAGGAAAAAGTCCTGGGAGAAACTGTGCTTTCTCTGTATGATTTTGTTTCCAAGACTGTGGGTACTTTTCTATTTCCTCCTATTTTTCAAAAGACTGTTTTGTTATTAAAAGCAATTGCCAGTTTATCCTTTAAAAATGAGAAATCCCAGTTTCCCAGGAGCAAAATATTCCAGTTGTGTTTTGGATGTCTTGAAGTTATAGCAAATAGCTATTTAAAAATGATAAAAGGGCTCCATGTGTTTTACACATCTCCACTCATGTTTATGCATGATAGCATGCAGGCAGAAACTACCCAAGTGGTCCTGCTGGTTCTCCTGGAGTGAAGGAGACCACATGAGATGCTTCTCACTTCTTCCACCCCATAGTCTCATGATCAGGTTCTCCGGAAATGGGAGAGCAAAATTTTGTAATACAGGTTCCATGCCATGTGACTCTTAACAAATTATATAACTGCTCTTCTGCAAAATGGGAATGATTCTAGTTTGTTCTGAAGATAAGAGTGTGTGTATAGACATGCACACATACACATTTATGTAGCAGGAAACATAATTAAATATTTGGCATAATAAATATGCTTAATGGTTGGTTATTTGGTTTAGAATAGGTTGAAAAACCCAAATGGGACTCTCTTACTTGGATGACATGTATGTCTTCTTGAACATGTGAAGTCCTCAGAGAACTTAGCACTCACCCTAGAGGCTATGGGGAACGAAGAGTTAATAGAGGCCAGAGAGTAAACTGGAGGCCAGAGTTAACTAGAATTCTGCATTTCCAAGGACGGGGCCTCTCACAAGGTGGAATGCTAGTTAATAGGATTCCAGGGATAATTGAGGAGTAGTCTACAAACCTGTTCTCTTTTGTAGTCCTGTTTATGTGTCCCAAGTTTCAAAGAGCATAATTGACTGAGAACGCTTGGCATAAACGTGATTCTCAAGACCATCATCTTCTGAGAGCTCCAGTAACTGATTTCTTTTCTTAAGTTGAAGACCAAAGGTAACTGTTTTATGATTTTTTGTGTTCTGGTTAGTTTGGATCTTGAAGTATACCAGAAACTCAATACTTAGGATATATTCCTGCATAAACTAAGGAGAAAATGTAAAAAGAAATTAAATATATTTTAAGAAATTAAAATAAAAAATTATTGACATTTTAATTCAAATTCATGTTGGTAAGTCTGTTCTCTAGCAGCAGCAAAAGACATAAACTCTTTTTATTTGTTCATAACTTTGAGCTATAATAGACATTATTATTAACAGTTTTTCTCATATGGTCGCATAGCCTTCAAGTTTAAGAGCTTTGGAAGTAAAGAGAACTTGCCGAGTATTAATAACTTCATGAAGTTGTGTGGGGCTTTGTATATAATGCTCTTCTACCTTTCCAAATCCTTTCTCTCATTTGAGACTCGGAGCCTGCCTGTGAGATGGGCGGGAGGGTTTTATTATAGCCATTCATCAGAGCTGGACATTAAGGCTGGAGAGTAAGTGACTTGCCCGAGGTCACCTAACCAGTACAGGCAGGGCCGCTGACAAAAGCAACCTCCCCCCTGACAATGGTCACTCACTGCCCAGTCTTGTCCGTTCTGCCATCCAGTGGCTCCCACTCCTTCATCTCACTGCCCTACTCTCGTCAGTCAGTTATTCTTGGGGAGGTTGCATCCTCCTTATACTTGAGCTCTCAACCCAAATCATCTAATTTTGCAGTCATTTTCTTGCTGTCCAGCAGATCTCAAGTCTCGCTCCTGTGCCCCAGCCCGATGACTCTTCCCAGAGCATATCTATAGTCACATCATTGCCAGCTGGAGGATCTTCAGGGCTTCCTATTGCTAGCCCCATACATCATCACCTCCTTCCTGCACCCATGTGTCTTTCTACCCTGACTCCGCCTACTCCCTGGGAGCCCTCTAAGCTCCAGCCTGAGTGATTGTGTTCACTTGGGTCCTGTCTGCCCTCCTGCCTCCCTGCTTTGGCATGCCATACCCTCTACCTGTAACACCTCCCATCACCACTCTATGGATGTATGCTTCAGGACCCCTTTCAAATGAGACTTTCCCAAAGAAACCAGCAATTCAGGGATTTCCCTTGAACTCCACAGCCCTTTGGACTCACATCATAGCATTGATTGACATTGTAGACTGGCCTTCTCCCTCTTATAAGAGCCTGCGGTCAACCTGAAGGCAGGGGCCTATGCGGAGAATGACATAAGGGATGGGGCACCAGCTTTGGAGCCTGACCCATCTGGGTTCAAGCCTCCCTGTTCCTCTACTACCAGCTCTTGCGTGCAACTTCAGCCAGTCATCATTAGGCCATTGCTGAAATCATCCTTGGAGCTTTAAAGAAGTGCTGTCTGCATCCCACTCTTAGAGATTTTGCTATAATTTGGGCTGGGGCATTGCCGGGGCATCAGAATTTTTAAAAGCTCGTTGGATGATTCTGATGAGCAACACAATTTGAGAGTTGCTGATTTAAAGTGCCCAAGTAAGTAGTTAGGACTTACTCTCAGATAAAACACCACTTGCCCAGAGTTCCTGGCACCGTATGAGATAATCCACACAAAGCATCTGGTGGGTTGTATGCCAGTAAATGGGGTCAATATAGTTGTGGTTTAATGTGGCCTCCACAGTACCTAACACAGTGCCCAAACTGAGGAGGTGCTCAAGGTCTATCTGGATAAAGTGAAGGTTCCTGTGGCCAGGATTCCCACCTGGCCCTGGTCAGCTAGCTCACTGCACACGTGTGAGCAATACATTGTTATTGACTCTATATAAGGAGCCCTGCCCAGTGCTCTGGGTGACACGGTGGCATGGCTGCAAGGCTGCAGGAGAGCAGAGGAGAGGCTGGAGTGGTGGCAGCACTGAGGGCAGAGGCCCAGAGGACGGCTGTGGGGGCAGAGAGGCCCAGAGGCAGAGACCAGCTCGCTTCATGCAGACTCACTCTGAGTGAACAGTGATTGACCAGCCACCATGGAAATTAAGTTGGGGATAACCCTTTCACCCCAAGAATGTTCTACCGTCATTTCTTTGGTCACATTGAATCCATAGTGAACTTGCCCGGGGCTGAAACCCATTGGCAAGACAGCCTAGTTCTAAAATATGAAACATAAGAAAAGCACTGTAGTGCCCCCATGGGCAGTTCCATTTTCCATGGCTAAGTTACCCGGGGTCCGCTGGAAGCAAATGATCCTCCTTCAGCTATACTGTCAAGAGGTCAGTCACCACCTAACACTACATCGCAAGGCCTGGGTCCTTCACCTGACTGCTCATCACGTGGGCATTTTATCATCTCCCATCATCACAAGAAGGGTGAGTACAGTACAATGAGATATTTTGAAAGAGAGAGACCACATTCACATAACTCTTATTACAGTAATATTTTATTTGTTTTATTGTTGTCATTATTAATCTTTCGCTGCCTAATTTATGAACTAACCTTTATGTTAGGTGTGATTCATAGGCCAAAGCATAGCACATATAGGAGTTGGTACTGTCTGCAGTTGCCGGCATCCACTGGGGGTCTTGGAACGCATGCCCTGCTGATAAGGGCTGACTATGAATGTGCTTTTGTGATCGAAGGCTGTCTGTCAATCACCTCTGGTGACTATTTTGGGGATAGTAACCACTTTGTGTTGCTCATCCTGGAAACTGCAGCTGCCCGGGGCGGGCCCTTCGCCCCCGCAGACACGGGCAGGATTTCCACCTGAGGCCGCCTCCTGCAGCTCCCCCTCCCCACCACCCCCCGCAGGTGGAGCTGACTAGTTGCTGATGCTGTTGTTTCTAAGGGAGATGGAAGCTCTTCACCAAATCGTGATGGGCCAGTGGCTGGGAGAAGGCATACATTTTAGAAATAGCTCTTAAACCTAATGATGGGATCTGGCTTGAGGAAAAGCTAAGGAAATGATGACGAGACCCATTGTACCCCTGCCCTTTGCCCCACGTCAGATGCCTCACACAATGTTATGGAGGGCTGATGGTCTTCATAAAAACTTGAGTAGGTAACGCTGCCTTTAATGGCGAATTTTTGCCTTGAGGATATCAGTCTAAGGGAAGATTATGCTGTAGAATTATCTGGCTTTCTTCTTGGCATTCATTTGTTCTTCCTAGGCTTGAATAGCTTCTAGTAGTCCTTCCTGCTGCCAGAGAAAAGAAATGACCACTGAAGATCTGGGATCTTAGTGCTGTGAAATGAAATGCTTATAGAATAAATAGTACTTTTGATAATGAGGGGTATTGAAGAGCTCTAATGCTCTGCAGGGCTGGAGATAAATGAGATGAGAGGCCTCATAAAAAAGCAGTCGATTATTTTAAAGATGAGTTGGCATCTTTTAATTCCTCACCAGCTAATGAAATATCTGTCTGAGCCTGAGGCTGTTGTATCATTTCTGGTGTATTCAACGAAATTTATTCAATGATCATTTACTGAGTGCTTCTCTATGCTAGGCCCTGGGCTGGGGGCTGGAGATACACTGAGGAGTGAGCCATGGTCCCTGACTGCAGAGAGATGAGTGTCTCCTGGAGGGAGGTGTAAGATGGAGAGCAGTGAAGACTTCTGAAAGGAAGGGTGGCCTGAGTGAGGCTTGAAGGAAGGGGCGGGGTTCCCCAGGTGGGAAGAGATGTTAAACAGGGTAAGGGGTCTAAGTCCAGGTGAGCTGCGCTTACCGAGGGCCACATACTGCCTTTGGGAATGGACAGGTGTTCTGGATTCTTGGCCCATACGTAGCTGCAGGCCCACCCCACAGTTACAGGGCTGGGAGGGACTGAGCCTCCTTGGTCAGCAGTCAGTGGGGTCAGGAGGACAGGAGACACAGATTCTAGCCCTAGCTCAGCCTCATGCCTATGTATGACATCAGCTGTCGAGGCCCTCCGGGCTCTAGTGACCTCTGCCAGATGCAGCCTCTGATATTCTCTGAATCCTCTTCGGGATCAGGGACACTGCACCTGCAGAAGCTTCCTGGAGGAAAGAGCTTGAGGGGGTCCTGAGGGATGGAAGTTTTATAATTTGGGGGATCCTCCTTTATTCTTTCAGGCCTCTGTCGCTCCCCCCACCCCGGCTGCAGGCCGGGTCTGCAAGGGAAAGAAAGTAGTGATGTTGGTATGAGTGCCTCTCTGAGGGTTTGAAATCTCTGTAGGTTCAGAGTCTAATGGAGAGGAAAATGCACAGGCTGTGGGTCCCCACAGTGGGCTACACATTCTGCCCCATCACTTGCTAATAGCGCTATCCTGCTCCTTCTCAGAGTCTTGCTTTCTCAGTAAAATGAGGGTAATCCTTGGCTGAAGGCTTGTGAGGATTCCATGAGATCACCTATGAAAGCCATTTAGCAGAAGGCACAGCACTCAGTTAACTGTAGTCTAAAACACCAACAATGCCATGATAGTTCTCACAGTGAAGGGGATGCATGATAAGGACTGGGGGTGGCAATGCTGGAGTTGCCCCCATTGCCTCGATCCAGGACGAAGGGTGTGAGGACTGTAGAAGGACTGCTTCCTTCTGTCTTGGCCTTCAGTTTGTTCTCAGTACTGTTTGAATGGGTGGATGGATGGATGAATGAAAAAACAGACTGGTCCTCTGGTATTTTTTGCCGGGAATTTTGTCTGCAAGTCTGTCTTTATTGTTAGAAGTTAATTGCTCCTTTAGTCTACCTTGAAAAATAAAAAGGATTCCTGCAGAGTTTTATATACAACTGAGATGTTGGATAATCAGGTTCTTGATCAGGCTGGTGGGAAAGGGAATCCATACTTACGTGGTGCTTACTGTGAGCTGGTCACTGAGGGCTTTCCTGATGGACACCTGTGGCGGAGCCTCAAAATCAGGGACCCTCGGCCTGGAGGACTGCAGCCCTCAGGTGGGCTCTGGCAGGGTGTGGCCTGCCAGGAGTCAGCCCCGCACCTCTGCCAGGTTCCCTGCATTACTGAGGAACCGCGTCTCTGGGACTAGCTTCATGGGAAGGTGTTTGGCCTCCCAAACGTTGAACTCCAGTCTCAGCCTCATTAGTAGCTGGCTCAGGCTGGTCATCTGGACTCAGAAACTCAGCTGAGGAACGGAAGGCTCATCTCAGATGATGGCTTTAAGTTGTTGTCGGTGGTGGGGTCTATCTGACCTAAAGGCACGGCTCTGGGGGGAAATAGGGGCAAAGGAATTATCAGGAACAAGGGGCTATCAGCTGGTCTGCAACACATGCGCCTGGGGGGCAATAATACCCCAGGTCTAATTTGGATCCTGCATCCCCTGCTTTCCCAGTGGTCACTGTGTGAGCTCCCCAGAGCCCTGCAAAAGGAAGACGGGGTGTCCGTGGAAGAAAAACAACGTCCCTTAGGGAGCTGCACTGGCTGAATTACACTCTTGCTAAATGTTTTACATCATATGTCATACTGAGTAAATTGAAATTGGGGAGGAAGGTTTTAACCAATTCATCAGTCCAAGTAAAGCCCTGTTAAGAGGTAGAAATGAGGTCTTATGGGGATAATAGCTGTAGGAAAACAAAGTATAATGATATTCTTCTCTTTCCAAATTATGTATAAAATCAATTGCTGATTCGCTGCTATCGAGTCTAATGCCTTGCACTATAATTTATTCTGGAAGACCAGCCCTGAGGGGTGTTGGCATGCCGGAAGCCTTCTGGCCTGTGCAGAGGTCTTGGGTATTCATCTTAGAGCAGGGAGCTGAGGAGGGGGTGTTCTCGTGGCACACGCTCAGTCAGGCGGTGGTGGCATGGCCCAGGGGTGGGGTCTAAGGAGAAGGCGGGGTGCTCCCTACGCCGAGCACTGGCAAAGTATGGCTCCTCCTCCATCTCGTTCAATCCTGGGACGGCGCGCCGCCGCAGAGGAGGAAGCTGAGCTGCCGCACGAGGAGGTAGCTCCTGAAATGGCTCTCAGCTGATTAGAGAGAGTTGAGCGTGCTGACCTCACCTCCGGGCCTTGCTGTGAGATCTGTAGCTTCCAGAGCCCTAATGTGGGGGCAGGGGAGGCAGACTAGGTCTCAAGAGCTGGAGCAGGAGGTACAGGGGCACGAGGTGGGGCTGAGGGAGCGCCTTGGGCAAAGGGGTGGACTCTGAGGGAACCTGGCGAGGACCCTGGTGCTGGGGTGCGGTTCGGGGAGCCCTGCCATTCGGGTGCTTGACTGTCCCCTCCCATGGGGCAGGCACCATCTGTCATGGGCTCACTGGCACCCAGGAGCACTGAGTGGGTGCTCATTAAGTGTTAATGAATGAATGTGGGGACTGTGGGGAGAGGTCATTCAACTTAATCAGGACTAGGGGACTGATGGAGATCTTATAGAGTAAAATTCAGGAGATTTTGGTTCTAAGAAAGGAACTGTGGTGATGGGGTGAAAAGCCTCCAGCTTCTTAAAACAGCTTCATGAATACAAGGGACATGTGAGTGCCAGTGTCCAGGCCAGGCTGACACGTAGTGGGGCCCTGTGAGTGCTTGTCCAGTGACTGACTGAGTGAATGGACCATTTCCCCATCGCCTTTCTGCAGGGAGTGTGTCCTCGGAGGAATCAGAATGGCCCCCATGTCATGTGTGCAGACCCCGCTTCCCGGGCTCTGGGAAGATGGCTGAATCATGGGCACAGTCACTACCAACAGCAGTTGTAGCGTCAGGGCCGCCATGACAGCAAGCCTTCGTTCGGCTCTTACAGTGTGTCAGGCCCCTGCTGAGGGCTTTTGACACCTTCATGTAATTTCCATGACATAGTTAGGAGGTGGGTACGAGGATGCAGAGGCTGAGGCCTGGGAGTAGCATCAGGCTGACTTGTCCATGGGAGAAGTTCAAATCAAAAGGCTAAAAAATATAGCTAATCAAATGGCCGTGACCCCTGTGTCACCACGGACACTTCAGAGTCTGCCTAAGACTCTGTCACCAAATTTCCCTACAGAGCAGTCATAGGCTGCAGACCAGCCTGGGAACCTCAGGAAGAGCTGTTCCGTTACCCTGGGCTCAGGAGCTGCCCTCATGACCACCCAAGGATGGAGGCTTAGCTAGGATGGGCAGAGCCATCTGAATTTGCCGCAGATCTCCATAGTAAGGTGCAAATTACTAGCATCTGCCACTTCAGAGAGTGGCTGCTGTGCTGGAGGTGCTGCACCAGGGGCCACACATGTGGAATCTCACAGAATCCTTAAAGCCATGCAGACAGTAGGAACTACTCTCCTCAGCCTACTGACGAGGGAAACTGAGACTCTGGAGCTTTAACTACTTGTCCAAGGTCACTGATGATAATGATAGAGGCAGGATCCAAATGGGGTCTGCCCGAGCCCCAAATCCCCGCCTTTTCACCACCCTCACTGCAGTATGCCAAGCAACTGTCCTGTGATGGAGTCACCCAGTGCAGAGGGCTGGGTTTGAAGAAGGAACAATGTGTCCAGGTCCTGGCGTGACTCACAGCCCACTACAGACAAGCCATCTTACCTCTCCTGGCATCTTCTTGCATGTCTGTAATATAAGGGTGCTAAATGTGTTGAGGGTTGAAGACTGGGTGTGTTTGTGTATTGCTATGTATACATCGATGTAAGCGTGTGTGTGTGTGTGCATGCACGTACACACACATGTGCATTGGCAACATAGAGACCTCCAACCCTCCCTGGCAATCATACTTCCTAGAAGGCAAATATGCAGTCTGCTCCTTTGGAGACCTCCAATAATGAGGCTCCCGCCCCCTCCATCTGCTTCCTCTTCCTGCTCCAGCCGGTTGCCACCTGGGCCTGGGAAGGACCAGCAGCCAGTTGCAAATCGGGATTGGTGGGGGAGAAAAGACAAAACCTCAAACTCTCCAGTGCCTGCCCGGCAGTGCTAGCTAGCATTTGGTTTCTAGGCGAGAATGGCAGTTGGTGTGATAACTGCTGTTTTTTCAAATCTTCCTGGATCCTTACCTGATCTCCATACCTAATGCATCTCATTCACCAAAGGGCTGGGCAGTGCTTCAGAGCCATACAGGCAAGCCAGTTGGAAGTTTAGACAGGGATGGGAGGAAGACCGAAGGCAAAGGGCCACTGAGAGTGCCACTGAGAGCACCAGCTCACGGTGGGGACCCCAGCCGCTCCAAGACCTCCTGAGTCTCATCCCATTCTGCCCTCTCTTCTGTTCCATCCAGAATCCCAGACTGGTCTTGAGTGAAATGATGGTGTTAGCCATAAACAGTGTCACCATGTGGTTTTTATACCTGTACCTCTTTTCCCCTCTGTTAGATTAAGTATTCTGGTCTCAAGATTACCGAGTCTCTGCTGTCATCATCCTAATTTACACGCTTTGCAGCATTTCAGGGGCCCTCTCGCCTTGTGCTAACTTTTTACCAGCTCTGTTTGGCCTGCAAGCTCGGGGTAGTGCCTCCGGCCAGGCAGCCGGGCATTGCAGGAAGCTGCCGCCTGGCACAGAACAGACCTGCTGCTGCTTCTGGCCAGGTTAGAGGTCAGTCACATTATTTTTTTATTCTATACCTACTGAGAAAAATATAGCTTTGGAATTGAGGTTATTTTCCCATACTGTCTGCTTAGCATGTTCTTAATATTTCCCTTGCCGGCCTATTTCCATGACATGTGGTGACGCAGGAGCCTGCTGATGTTTCTCCTTTTGATAGTGGGGGGGGGGCTGGTTTTGAGCAAGGTCCCCAGACAGCAGCAGCAGCTTCTGTGGGATCTGTGCTGAGTTCAGACACCAGATGAAGGGTTTTGCAAGGCTAAGGGAGGACCAAAGGGACATTTTGTTTTAACAGAACTAGGAAGTGGGATCCTTTGAGCTCATTGTTCAGCAGTTCAAAACACTTGAAGTCCAACAAACGCAGCTGCCCGCTGCTGCCAGGTGCTGCACTTGCCCTTCCTCGCCCTGTTGGCTATAAAACTCTCTTTCATGGGATAGTTCTAAATTTGTTTTTGAAATGTCGCTCTGGGGATCATAATCTCCTTTCTCACTAAAAACTCGCCGATATGTGAGTACCTGGGGCAGAGAGAGTTAGGGAGAATGACCGGTTTACAGGGTGATATTCCGCTTAGTCACATTGCTTCTGCACGGAAAGTGCGTAGAAAACAAGAAACACAGAAATCAAGATAGTTACTAAATTTTGAAAGTGCAAAGTGTTCTGTAGGAAAGGATCTGTGTGACTTAGCTGTGAATGGCATTTACAAAACCATAATCATTTAGCGCTGAGTATTGGGCTATCCAGAATGTAATGTAACTATTGGGAGGACCTGAAGTGGTGTGTGCATGTGTGCGCATGCATGGCTGTGTGTATGTATGTGTGTAGATGTCTCTGTGCGTGTGTGTGGATGTCTGTTCAGATTTATGCAGTGGGGAGACAACAAGAACTAAATCTTCTTCTTCCCAAGTGGAAAGTCAATAGATATTGCCTAGAGGTGAACAATGAGGTAGCAACATAAACATATTTATTTAGAGATATGCAGGTAAGCCATGAAAGAACCAGCTAAAATAGTTAAAAGCAGTTGCCTCTGGGATATGGGAAATGGAGCAGAGGAAAGATTCAGGATAACGGTTTTTATTGCTGTTTTCTTTGTAACAAGCCCTGCAGAACGATTTGACATTTTTTTTTATCTATGTGTGAGTGTAGAACTTTGATAACAAGTAATCCCAACTTTTTTAGAAAAGGAAATATTAAAAAGTGGATCTATAATACCTAGTGGACCCCCCTTTCATGCCTCAGACGTATTTGGAGGTGCCAAGTGTGGAGAAGCTCTGAGGCTTTGGACCCACATTAAAGGGTGAGGGTTCCAGGCCAGTCTGTGGCGGCCGCGGGCTCCCCGCCTCCTCCTTCACTGGCAGCGACCCTGCCCAGGATAGGGGAGCCCTTCAGATTGGTCGCCTGTTCGCTGAGGGTGTCCAGAGTGTATGTGGGACAATTCTGTTCCCATTTGGCATTTACATTTCCTTGCTTATAGAGCTCACGACTTTAGTCTTGTTCTTCCTCATCACGCAAGTAGCTGGAGACTGGGATCCCATGAAGAGTTCCAGATGGGGTTTCTTGCTTGCTTCTGTGAGGAATGGTTTTCGGCTTTTGAAAATTGAGGTGAGCCCGTCACTCTGCCTTCTACTACATCACCATTGTCGTCATCATGGGCCCGTATTTATTTCCGAAACGGAACTCCTGGCTTCCCTCTCTGACTCAGCCCTCCTCCCCACCAGGGCCTCTCCGTTTTGGTAAATGGCACCCCCCCCACTTGCTCACACCATCTGGGAGTCACCTTTGACCCTTGGCTCCTTCACTCCACTTCTCATCCATCAGGAAATCCTCTGAGTTCTACTTTGAAAAATGCATCCATAATCTACTTCTTTGCCTAACAGTCACTGTCCAAACTCAGACCACCATCATCTCACCTGGATTACTGTACTAGTCTCCTGAAAGTTTCCCTGCTCCCACCTTGGCCCTACGGTCTGAAAAGGTAAACCTTAGAACTTGAATGCCTTTCAGGGGCATCTGGAGTAAAATCTAAAGTCCTCACAATGAGTCACAAGATTCTGCGTGATATGCCCACCTCCCCAGCTTTCTGTCCCTGGCTTTCTCTGCTTCAGCCACACTGCCCCTCTCGCAGCTCCTTGACCTCTGCTCCTGCCACAGGACCTTTGTACTTGCTGCTCCTAGATACCTACCTGCCTTGCTCCTTGCTTTCATTTAGGTCTCATCCGAAAGGCCTTCCATAAGCATCTTAGGTAAAATGGTACCTCCCTTCCCCTGCACATCGCTGTCTAGTTCCTTCTGCTTTATATTTCTTCGTAGCGTGTGACATTTCTACAAGTACATGTATTTGTTTATTTTCCTTTTATCAGACTATAATCTCCATGAAAGCCTTTGTCATGTTGATCCTCTGATATCTCCAGAGCCTAGAACAGTGCTACCACTTAGTAGATATTTGTTGAATGTCCCCAGTGCATGGTTTATGCACCTACTAAGGGCACTTGAAGGAGTTGGACTTAGACCTGCATCAGATTTATCTCAACCTTGGAGAGTTGTGTGACCACAGGAGTGGCCCATTCAGACTTCTAGCAGGAATCGTGCAGGTAGTGTCCAGCCTTCTTAGTTCCTTCCTACCCCCTCCTTCCTAGAAGGCTGGAATGATGTGGGGAGTGGCACAGAGAATGGAGCAGAAATTTCTCTGCAGTCAGAAAGCCTTTGTGGGTGTGTTTGATCAGGTAAATCAAAGTGATCTCCATCTGTGGGGCACCTGCACACATTTGAGTTTACTGAAGTGGCATCATCTCTTTTCTCTCAGCTGTCTGGAAAATGGCATTCTCTCAGCTGACTTTTTGAGACGATTTGCCTCTATGTGTGGGGAGTGATATAGCCCCCACTCCCAGATAGCCCTCTTTGTGAAAAATGTAGTGATATTTAACTAATATTTTTGAGCATCTGCTGTATTCTTAGCTCTGCTCTAGGCAGTAGAGATACAGATAGACTATTAGTCCTAGAGTTTAAGCGTCTTTGCAGGGGCAGGAATGGCCCACAGAAAAAGAGCATATGTCTATGTGGGTATTACTGCCCTTTGAAGTATGGGCCCCCCGTGTAACTTCTATCATTGCCTGTGCCCAGGATGGCCGTACCAAGCTTCCATTACTTAGGCTTTCTTCCTCGACAAATGGAATACCACACATTAATTAAATGTCAATGACTATTCCTGCCGACTCAATTTTCTGGCTCTATCTAATTAGAATTAAGTGGTGAGAGAGGTTAGGCAGACTAAATCAAAGGAACAAAAAGAGTTCAGGCTTTCAAACTGCGTCTCTGCATTTTCTAAATCAATTTCAATTAGTAGCATAAAGCTGCTTGGCTGCCTCGTGAAGCAAGATGGCTGCCTTGTAAGAGAGAATCTTTGTTCTCCCCGCTGACCGTGTTGACTGTGGACCACCTCGTGGCCCTGAGAGCCTCTAACTCCCTTGGGCTCATGACGCAAGATAAGTTAAGTGAAAGGCAGGTTTCTAGGTGGGGACTCAGAGGTAGGGAAGGCAATTCTGTTTCCAAGGCCGCCCTGCCATGGCCTCTCCCTCTCTTGCTAGTCAATATCTGTTCTCAGCATCAAAAGATGGCTGGAAGGAGAGTTGCCATTATTTGTACATATTCCCTTCCCTCTACTGGCAGAGGGAGCAAATAGGCCTGAGAGATTAGGAGGTTGCGAATTCATCCAATAATACTTTATTTGCCCTTCAGGATAAGCCAAATGCACCGTGGGCAGCTTTTCCCAACCAGGTGAAGTGTTCCTCAGCAAATTAAAATATACTACTAATTTCTTGTCTTTTGGTGTGTTTGTTTCTGGTTGAATTTTTGTATTTTCAGGTATTATTGGTATTGTTATTAATTTAGATTACAGGTGGCCAAATGGACTTGTCATATGTTCCAGCGATCCTTTAGAGAAGTCTTTCAGTATTAATTTTAATATTTTTATACTTGTGAGCGATAGTGTGTCATATTAAAATTAAAATGTTTCAAGTTTTTTTCAGTTAACAAAATTCCTGTGAATTCCTAAGTGAATGTAATGCCCTTGGTATTAGCATGCTTCTTCTGTGGGGGCTTAATTTTTGCTGATAATCGTTGATACTTAGGAAAGCTAGAGGGTCTTTTGACAATGCTCAGAGAGACTTCTTTTTTTATGACAATATCATTGATATACAATCTTATGGAGGTTTCATATGAGCAACATTGTGGTTATTACAGTCACCCATATTATCAAGTCCCCCCCGCCGCCACCATTGCAGTCACTTTCCATCAGCGTAGTGAGATGCCACAGGGTCACTACTTATCTTCAGGGAGGCTTCTTTATTTGGCATCTGCACCTTACAGATTTTCATAGATTTCAAAAAGCTGTGCAGCAGGGCAAAGGCTTGCCAGCTCTGCCCCACCAGGGGTGACTGGTTTGTGAATGGAGGGCCATCTATAGTTTCATTGTGTGGCTACTAAAAATCCTCCTGGGGCATATTTACAGCATGGCTAACGTAAAACCAGCTTTTGTTGTATCCCGTGAAGAAGAAATAAAACAAGAGTATAAGAGAAAGATCATTAAGGACTTGATAAAAATTAATAGGGAGTAGACATAATCAAATAATATTGAGATAAGTTGACTAATGTTGAAATTGGGCAGATTGCAGATATTGGTTTAAAGAAAAATACTTATCCTGATGGCTGTGTGTCAGAATCCCGTGAGAACAATACTCCAAAGCAGTTACTGATAGTTTAGAAACAAAAGCAACCAATAAAAACCACAGAGGTCAGCTCTTTTGCTCTTAAAAGTTGGCCTCTAATCTAATGTTTTTTTTCCTAAAGTTACTGGCAGGATTTGGGGGTGGTTTTGGCATGTTTCATCTGCATGTTTTGATCAGTGAAACTTGATTATGTGTGTGTTACTCACCTTTAATAAGCAGCCACTCATGTGGAAACCTGTTTACCAGAAGAGTGGACTGGAAAAGGTGGGAGGGATGGTTCTTATGTGATTTAGTATAATCTAGCCACATTAAAATCTTAATTAGAAGTTTTACGCTGTGAATCTCATCTGGGAAAATATGCCTGAAAGCCCTCCTACAAGAAATGAGCTCTTTCCTTAATTCACTACGATAGCTTAGCTTACATATTCATTCCAAAGCCTTGAAATAATCCCCCGTTTTAACCTTACAACCGCAAGAATTCACATGCCATTATACTACAAACTTCGAGGGTAAGAGAAATTATTGCATAATACTAAGACAGTTATCCATTGGATTTCTTAAAGTTTAGAATTTTATGTGTAGAGCCTATTTTTATTACATCTTTAAATATGTGATCTTTAAATTTCATGGAGAATCAAAATGTCACTTCTCTTTCCCTACATAATAGTATTAAACTATGTTGTAATTTAATATGTAATTTTAAATATATTTTAAAAGTCAACTCCCAGATTATTTAGAAGATACTGTGTGTCTTGTTTTTTTTTTTTGAGCAAAGCACTTCACATTTTTAATGGGAGCTCACCTAATCAACAGCATGTTATTAACTCTGCATATGTGTAATAATATGAAATTAAAATCCAGCCATCTAATGCCTCTAAAAAACAAATATATAAAGCAGTATTATTCCTTAAGCATTTTTAATTTGATTCAACTTCTCAGAATGTTCTCTCTTTATTGCCTTTCTTTTTTCCTTTCTTGGTTCTTTCTTGGAACCCAAAGTAAAATTTATTGGAGTCAGCCCATAAATTGATCCATTTCTTTAATGAGCCAAGGAATGGGTTATTTATAACCATGGCATGATTGAATATATTCATCATGGGGGATGAGTGGTGGGAAAGAGGGAACTTGTGGGGAAGCGTGTTTGAGGGAGCAAGGAATACAGAGGTTGCAGGCACCCCCTGCACGGAAACTGAGATGAATAAATTCTAATCTTAGCCAGGTGTTCAGGTTCTTACTCCAGGAACTGTTCTGCAGGTTGACCCATGCTGTCATGGAGCCTACAGTGGACAGTGTCCCTCAAAAACAAGGAGTGTCATCAAAGATGCTGCTCCGAGAGAGTAAAGCTTCGTCCACCACTGACGTGTTAGTTGCTCTCTCTGTGGCTGTTCTCCCTTCACCCCCTTCCAGCTGGTCTCCGTAGTCAGTCACCCACTCCAGCGGGAGAGTTCTCTACTCACTGCCCACTCTAGTGGGCCCTTCTCCATTCTTCTAATACTGGACCTGGCAGCAGCATTTAACACAGGTGACCACCTCTTTCTTCTCAAAACACTGCCCTCTCGTCGCTGCTGGGGCTCTGGACTCTCTATTCCTCTTCCCCCTCACACCACTCCATCCTGATCACCTTTCCTCATTCCAAAGCCTCTGGCCGTGTCACTGTGGGGCTTCCTTGGGCTCTGTTCAAGGTGCTGTTTTCAGCACTCCCCGCATCGCTCCCTAGTGATCCCAGCCAGTCCTGTGATGAAAGGTCTCAAATATCCCCATGACATGAATGCTTCCCAAACCTACACCTCCAATTCCAGCCTTGAATCTCTAATTCTCTGCTTGATATTTCTACTTGGGTCCCAGTTGGATATCTCAAAGGTCAGAACAAAACTCTTGTTCCCCTATTATCTGTCCCTAATCTCTGGTAAATCTTTTCTTTCTCACATTTGCACCACACAGTTGTATAAGCCAAAAACTCTCCTTTCATACATCCCAACCAGCAACAATGCCATCAGCTTTGCCTCCAAAATGTGTCCCAGGTCCATCTACTCCCCTCCATCTCTGCTGCCATGATCAAGTGCCAGTCCCTGTTGTCTGTCACCTCAGCCTGCATCACCTGTTCCCTGGTCTAATGCCCCTCATTTCCATACCCTCTCAACAGTTAATTCTCCACAGTCTGTTCTTCACTCAACAGATTTTTAAAAACAAGTAAGATCATATCACAGTCCTGTTCAAAATCTCCAGTGGCTGCCCACTTTATTCCGCCTAAAACCCAACCTCAGTGGTGATGTACAAGGCTCACAGAGGCAGAGCAGAGTGGACTGAGCCCAGCACTGAGACCACTGAGGAGCTGCCCATTCCTAAGTCAGGAGGAAAGAGAACACACCCCACATAAAGTGGTGTGGAACACAAATAGTGCTTTGTGAGTTTTGTTCCTCATAAAACCTCTTAGGTATTCTTCCAGCTTTCCAACAGTCAGCGATTGGATAAACAGGCCTTCCTGGGTTGTTCTCTAGATTGAGGTTCCTAATCAGGGGTCCACAGGCATGTACATCCTCAAACTCTGCCAGTATCTGAAAACGTGTGTGTTTGTGTTCTCATGTGCCTTGTGTTTTTCTGGAGAGAGAATCCATTGCTTTCATCAGCTCCTCAAAGAGGTCTGTAGATGCTACTAAAAATGGCTTATTTAAATACAGTGACTTGGGGATAAAGCCAAGGAAGGGAAGGTAGCAGGATCTTGGTGGCTCTGAGGTGCCTCTGAGGTCTGTGTTTGAATGTGGTGGCCATGAGGTCCAGTTTGTGGTGTCCAGGCTGTAGCAGGACTTCCTGGGATGATGGGGACATTTTATCTCTGTGCCGTTCAGCATGGTAGCCACTAGCAATGTGTGCACTCGAAATGTAGCCAGTGCAACTAAGGAACTTTTTAAACTTTATCTAATTTTAATTTATTTAAATTGAAATAGCCACATATGGCTAGTGGCGGTTGCATTGGACAACATGAGAACTCAAGCCTCGTCCAAGTATAGTAGATACTAATTAACTACTCCTCATGGCGTTTAGCACTTAGAGCTTCTCACGCTCTTCAACATCTCTTGTCTCCTGTCACCCTAACCCTGGGAAGTAGAGTGGATGTGTTTTCTTCTATGATATTATTGAGGAGACACAGTCATGTTTGCATGACTTGTCTGGATTTCTAGGAATAGAACTGAAGTTTTATAGAACAAGTTCCAGAATGTATTGAACATTTTGAAATAAGTTACTAAATGCTTATGAAAGTCTTTGTTGTGAATTACTGCTGTAATTATTAATACTAATGGCTACCCTTTATTGCCTGTCTCTAGTGCATGCTTCAGTGGTACTAGGTATTGTGCTCTGATATCTCATGAACTTTCACCCAGCTCTTTGAGTAAGTATGATCAGGGGCTCAGAGCAGGCAGTATCTTGCCCATTGAAGTGGTTGATCTGTGCTCTAGCCTTCGGTTGTCTGCAGTCTTGCAGGCAGCCTCCAGCTCCTCCTCCCCTTCACTTGACACAGGGTCCAGGATACCATGGGGAGGGGGTCTATCCACCCCTGCTGCCCCCCTCTGTGGGGTACATTCAGCTTTCTATCATGTCCAGTAGAAGAGACTGGTTTTCCCTCCCCTTCAGCCTAGACTGTTCAGAGCCTAACTTAAATTTTCTGTGGGGCTCTGGGTTACTCTCTCCCAGTCCTACTTTTCTTTATGGAATTATGCATTTCCATGTTGCTTGATTGTGCTCAGCTCTCCTGTTGGTGACAGGTCACTGCTGATGCTCTCTGGCCTGGCTAGAAGGAGAGGTAGTCTCTGGGGAGTACTGCAGCCTGGCACCAGAACACAGAACACCAGAGAGCTTGGTCTGTCAGCAATGTCCACCACACACTCAGGGGCTGGCTGTGGGCTGGTGTTCCTGGGCCATATTTGAAAGGTGGCAGGGATGTCTGAGAAACAGGGTTGATACATGGGCTGGCTATCGGCAAGGAAGATACATCTCATCATCTTCAGCGATTGGTCTTATGCACCCTCCTTGCCTTAAGGACTTATCATCCATGTCTATTATCTAGCTTGATGGTGTTTAGAAGATTCCCTTTGGCACAGCAATCCTGTGAAGAGAAGACACCCTTAGTGACTTTAGTTCCTCTATCTTTTGGTGAGTCAAGCATTTTCATTAATCCAGTTGAATCAAACTGAAAGGATGCCTGCCTTTTCCTTTCTGCAGATGCCATTTGAAAACACCGGAAGTGCTGGCCGTGCCCAGTGCTGGGCCCTTCCGAGCCATTGGTGGCAGGGTGCTTTGACAGTATGTATCAACTGGTCTTAAAGTGTTGATGCCCCTGCATCAGTAATCAAAGTCATAGAAACTTATCCTAAGGAAAGAATATGAGAAACGGGCAAAACTTATATTTAAAATGGTAATTGTGGCATTATCTTTAACAGGAAAGACTAGATGAAAAATGGAAGCACTAAAAACATGCAACGGAGTAGTTGGCTGAGCTCAGGAGTCCCGTATTTTAGCTTGATTCCCACGGAGTCCTACATTTTCCACCATTCATGGACTCTTACCAAAGGCTGCCTGCCAGTATGTGATTGATTTGGAGCTTATGTTTTATAGATAAAAGAGATATTAAGTTGAAAAGGAAAAGCAGTTACTTAAAACTACTTTTCTTCAAACCAGAGAACAAACAGCACAGTGACAGCATTGCTGGCAATAGGTTTTATCCACCTCAGCTGGTAGAAAGTTTCCAGGTCTGCCTCCAGGGCCCTTGATCCCTCTGGTGAGAGCTGTTGAGGTTCCAGGCCCACAAAGCCTCGCTTTGCTCTGTCTGCCCTCATGTGTCCACAGGCTACCTTCTCCTGGGGCCTGGGCTCTGGGAAACTGCACACATGAGCAAGCCTGGAACCCTCCCAGCCTTCCCATTTCTTACCTCTAACGGGGATGTGAGAATCAACTGGGATAATATATTTAACGGCTCTGCACGGAGCTTTACTGCATCTGGGATGCCCACAAAAGGCAAGCTTCTTCTCCACCCTGCAAGCCTCCTACCAAGTACTGCCACAGAGCTTCTCCCACCCACCCTGTAAGTCCGTGGTACTCCCCAATTTCCTCCCTTCTGAAAGATCCCTGCCGGCAACAATGTAATCCATGTCCAGTTGAATGAGCAAGTTTGAAAAGTGTGATATAAAAGTTTGAAAATGTTACTTTATGCACAAATTTGGAAATAATTTGAACCTCACTTGTTTTTACTTACAAGTTGCATGAGTTCAAAGGCAGAGGGCTAAACTATAAAAACCATACCTACCCTTGAAACTGTACACAGAAATAGCCCATTCCTGACTGAGGGGATGTGCTTAAGATGGCAATGTGAGTAGTGTGGTGGAAATCTCCTCCCAAAACCATATATATTTTGAAAATACAGCAAATACGACTATTCCTAAAAGAGAGACCAGAAGATACAGTACAACAACCAGGCTACATCTACATCTGCAAAAATTCAGCATCCCACTAAAAGGGTAAGATACAAAGCCGTGACCTGTGGGACCTGAGCACTCCCCCCACCCCTGCTCACCAGAGGGAGGAAAAGAATCAGAGTGGGGAGGGAGTGGAAGCACAGGACTGCTAAATAACCAGCCCTAGTAATCTGCACCAGGAACACAGACACACATTGCATGGTGTACTGGATATTAGAGAAACAGAAAAGGAAAATCCGAGATGGAGACTGCGAATGGGTCCCCACAGCCGGCTCCCCTGGGACAAAAGAAAAGCAGGTGCTTTAAGTATTAAAGGGACAAGGGTTTAACAGGTGGACAAAATCGTCCCAGCATACTCAGCCCATCAGGCTGGGATCTTAAGGAACTTCAGGCGCCCTAACCACCTGGGTGGCAACGCAGCTCTGAAGCCCCTCACAGCGATAAGCAGCTTGCTTTTAATTTGCCCCACACTGCAAGCAAACCAGCTGACCCGCCATTGCTGCAGAGCAGCCGGGGAGTAGCTCTGCCCAGAGCAACCACAGAGTCTTCTCCCAGAGCACACCTAACTGGGCCAGACCCAGAGTCTGCTAAGAGCACGCAGCTGCCTGGCACAGACAGAGGAAGCTGGCATAAGGTCTGGAAGACACAAAGGGGCGCTGTTCTCACAGGAGAACACATGCTGCATGCCTGTGACCCCTGGTGGTGCCCTAGGCCAACCTGAGGGCTGCCCCACCGACGGCAGCTCAGGGAATTAACCCAGAGACTGCTCCCTCTGTGTGGGTAACTGGTGCAGGCAGCAGAGAAGGGCAAGGCAACCAGCAAGCAGGAAAGGACTTTGTTTTCCCAAGTGACATATGCACCACTTGCTGGCAATCACTTCTATCGCCATGAAAAGGCAGAAGAATCTGGTCCAGTCCAAAATCACTCAAACACCACCAGAGAGAGGGCCTGGAGAGATAGATATAGCCAATCTTCCTGAAATAGAATTCAAAATAAAAGTCATAACCATACTGATGGAGCTGCAGAGAAATGTACAAGAGCTAAAGGATGAAGTCTGGAGGGAGAAAACAGAAATGAAACAATCAATGGAAGGACTTAAGAGCAGACTGGATGAGGTGTAGGAGACTGTTAATAGAATAGAAATCAGAGGATAGAAATTGAGACAGAGAGAAATAAAAGGATCTCTAGGAATGAAAGAATATTAAGAAAACTGTGAGATCAATCCAAACGGAGCAATATTTGCATAATAGGGGTACCAGAAGAAGAAGAGAGAGAAAGAGGGATAGAAAGTGTCTTTGAAGAAATAATTGCTGAAAACTTTCCCAAGCTGGGGAAGGAAATAGTCTCTCAGACCATGGAAGCCCTCAGATCTCCCAACACAAGGGACCCAAGGAAGACAACACCAAGACATATAATAATTAAAATGGCAAAGATCAAAGATAAGGACAAGGTATTAAAGGCAGCCAGAGAGAGAAAAAAGATCACCTGCAAAGGAAAACTCATCAGGCTGTCATCAGACCTCTCAACAGAAACCTTACAGGCCAGAAAAGAATGGCATGATATATTTAATGCAATGGAACAGAAGGGCCTCGAACCAAGAATCTGTATCTGGCAAGATTATCATTTAAATTTCAAGGAGGGAATAAACAATTTCCAGACAAACAAAAGTTGAGGGAATTTGCCTCCCACCTCTACAGGATATTTTAAAGGGACAGCTCTAGATGGAAGTACTCGTAAGGCTAAATAGATGTCACTGGAGAAAATAAAATCACAGCAAAGAAAGCAGACCAACCAAATACTAATTAAAGGCAAAAAATAAAATCAGCTATCTACAAAAGCAGTCAAGGGAAACATAAAAGAGTACAGAATAAAACACCTAACATATAAAGAGTGCAGGAGGAAGAAGAAGGGAGAGAGATAAAGAATCACCAGACTGTTTATAATAGCATAATAAGTGAGTTAAAGTTAGATGGTTAGACAGTACAGAAGCTACCCTTGAAACTTTGGTAACCATGAACCCAAAGCCTGCAATGGCAATAAGTACATATCTATCGATAATCACCCTACATGTCATGGACTGAATGCACCAATCAAAAGACACAGAGTAATAGAATGGATAAAAAATCAAGACCCATCAATATGCTGCTTACAAGAGACTCACCTCAAAGCCAAAGGCATACACAGACTAAAAGTGAAGGGATGGAAAAAGGTATTTCATGCAAACAATAGGAAGAAACAAGCAGGTGTTGCAGTACTTGTATCAGACAAAATAGACTTCAAAACAAAGAAAGTAACAAGAGATAAAGAAGGGCATTACATAATGATACAGGGAACAGTCCAACACGAGGATATAACCATTATAAATATATATGCACCCAACACAGGAGCAATGACATATGTGAAACAAATACTAACAGAATTAAAGGAGGAAATAGAGTGCAATGATTTCATTTTAGGAGACATCAAAACACCACTCACTCCAAAGGACAGATCAACCAGACAAAAATAAGTAAGGACACAGAGGCACTGAACAACACACTGCAACAGATGGACCTAACAGACATCTACCGAACTCTGCACCCAAAAGCAGCAGGATACACATTCTTCTCAAGTGCACATGGAACATTTTCCAGAATAGACCACATAATAGGCCACAAAAAGAGCTTCAGTAAATTTAAAAAGATTGAAATTCTACCAACTAACTTCTCAGATCACTAAAGTATAAAACTAGAAAAAAGTTTTACAAAGAAAACAAAAAGGCTCACAAACACGTGGAGGCTTAACAACACACTCCTAAATAATCAATGGATCAGTGACCAAACCGAACCTGAGATCAAGCAATATATGGAGACAAATGAAAACAACAGCACAATGAACCAACTTCTGTGGGATGCAGTGAAGGCAGTTCCAAGAGGAAAGTATATAGCAATCCAGGCCCATTTAAAGAAGGAAGAACAATCCCAAATGAATAGTCTAAAGTCACAATTATTGAAACTGGAAAAAGAACAAATGAGGCCCAAAGTCAGCCGAAGGAGGGACATAATAAAGATCAGAAAATAAATAAATAAAATTGAGAAGAATAAAACAATAGAAAAAATCAATGAAACCAAGAGCTGGTTCTTTGAGAAAATAAACAAAATAGATACACCCCTAGCCAGACTCATTAAGAGAAAAGAGAATCTACACACATAAACAGAATCAGAAATAAAGGAAAAATCACGATGGACCCCACATAAATACAAAGAATTATTAGAGGATACTATGAAAATTATATGCTAACAAGCTGGAAAACCTAGAAGAAATGGACAACTTCCTAGAAAAATACAAACTTCCAAGACTGATCAAAGAAGAAACAGAAAATCTAAACAGACCAATTACCAGCAATGAAATTGAATCGATAATCAAAAAACTACCCAAGAACAAAATCCCCGGACCAGATCGATTCACTGCTGAATTTTATCATATATATAGAGAAGACATAGTACCCATTCTCCTAAAAGTTTTCTAAAAACTAGAAGAGGAGGGAATACTTCTAAACTCATTTTATGAAGCCAGCATCACTCTAATACCAAAACCGGGCAAAGACACCACAAAAAAAGAAAATTACAGACCAATATCCCTGATGAATGTAGATGCAAAAATACTCAAAAAAATATTAGCAAACAGAATTAAAAAATATATCAAGAGGATCGTACACCACGATCAAGTGGGATTCATCTCAGGGATGCAACATCATCCATCACATCAACAAAAAGAAGGACAAAAACCACATGATCATCTCCATAGATGCTGAAAAAGCATTTGACAAAATTCAACATCCATTCATGATAAAAACTCTCAACAGAATGGGTATAGAGGGCAAGTACCTCAACATAATAAAGGCCATTATGACAAACCCACAGCCAACATTATACTTAACAGTGAGAAGCAGAAAGCTTTTCCTTTAAGATCGGGAACAAGACAAGGATGCCCACGCTCCCCACTTTTATTCAACATAGTTCTGGAGGTCCTAGCCATGGCAATCAGACAACACAAAGAAAAGTAATCCAGATTGGGAAGGAAGAAGTCAAACTGTCTCTGCAGATGACATGATATTGAACATAAAAAACCCTAAAGAATCCACTCCCAAACTACTAGATCTAGTATCTGAATTCAGTAAAGTTGCAGGATACAAAATTAATACACAGAAATCTGTTGTTGAATTCCTATACACCAACAATGAACTAGCAGAAAGAGAAATCAGGAAAACAATTCCATTCACAATTGCATCAAAAAGAATAAAATACCTAGGAATAAACCTAACCAAGGAAGTGAAAGACTTATACCCTGAAAACTACAAGACACTCCTAAGAGAAATTAAAGAGGACACTAATAAATGGAAATTCATCCCATGCTCTTGGCTAGGAAGAATTAATATTGTCAAAATGGCCATCTTGCCTAAAGCAATATACAGATTCAATGCAATCCCTATCAAAATAGCTACAACATTCTTCAATGAACTAGAACAAATAGTTCTAAAATTCATATGGAACCACAAAAGACCCTGAATAGCCAAAGCAATCCTGAGAAGGAAGAATAAAGTAGGGGGAATTATGCTCTCTGACTTCAAGCTCTACTACAAAGCTACAGTAATCAAGATAATTTGGTACTGGCACAAGAACCAAAACCCATATACCAGTGGAACAGAATAGAGAGCGCAGATATAAACCCAAGCATATATGGTCAATTAATATATGAGAAAGGAGCCATGGATATACAATGGGGAAATGACAGCCTCTTCAACAGCTGGTGTTTGCAAAACTGGAAAGCTACATGTAAGGGAATGTAACTGGATTACTGTCAAACCCCATACACAAAAAGTAAACTCAAAATGGATCAAAGAACTGAATGTAAGTCATGAAACCATAAAAATGTTAGAAAAAAATATAGGCAAAAACCTCTTGGATATAAACATGAGCAGCTTCTTCATGAACATATCTCCCTGGGCTAGGGAAACAAAAGCAAAAATGACCAAATGGAACTATATCAAACTAAAAAGCTTCTGTACAACAAAGTATACCATCAGTAGAACAAAAAGACATCCTACAGTATGGGAGAATATATTCATAAATGACATATCTGATAAGGGGTTGACATCCAAATTATATAAAGAGCTCATGCACCTCAACAAATAAAAAGCAAATAAGCCAAATAAAAAATGGGCAGAGGAGCTGAACAGACACTACTCCAAAGAAGAAATTCAGATGGCCAACAGGCACATGAAAAGATGCTCCACATCGCTAATCATCAGAGAAATGCAAATTAAAACCACAATGAGATATCACCTCACACCAGTTAGGATGGTCAACATCAAAAAGACAAAGAACAAAAAATGTTGGCGAGGATGTGGAGAAAAGGGAACCCTCCTACACTGCTGGTGGGAATGCAAATGAGTTCAACCATTGTGGAAAGCAGTATGAGGTTCCTCAAAAAACTCAAAATAGAAATACCATTTGACCCAGGAATTCCACTCCTAGGAATTTACCCTAAGAATGCAGCAGTGCAGTTTGAAAAAGGCAGATGCACCCCTATGTTTATCACAGCACTATTTACAATAGCCAAGAAATGGAAGCAACCTAAGTGTCTATCAGTAGATGAATGGATAAAGAAGAAGTGGTACATATACACAATGGAATATTATTCAGCCATAAGAAGAAAACAAATCCTATTATTTGCAATAACATGGATGGAGCCAGAGGGTATTATGCTCAGTGAAGTAAGCCAGGCAGAGAAAGATAAGTATCAAATGATTTCACTCATCTGTGGAGTATAAGAGCAAAGGAAAACCTGAAGGAACAAAAGAGCAGCAGACTCACAGAACCCAAGAATGGACTAATGGTTACCAAAGGGAAAGGGACTAGGACGATGGATGGGAAGGGAGGGATAAGGGGGAAAAAGAGGCATTACGATTAGCACACATAATGTATTGGGGAGGAGGGAACATCGGAAAGGCAGTATTTACATAGAAGATAAGTAGAGTTACTATAGCATCTTACTATGCTGATGGACAGTGAATGTAATGGGGTAGTGGGGGGGACTTGATAATAGGGGATCTAGTAACCATTATTTTGGTCAAGTAATTTTACATTAATGATACCAAAATAAAGAAAAAATACCAGAAAGGCGGCCAGCCCACTGCCATGCTGTGCTGCACGGTAGTGCAAGTATAAGTGCTCAGTGGATTAAGGGCCATACTGAGAAAATAAAAAGCAGCTTTAAAATAAAACATGTGAGAGTGCTTGCAGATTTCTGTGCTTCTAGGGGTCATCCCCTTACTTTGTATTTGTCCCTAGCTCTGGACATGGACCTGTTTAACTTGTCTGACACCTTCAGAAATGCATCCTTCACCTAAAATGCAATTATCCTGCATGATCAAAGAGGTCTCCACCATGTAAAAGTTGTTCCTAAGTTTTACTGGTAAGTTCCTCATGTATCAGTAAATAATGAATTGTTAATGAAGAGGAGAAGGCTCACTACAGGGAGGTCCAAGAGAGGCCCCACCTGGTGTGTTCAAGTTAATCAGGGAGAGGCTCCGTGACACTAGAATGGTTTAACTCACATGTTTCTCCCAAGTGTGCCATGTCTACCATTGCTGGTATGCAAGATAAGTGTAAATTGGTACGGAGATAAACCATTTTTATGTTAATAGCTATGTCTTTATTTTAATATTGTCTTAAAACATAGCATTTCAAACTCATATAAAGTTTCCTTTTTAAAATAAAGTTATTTAAGTGAACAAAATGGACCTATTTAAATAAATATTTTAAGTAAATAATACTACAGGTGGCACATGGCTAGAGCAGAAAGTATTATGCAAATGATGGAACATTGGGAAATGTTGGTTTTAGCTTATTTAGGTAAATATGAGTGTTGTGTTGATGGAAATCCTGGCTAATCTTGTTCTTTTGTGGCCATATATCGTGTAATTGGATGTAGTGCTATTTTATATGCAGCTAATTTCAGAAACTAAAACAACCATATCTATTAAATGCTATTTTATTTGATTAATAAAAATGTAGATTGTTTTAGGATTGAATAAATATAAAATGCTAATTGGACATAAAATCCTTATTTATGTGATCATGGGCATTACCATAAAACTATAAGACAGTTATTACTGTTTAATATTGCTTTAATTAGAAGTGCTCTTCCAAAAGTTAGAAGACAATAAGCTTCTCCTCATAGCAGTTCCTGTGGAACCAAAGTGATGTTTCAGTGACATCAGAAGTCAAAAAGAATAGGGAGATTTCCTTTTCTCTGGGATAACACAGGTTTATGTTAAGTTATACTTTTGAAGGCTGGGGTTTAACTAGGCTGCCACAGAGTCATTGAATTCAATTTGCTATTTATTGAATGTCTACTACATGTCATGTTCTGTTAGGTCCTTAGGGGGTGGCAATGTTTATATGAACCAGGATTGTTTTGGGAGCAAGTGATAGAAAACCCAACTCAAACTGCCTCAAACAAATAAAGAGCTAGAGAATTTATAGGTTCATATAGTGAAAAGTCTAGGTGTGGAATTTAGGCATGGCTGAATCTAGGTGCTCAGTCAGTATTATCAGAACATAGCCTTCTCTATCTGTCAGCTCTTGCTTTCTTCTTAGTCTCTCAGGTTCATTCCATGTGGTAGCCCCTAACAACTTGAGGCCACCATCCATCCTGTTTTAGGTTTAACAAAAAGAGAGCTTTACTCTACAAGCTTTGACATCATTCTCAGAATGGAGTCTCACTGGCCAGGACTGCCTGCTTGTTCTGTTTCATGGGGTGAGAAGGGGATCACTTGTGTGGGCTGAGGAAGAGGTAATGTTCTTTTGGCACAATAATGTTCACATTGGCAACTGAGGGAAGGTACACTTGAGCAAGACTTTTAGCAAATGAGCAAGTATGGAGAGAGCATTTTAAAAAGAGGGTCAGATGCATAAAGACATTGAGGTACAAATGGGAATGGAGCATTTGGAAAACTAGCCATCAGGAATTGCTTGTGCAGTGATTCTTAAGGATGGAAAAGGGTGAGATGTAGTCATATCAAAATCTTCTGGGAATTAAAAGACTATATCCTGCTATTTGACAGCTTCCTACTCTTACCCTCCCTCAGAGAGATGGTAGGAGTGGGGAATGTGTGCATGGAACCTTGACTGGAGGCGTGGAGAATGTGTGCATGGAACCTTGACTGGAGGCGTGGGGAATGTGTGCATGGAACCTTGACCGGAGGCTCAGAGTCTGCCTCTACAAAGCTCAGAGGAGAGGGCTTCCCAGAGCCAAAGTTCTCCAGCAGAGCCAGCCTTCTGAACTCTTGTCGCTGTGGGCAAAATAGAGAACCTCAGCCAGCAAGTACTCAGTTCATCAAGTTCTTACTGAGCGCCTGCTGTGTGCCAGGCTCCTTAGTCAAATCAGAGCCTCACTGCTCCTTGTCTGCTGCACCACCCAGGACTTGCGGAGCACCTGCTGGGTACCCAGCATTCTATGAGGTATCATGAGAGAATTAACCAAGAGAAACAGGGAATCTGCCTTCCATAAGTGGAACAATGAGATGCATGGGGTTTTGGGGGGCTCTGGAGAGGAGGAGAGGCTCCTGGGAGACAGAACACTGGGGACTAGGAGGGCTGGCGAGTCCAATCCTGTTTTCTTCCATTCCTACTGTCTCCTCCTCTCCGTTTCTCTCCTCTTTTCCTCCAGTTCCCTGGCAGACAGGCTTCCCTTGAGGCTGGAAGTTCAGAAGCACCCAACATCTATCGGGGCTCAAGGCCACATGTGGTTAGCAAAGTCCTCTATTCCTCCTGCATTCCTAACCCCATTGCTCTATCTCAGGGTGCTCACATAGCCTTTGAGGTCCTCTCTCTGGCATCCTATTGGGATTAACTGTGAGTTAGTCATTTCATGTTCTCCTCTTGCAGTCCTGCCCCTCTTCCCAAGCTCATCTGCTATTCCCCTGTAAGAAAGGAGGGCTCATTGCCCAGTGCCTGAGATCTTAATTGGGCCACAGTTCCTGGTGTGTGTGTATGTGTGTGTGTGCGCGCGCGTGTGTGTGTGTGTGTGTGTGTGTGTGTTAACAGTGGGGTGAAAGCCTGGGCCTCAGGCCTTCTTTCTCTCTTGTGCTCCCAGAGGGCTCTTTGTTTCCCATGACCACTGCTTCCTCCCCTGGAACCTGCAGGGAAGAGGATGTGTGAAAGATGCTGGTGTCCAGCTAATCCTGGGTCTGTGGATAATGAACAAATGGGTGCCCAATCCTCACTTTAACCTACAACACTCCTTCTCCCAAAGGGCTTTTTGCCCAAAGAATGCGTCCTCACCTCTCCCATACCCTCCCCGACAAAGAAACTCATAAACTGTTTCTGCATCCTCTTGAATGTTAAATTTATGAACACTGATTAATGTATTGGCACAAATGCCTAAAACAATGCACAGAAGTGTGGGCTTTGTGGAAAAACATATCTTGGTTCAAATCCTTACTTTACCATAAACCAGTTATGTGCTTTTGGGTCAATTTAAGCCTCAGATTTCTTATCTGCCAACTAGGGACCAAAAATACTGTCCTCATAGGGTTGGGGGAAATCAGCAAAAGTGTATGAATTAAAAGAATGTATCCTACTATTTGACAGTCCCCTACTCTTACCCTCTGGGATGACAGTAAGTGGTGGGTCACCAGACAAATGTGACTTGTGGCTGTGCGGTGGACCTGTGGAGGCGGGGCTGGACCCTGATTGCTGCCTGCTGGGGCTCCTGGGGCAGCCGCATTACTTTCTGTTGCCCAACTCCCAGGACACCTGTGGTGGAACCTTCAAGGACCTGGGGAGTCTCCAGTGAAGTGAGTGCTTACCTCGGTCCTCAGAGATGATGGCTTGTCTGCCCCTTGTAGCTGCCGCTGTCCAGAGTGGAGCGCGAAGCTCATTCACAGAGGTCTTCAGGCAGACGCAGCATTTTTCTGCTGTGCCTGAACCAGTCCAGGTCTTGGGTTGGGGCACTTTGCCTTAGTGGAATGAAATGAATTTGCCACCAAGAAATTTCAACTTGCCTATACTGAAATCCATCTTTGAGTTGTCTTAGAAACTGACCTTTCCTTGTATTTTAATAAAGTTTCATACTTATCATCATACTTTCATAACCATATCATTTGATCCTACCCAACCTTGGTCAGTATTATATCATTTGACATCTGAGGAAACTGAGGCATGATATCTTACTGTAGGTCTCCTACCTGCTGATCTTATGCTTACTCTATTGCTCTGTGTCACCACTTCTGGCATTCTGCCTTTATTATTCCTACATGGAGATGATTTTTTGTGATATCTAAGGTGCTTTTGCTTTTATTATTCTGCCCTAGTTGAGATCCTGGGCTACAACCCTTCCAGAATGTGCAGTGCCCTTGAGAGGACTGGTACTCTCTGCCTCCCCCTTGCCAACTACACCCTCGCCCAGCTTCTCCTATTCAGTACTTGTATGATACTAACACCAGGTGCATCTTTTCTGTGCATATTTCCTATTGCTTACCTGAGCCTCTTGGATTGGCGAAATCGATTAGGCAATTTGTGAGAGTATGCTCTGCCTCCCGTGCTTTTAGGCAGTGAAGGTGTTATAAGAATTAAGATGCTTCCCTTGCCACTAGGGCATTTACAAGGAAGAGATGGTCCCCTCTTTATGATTTCTTCCCCTCCTTTGCTTACTTAGAATCCTGATGTCCTTTCTAAAGGACTCAGGTCCCAGGCTCAAAAGACTTTGGCTTTGAACCAAAATAAAACCATGCATTACTGGCGTGTTGGCTTTCATCTCTCTGACGTTTGCAGGCTGCCTGTTCTGAGCTGTGGCTCTGAATTTGAGGAGCTTTAGGGTCATATGGAGAGTTAAGGCTGGTGATATTAGTCATGCCTCTGGGTCTTCCTTGGCATCCATCTTTCCAGGCTGAGATCCTGCTGGTGGTGAGCTTCTAGGGACGACATTTCTGTCCTGAGCTCTGAGCATCCAATTTCCCTTCAGGAACCCAAGTGACCCAGGCACCCATGGATGAGCTATATTTTGGGGAAATTGGTTTCTATTTCCAGCCTCCACACCCCATAGCATAGCATATTTCCCACATGTCAAGTTAAATATGCTGTTGTCTATCCTGATTTCTCTTCCTCTCAGAAACCCAGCAGGCAGACACTTGGGGTTTTTTTTTATGGCAGGCATGGCAGTTTTATGGACTTTGCATCCTACTCCATCAGCTGACTTTTCTCCTTTCTCTTGCCTGTGATCCCTTGAATTCTTCCTCTCTGAATTGCTTGCTGTTCTGGACATCCTGATCGGGTTTCTAATCCATCCAGTTTTCAGTGCAAGTGACTATGGGGAGAGCTGTGAGGAGGAGGAGTTTGAAGTCTTCGCAGGTCCATTACTGATGTCTGTCATGGTCATAATGAGGAGAAGTGGTTTGTTAAGTTAAAAGTTAAGATGGCTGCAGAGCTATCTGCTACCTGTGTTTGGGTGTACAGTGGGGCTGGAGAACCTCCTGGCTACAGGTTTCCAATATGCAGTGATGTGGATGGTAGACAGCTGTTTTTCACAGATGGCAGTGTTTTGGCAATTGCCAATATTCAATTGCACCTGTGTTCCCAATTTTTATAATTAGGTCTCAGGTATATAGATTTGGATTAATCAGAGTTCTTTGCATGACATACTATTATCATATGTCTCTTTTATTTATTAAAAAATAAAATAAACCCTTGTGAACCCCCGCAATTCAAACCAAGTCTTCTATATTAGCAATAATTTCCATCTACCTATGTGCTCCCTCAATCCCACTCTCTGCTTTCCTAACCCCAAACCAGTGACCATGATTCTGAAGGTTGTAATTATTGTTCCCAGTTTATTTTTTTAAAACCTTTAAAATCACACGATACCTAAATCCCAATACAAGTTTTACTTCTATTGAACTTAACAAAAAAGCAGCTTACTAGATATCATTTTTTCCCCAGTCAACCCTAAAATGTTACTATGTGTATCTGTATAATATTCCAGTGTGTAAAACATCCACACTTTATTTGTCTGTTATGCTACTGATGGGTCTTTGGGTAGGTGACTGTCTAAATTTACAATATGATGCCAAATTTCCTTTCAAACTATTTATATTATTTTGTACTCCTACTGGCAAAGTATAATATATTCACATTAAATTGTATTCTCTTGATCACTGAAATGTCAGAGTTCTTTTTTTTCCAATTAGATGAATGCAACAATGAAATCTGATATACAGTTTCCTGATTGCAGCTAAAGTTTAGCATTTCTTCATATGTTATTGGCTGTAAGTTTTTTCACTTCTGTGAAAATGTCTGGTAATGTCTGTTGCTAATTTTTCTACTGGGTGTTTGTATTTTTCTTATTTCTTGTAGGTGCTTTTCATAGATTCTTCACGTAAGTCATCTATTCAATCACTGATATCTTTTCTGGGGTGTAGTTTGTTCTCTATCTTTCTTTGAGTCGTCTTTTGATGAATAAAAGTTTAAAGTTTTGATAAAATCAAATGTGTCAATTTTTTCTTTTATTGCTAGAATTTTCTGAATCTTGTTTAAGAAATCTTTCTGTACTCCAGGGCCAGCAAGATAGACAAACCACACACACACAAACACGCACAGAGTTGTTATGTGAATGATGAGTTAGAGATCAATTTTCATTTTCACACATGGGGAACTGTATTTTCCAGCTCCATGGACGGAATTATCTGTACTTTCCCTTTTGATAATCATGCCTGAGCTTTTCATTCCAGTGTGTTGGTCATTTTTTCTAGTCCTATACCAACACCATTCTATCTTAATTATTACACTTCTGTATTTTATCTTTGTATCTGGTAAGGTAAGTTCTTTCACTTTATTCATCTTCAGAAGTGGTGTGGCTGTGCTTTGTCTATTTCTCTTCAGTGCATATATAGAATTAATTTGTCAAGACCACTGAGAAAGCTTGTTGTTGTTTTGAATAGTTGCATCAACTTTATAGGCCAATTTGGAGAACACTGACATTTCTCTAGTATTGAAACTTCATTTCCATGAACATGGTATATCTTTTCATGAGGTAAAGACTGGGAATTCATAATTTTCTTAGGACCCTGGAATTTCAGGGCACATATTTAGAAGACAGGACCACTTTCTTTCTTTTTGCCATTCAGAGGTTTGTGCAGTATTTTACTAGAAAAAAAATGAATGAGCATCTGGTCTAGCCAAAAAGTTTTCTTTCCTACTCTCAGGAGGATTGTGAGAATTAACATGCAATCATGTCTGTCAAGGGTCTAGTGTATTGTCTGGTCCAGGGGTTACCTCAGTAATGAGAACAGAAATTGTAGGGAAACAAACCTCCTTGAGCTTAGGAGTCAAGCCTCACTTTGTATCCCCACACCTACTAACTAGTGGGTCTGGAACAGGGACTTAACATCTTCTAACTCCTCTATTTAAATTAGAGCTAATGTTACCTACAACACAGGGCTTCTGGGAAGGTTCTTTCAAGTGTACAGTTCAGCGTTTAGTGCTTGATGCAAGGCAGGAGTTCAGTAAAGAGTAATTATCTTCCCTGATTTGAGACCAGCCCATAACATTGACCATCTCCCTGCAGCTTCAGGGACTGCATGAGTCCTTCCCATCAGGGTCCCACCTCCTACCCTGGTCTGGCTTGGAGTGGTCTTAGAAGCTGACAGCCCCATTTCATCAGCTGATTTTCTGACTTATATGCTTGTCACATACAAGCTACACAAGATCTAAATAGGTTCCTGGAAACCTTGAGGCTAAGTTTAAAATGCGATTATCTCTGATGGGAAGAGCAAGAGCGTCAGACTCAGCTTTTCTTTACTGCCTGGACCTTGTGGGTTTTTGTTCTGAATCCTCCACTGATCCAGTTATGTTTGATTGTCCCCATGGGCAGATACTCTGCTCTTTGGAGAGGGGCTGTCTCCAAGCACCAGCCTCTTAGGAACGTCTTTGTGGTGATGGCCTGAGGTTCCCTGAAGTTTTCTGATTCCAGCTTTGGGGGAGCCTGGGGATGGGGAATAAATCCCGTATCCCATTCTAGCCTGCTTTGGACCCTGGGGCTGTTCCTCCATCTGTGCAGCTCTTTAAGGAGGAATCTGTGCCTTGCCTGGGGCTCCTGTGGATAGCTGCTAGGTCAGAGAATGGCAGATGTTCTGGGGGCTTTGACTCAATCTCAGATGTACTTGATAGGGATGGGACCCTAACAGTAAGATACATCCCAGTAAACTCAGATGCTCTAGCTTACAACATGAAAAGAAATCCGAGACAGAGACATTTGTTATTTATTTAACTTCCATTAAATACATGAAAAAATGCAAGAAAAGTAGACGTTTCTAAGTTTCATTCTCTGTGTGAATTATATGTATGGAACATTTAAAATTCCAGATCTTGCCTTTTTCTCTGAGATCTCTGTTGTCACACAAATGACAGGTAAGAGACAGCATGTCTAATGAGTGTTGACAATGTGCTGATCACTGACGTGGGTACCTTATGTAATCATCTCTTTTAAGTTGCACAGCAGTTCTTTGGGGGTAGCAATGGTTAACAACCTGACTACATAGTAGATGAGGAACTAAGCGCCAGATGTTGCTGTTTGGGTTCAGTCAGGCCAGATACAAAGGTTTCTAGCATGCAGTGGCACTCAACAGGTATTTCCCATCTGCTGAGTCATACATTGGAGTTGACAAAAAACTTGTTAGCTGGGTGGCCTCGAGGAAAGTATTTAGCTAATATTCATCCTAGAAGGTTGTTGTGGTAAATAAATTAATATGCATGTGATATGTTATGACCAGTGGCTGGCACATAATATGGACTCCTTAAATATTAACTGTAAGTAAAATAATATATAGTAGGTCATAATAGTTGATAATTAATATAAATTACTGAATGTGGGAATTGTGGTCTCATTTTATCCATGCCTTAATCCATAAAACCGGGGTCCCCCAAATGGAGAGGGTCAGATAGGAGACTTACCATGGTGTCAGGGCCCAAATGAGCGTTGTTCCTACCACAGTATATAGACTGTTCCGTCTCAGTGGTCCTCACTGGATCATGGTAGTGTGAAGCATGTCTAGGAGCTGAACTATTTTCATGTGAAGTCTGGCAGGAGATGGTGCTTCTCTGGTGGAACAACCCAGGATTTGCATCTTGCTCCTCCCTGGCCTATATTATTTTTCTTTTCTCCAATTTCCTGTCCTGGGCCACCTCTCATCTTGCCTGAAACACAGGAAAATCCACTCCATGAGTCTGCACCCCCATCTTCCATCTTCCAGACTGACCAGGGCTTGTGAGCCTAGACGTCTACTATAAGGGCCTTTATTCCAGAGTTCTACTGTTATTGGCATATGTATTGATTCCGGGGCAGAGATGGTTGGGAGAAGCACACAGATAATACTCAAAAAATATCCTGCCTTACTTTAGAAAGGCTGCAGTGATGGCTTATTTGTTTCCATTGTACATGCAGAAACTGAAGCTCAGAAGAGTTAGGCCACCAACTAGGCATACCAGTCACTCATCCAGTAAGTTATCCCAGTAAGTAACCCCAGAGAAGGGTGAGGTGCAGCCCAGGTCTGTCTTAAGACAACACGTAGAACAACTTTAACTACATGTATGTTGGAACGTTTGGCTGTTTCTCACATATCTCTTGTGCTCTTTTCTCTTTTTCCCTGATTCTTGTTTCTCGCTGTACACTAGTGTGACTATTTACTCATCTTGTCTTCTGATGCATCCAGTTTACAGTCCTGATGAATTTTTAACTTCCTATATTGCATGTTTAAGTTCTAAAATGCTTTTTAGCACTCTTTCTTTTCTTTTTTTTCAGGTTTATCATTTATTTATTGGGATTATCTTTACATTATTTTTTGTTGTTTCTTTATAACCTTTTTATTTATTTATTTTTGATTTCTATTTTTTATTTCGCTATTATTAATGTACAATTACATGAGCAATATTATGGTTCCTAGACTACCCTATTATCAAGTCCCTCCCACCTACCCATTACAGTCACTGTCAATCAGTGTAGTAAGATGCTATAGAATAACTACTTGTCTTCTCTGTGTTATACTGCCTTCCCCATATCCCGCCCCAGCTAGATTATGTCTGCTAATCGTAATACCCCTTTATTCCCCTTATCCCTCCCTTCCCACCCATATTTTCAAGTCCCATTGCCTTTGGTAACTGTTAGTCCATTCTTGGGTTCTGTGAGTCTGCTACTGTTTTGTTCCTTCAGTTTTTTCTTTGTTCTTATACTCCACAGATGAGTGAAATAATTTGATACTTATCTTTCTCTGCTTGGCTTATTTCACTGAGCATAATACTCTCTAGCTCCATCCATGTTGTTGCAAATGGTAGGATTTGTTTTCTTCTTATGGCTGAGTAATATACCATTGTGTATATGTACTGCCTCTTCTTTATCCATTCATCTACTGACGGACACTTAGGTTGCTTCCATTTCTTGACTATTGTAAATAGTGCTGTGATAAACATAGGGGTGCATATGTCTTTTTCAAACTGGGCTGCTGCATTCTTAGGGTAAATTCCTAGGAGTGGAATTCCTGGGTCAAATGGTATTTCTATTTTGAGTTTTTTGAGGAACCTCCATAATGCTTTCCACAAAGGATGAACTAATTTACATTCCCACCAGCAGTGTAGGAGGGTTCCCCTTTCGTCACACCCTCGACAACATTTGTTGTTGTTTGTCTTTTGGAAGGTGGCCATCCTAACTGGTGTGAGGTGATATTTCATTGTGGTTTTAATTTGCATTTCTCTGATGATTAGGGATGTAGAGCATCTTTTCATGTGCCTATTGGCCATCTGAATTTCTTCTTTGGAGAAGTGTCTGTTCAGATCCTCTGTCCATTTTTTAATTGGATTATTTGCTTTTTGTTTGTTGAGGTATGTGATCTCTTTATATATTTTGGATGTCAACCCTTTATTGGATATATGTCATTTATGAATATATCCTCCCATACTGTAGGGTGCTTTTTTGTTCTATTGCTTGTGCCCTTTGCTGTACAGAAGGTTTTCAGCTAGATATAGTCCCAGTTGTTCATTTTGGCTTTTGTTTCTCTTGCCCAGGGAGATATGTTGATGAAGAAGTTGTTCATGTTTATGTCCAAGAGATTTTTGCCTATGTTTTCTTCTAAGAGTTTTATGGTTTCATGACTTAAATTCAGTCTTTTATCCATTTTGAGTTTACTTTTGTGTATGGTGTTAGAGAGTAATCCAGTTTCATTCTCTTACATGTGGATGTCCAGTTTTTCTAACACCAGCTGTTGAAGAGGCTGTCATTTCCCCATTGTATATCCATGGCTCCTTTCTCATATATTAATTGACCATATATGCTTGGGTTTATATCTGGGCTCTCTAGTCTATACCATTGGTCTATGGGTCTGTTCTTGTGCCAGTACCAAATTGTCTTGATTACTGTGGCTTTGTAGTAGAGCTTGAAGTCAGGGAGCATAATTCCCCCACTTTATTCTTCCTTCTCAGGATTGCTTTGGCTATTCAGGGTCTTTTGTGGTTCCATTTGAATTTTAGAAATATTTGGTCCAGTTCATTGAAGAATGCTGTTGGTATTTTGATAGGGATTGCATTGAATCTGTAGATTGCTTTAAGCAGGATGGCCATTTTGACGATATTAATTCCTCCTATCCATGAGCATGGGATGTGTTTCCACTTATTGTTATCTTCTTTAATTTCTCTTAAGAGTGTCTTGTAGTTTTCAGACTGTAAGTCTTTAATTTCCTTGCTTAGGTTTATTCCGAGGTGTTATTCTTTTGGGTGCAATTGTAAATGGAATTGTTTTCCTGATTTCTCTTTCTGCTAGTTCACTGTTAGTGTATAGGAATGCAACAGATTTCTGTATATTAAATTTGTATCCCGCAACTTTACTGAATTCAGATACTAGATCTAGTAGGTTTTGGAGTGCATTCTTTAGGGTTTTTTATGTACAATATTATGTCATCTGCAAACAGGGACAATTTGACTTCTTCCTTGCCAATCTGGATGCCTTTTATTTCTTTGTATTGTCTGATTGCCATAGCTAAGACCTCCAGTACTATGTTGAATAAAAGTGGGGAGAGTGGGCATCCTTGTCTTGTTCCCGATCTTAAAGGAAAAGCTTTCAGCTTCTCACTGTTAAGTTTAATGTTGGCTGTGGGTTTGTCATATATGGCCTTTATTATGTTGAGGTACTTGCCCTCTATACCCATTTTGTTGAGAGTTTTTATCATGAATGGATGTTGAATTTTGTCAAATGCTTTTTCAGCATCTATGGAGATGATCATGTGGTTTTTGTCCTTCTTTCTGTTGATGTAGCAGATGATGTTGATGGATTTTTGAATGTTGTACCATCATTGCATCCCTGAGATGAGTTCCACTTCATCATGATGAATGATCTTTTTGATGTATTTTTGAATTCAGGTAATATTTTGTTGAGTATTTTTGCATGTACATTCATCAGGGATATTGGTCTGTAATTTTCTTTTTTGGTGGTATCTTTGCCTGGTTTTGGTATTTGAGTGATGTTGGCCTCATAGAATAAGTTTGGGAGTATTCCCTCCTCTTCTACTTTTTGGAAAACTTTGAGGAGGATGGGTATTAGGTCTTCACTAAATTTTTGGTAAAATTGAGCAGTGAAACCATCTGGTCCAGGAGTTTTGTTCTTAGGTAGTTTTTTGATAACCAATTCAATTTCTTTGCTGGAAATTGGTCTATTCAGATTTTCTGTTTCTTCCTGGGTCAGCCTTGGTAGGTTGTATTTTTCTAGAAAGTTGTCCATTTCTTCTAGGTTATCTGGTTTGTTACCATATAATTTTTCATAGTATTCTCTCATAATTCTTTGTATTTCTGTGGTGTCTGTAGTGATTTTTCCTTTCTCATTTCTTATTCTGTTTATGTGTGTAGACTCTCCTTTTTTCTTGATAAGTCTGGCTATGGGTTTATCTATTTTGTTTATTTTCTCAAAGAACCAGGTCCTGCTTTCATTGATTCTTTTATTGTTTTATTCTTCTCAGTTTTATTTATTTCTGCTTAATCTTTATTATGTTCCTCCTTCTACTGACTTTGGGCCTCATCTGTTCTTCCTTTTCTAGTTTCACTAATTGTGAGTTTAGACCGTTCCTATGGGATTGTTCTTCTTTCCTGAGGTAGGCCTGTATTGCAATAGTTATCCCTCTTAGTACAGCCTTCGGTACATCCCACAGATTTTGCGGTATTGAATTATTGTTGTCATTTGTCTCCATATATTGCTTTATCTCTGTTTTTGTTTGGTTGTTGGTTTATTGATTATTTAGTAGCATGTTATTAAGCCTCCATGTTTTTGAGGGATTTTTCACTTTGAGTAATTTATTTCTAGTTTCATACCTTTGTGATCTGAGAAGCTGGTTCATACAATTTCAATCTTTTTTAATTTACTGAGGCTCTTTTTATGGCCTAGTATATGATCTATTCTTGAAAATGTTCCATGTGCACTTGAGAAGAATGTGTATCCTGTTGCTTTTGGATGGAGTGTTCTTTAGAAGTCCATTAGGTCCATCTGTTCTAATACGTTGTTCAGTGCCTCTGTCTATTTATTTTCTGTCTGGTTGATCTGTCCTTTGGAGTGACTGCTGTGTTGAAGTCTCCCAAAATGAATGCATTGCAGTCTATTTCCCCCTTTAATTCTGTTAGTATTTGTTTCACATATGTAGGTGATCCTGTGTTGGGTGCATAGATATTTACAATAGTTATATCCTCTTGTTGGACCTACCCCTTTATCATTATGTAATGTCCTTCTTTGTCTCTTGTTACTTTCTTTGTTTTGAAGTCTATTTTGTCTGATGTAAGTACTGCAACTCCTGCTTTTTTCTCCCTATTAGTTGCATGAAATATCTTTTTCCATCCCTTTATTTTCAGTCTGTGTATGTCTTTGGGTTTGAAGTGAGTCTCTTGTTGGCAGCATATAGACGATTCTTTTTTTTTAATCCATTCAGTGACTCTATGTCTTTTAATTGGTGCATTCAGACCATTTACATTTAGGGTTATTATTGATAGGTATGTACTTATTGCCATTGCAGGCTTTAGATTTGTGGTTAACAAAGGTTCAAGGGTAATTCCCTTACTATCTAACAGTCTAATTTAACTCATTATGTATGCTATTACAAAACAACTTAAAGATTCTTTTTTTTTCTCCTCCTTTTTGTTCCTCCTCCATTCTTTGTATGTTATGAATCATATTCAGTACTCCTTGTCTATCCCTTGGGTGACATCTATTTAGTCTTAGGAATACTTCCATCTATAGGAGTCCCTCCAGAATTCACTGTAGAGGTGTTTTGTGGGAGGTAAATTTTCTCAGCTTTTGCTTATCTGAAAATTGTTTAATCCCTCCTTCAAATTTAAATGATAACCTTGCCGGGTAGAGTATTCTTGGTTCAAGGCCCTTCTGCTTCATTGCATTAAATATATGATGCCACTCCCTTCTGGCCTGTAAGGTTTCTGTTTAGAAATCTGATGATAGCCTGATGGGTTTTCCTTTGTATGTGATCTTTTTGCTCTCTCTAGCTGCTTTTAAAAGTCTGTCTTTATCTTTGATCTTTGCCATTTTGATTATTATATGTCTTGACGTTGTCTTCCTTGGGTCCCTTGTGTTGGGAGATCTGTGCATCTCAATGGCTTGAGAGACTATTTCCTTCCCCAGATTGGGGACGTTTTCTGCAATTACCTCCTCTATGACACTTTATATCCCTTTTCCTTTCTCTTCTTCTTCTGGTACCCCTATTATGCGAATATAGTTATGTTGGATTGGTCACACTCTTCTCTCAATATTCTTTCATTCTTAGAGATTCTTTGTTCTCTCTGTTCCTCAGCTTCCTTGTATTCCTTTTCTCTAATTTCTATTCCATTTACCATCTCTTCTACCACATCTAATTTGCTTTTAAATCCCTCTGTTTTATGTTTCATTTTAGATATGGAATTTCTTAATGATTGAATCTCCATCTTAAGTTTTTTCCTGAGTTCTTGAATATTTTTCTGTAGCTCTATAAACGTGTTCATGATTTTTATTTTGAGCTCTCTTTCAGGAAGATTGGTGAGTTCAGTTTCATTTGGCCCTTTTTCTGGGGTTTGTGAGATTTTGGTCTGAACCATGTTCTTTTGACATTTTATATTTCTGTGTGGTGCCCTCTATTGCCCAGAAGCTCCAGTCTCTGGAGCTGCTCAGCCCCTAGAGTGAGGTTGGGGGTCATAGGGGAGCAGAGCTGGTGCCTGGCAGGAGGAAAGATCTGTTTCCTGATTCCCAGGTGGAGTGCCTGTCTCCAGTATCAGAGCCAGTGGGCCGAGCACAGAGGTGTAAGCCTCTGTGCTTGACGTCTCTAGATCTTGTAGGTGGGGCCTCCTTCTGACTGGCTTGATGCCAGTGCAGTGACTGCCGGTTTGCGAGCCAGTGCCGGCAGGCCAGGAGGAATTCTCGGCTGGCTGTGTGTCACAGTTGGCGGCCTTGGATCTGAGTAGCCAGCCAGGGGGGTGGAGCGCCTGAAGCTCCCCAAAGTTCCCAATCTGCTGGGCAAAGCACACCCAGACAACCTTGTCCCCCTATCCCTTCTCCCGTGCAGCAAGCTCCGTGCAAACCCTGCACCTTCCGCAGCCCTCTCACTGCTAGGAAGCCTGTCAGACCACTTGCCTTTCCTTGTCCCAGAGCCGCTGGGTGTGGATCCCATCCTCCACAAATTGCCTGAATCAAGCACTATACCTTTCCCAGGTCTGCATCCTCTAGAGCACTGCACGAGGTAGGTTTCTGCTGGCAAAGCAGATCTCCAGCACTAGGTGTGCAGCAGTCCCAGGCTTCCACCCCCTCCCCCACTCCGTTTCTCTTCCTCCCTCCAGTGAGCTGAGGTGGGTAAAGGGATCGCTCCCACTGGATCAAGGCTTTCGTACGTTACCCTGTTTTGTGAGGTCTGCTCTGTTCATGAGGTCTGTATGCAGTCTTGTGCAGCCTTCTTTCGTTGTTGCTGTTTTAGGGTTAGTTGTATTAACTATATTTTCACCCTATCTGTGGTTTTGGGAGGACTTCTCTGACTCACCTCTCACGCTGCCATCTTGAATCCTTCATCCAGCACTCTTTCTTATATGTTCTGATTTCCATTGCAATTCCTATCTTTTCATCTATTTGGTTCATTTTGCCTCCTATTTTTAATGTTAATCTTGATTCAAATCCTTGTCTGCTAACTCAGATATCTAGATAATTGATGGGTCTATTTCTATGTCCTTTCTTCCTTCAATTATTAGTCAAATTTTCTTGCTTCTGCATATGTCCAGTAATTTTTTATTGTATGCTGATCATTTAACACAAAAAACTGTAGAGGCTCTGATGTTATATTCCACCAAAGAGGGCTTCCCTTCTTTCTGTCTAGTACATAGGGTGAGAAAATGAGTACCTCAATCGAATAAAATATATACATTCATATATTTCACACCAATTAGTGCTCAGTGCCTCTTTGACAATTTCATAATCAGGTGGTCTTCATCATTAAGAGGAGCAAGTTGCAATTTCTCTTACATCAACTAATTAAATAAGTACCTTCATTAATATTTAATCCTCTTATTTATTCACAGAATTAAAGCCAGAGAGAGAGAGTCAATCAGTTGGAAGTTGGCTTTCTTAATGTAAGCAGATAACTAATCTGACCATGATTTCCATTTATGACAGGTGCCATCTGGAAAGCCCACCAGGGGAGGTGCAGATATTGATGAGGTGGATGGAGGAAAAGTCAGTGCAAATCCACCTCTGACCACCTGGATCCCAACAGGGAAATCCCATATAGCTATCATCACTGAGGGATAGCAGGAAGAGTGAACCTTTAGAAATATTCAGGTCTTTCTTTAAAGACCATCTATGATATTGGTGTCCTCTCAATGACTTAGTTTCCTGCCTTCAAGGCCTTCTGGTAATTATTCATTAGCATAATGAAGTTTTTCATCTTGGAATTAATCCTTGGGAAAGATGTCTGAGTTGGAAAAAGAAACAAATTTCTAGCAGGAAGATCTGGTTTCTCTTCCTTTCAACCAAAACAAGTAAAACTGAGTATGAAGGGCTTCTTGTAAAATTTGGCTGTAAGTTCATAAAATACCCTTTGGACTTATATGCAGGGCACCATGGTTTTATTGATTGCTTAGCAAGGTATACAAATTTTTTTTTTTGTAAAAAAAACAATCGCTTTTCCATCCTAGAGCAGGTACTATTATTCAGTTCTCCATAATATGGCCATATGATATACCCCAGATGGCCTCCAACTTCAATGGCTATTGGAGAAGGTTAGGGAAGAGACAATGGTAGCCAGTGGCTAGCCCTTGATATGAGCACAAGTGGGAAAGGTAGAACGTCAGCTGAGTCCAGGAATCCAAGGGCAAAGGAGCTAAGCACTTCAGACATTGTCCTGGGAATGGGGAGAATTCTTGGCAGGGCTCTGAGGACAGTGTCCCATGATTCCTTGGCCATCAGGTGGCCTCCAGTACCCTCATATGAGGTATGGCCTTGGCCCTAAACCATATGCCTGGTTGTTCCCCTCCTCACTCCAGATCCTCCCAGCTTGTGTTGTTACTGCTGCTTCCCTTGTTCATAGTCTTTCCCGTCTGTGCTCACTTTATCATGACCTCAGCCTCCATCCGTCTTGATTGTTAATCTGGCCTCTGGCTACACTTCTTCAGGCTGCCCCAAAGGTCCTACCAGGCTCCTAGATCTGTCACTCTCTGTTCACGAGGTCTCATACACAGAGCCCCACCTACCTTTCTTTGTGTCTCCCCTCTAGTAAAGTAAACCTTTTAACTGATAGCCTAAATGTACTGATCCCTGAGCTGAGTGCTATGAGAGTAAGTGAAACAAAATTCCCATTGTTGAGTAGCTACATTCTATCTGAGGAGGCAAAAGTTTCTCTATTCTTAAATATAGATGAGACTCTATTTAATTATGTGCTAAATGGTGTGGTGCTGATAAGTGCTGGAGAAAACCTGATGAGAGAGAAGTTAATGTAGTCTGAAGTGGGAGAAGTAGATCTTGACCTGGGATGTGTGTTCTGACCTACTTTTGAACTTCAGCCAATGTCATCACCAACTGGCAAGGTGTCTAGCAAACAAAATGACAAAATAAGTGAAATGATAAACAGCTGTAGAGTTGCCAACCCACACATACTAGAACAGTGATAACTCAGTCTCAGATGTTGACAGCTTAGTCTGAACAATATTGTATATTTGGTCTAGACTAGAGTTAATAATATTGAAGTTCATTCATGCTACTGCTAATATTAGCAAAATTATGGTTCAGGAGCCGAGTTGATATATTGATACTCAACATAACATACACATTCTTGAACAAAACAGCTCCCAGTTAAATCCACCCTGAGGTTTCATGGTTTCTCAGTGGGGTTTCCATGGATCCCTGGGTGTTAATGAGCATGTGGTATTCATGAGCAGATGAAGAACGCTGACTGATGGCTTTACGTCAAATGAGACATTTTCCTGTGAGATATTTTGTTCTTTCTGAAAATTTTAAATTGTCAGAAAAATATTTTTGGCCATAGATTTCATAATAATCTTACTCCCGCATATCTAAAACAATCTTATGAAAAATTCAAAGCCTAGGTTTTCAAATCCCTACCATATTTTCTCCAGTATGTGAATCCTCTAAGCAGAGAAGCTTTTTCTTAGCCCATATGCAAATGTTCATGGAAGCAGTTGGTTAGTCTCCAGAGCCCCATCCAAATTTCTCAGAACGTCAGCATGCACCGCACATGCGGGATGCACTCTGAATCTCTCTGGCTGGCTGCAGAGTGCTTCCTTGCGCCGTTTCTCCCCTAAATAAGATACATAGTATGTTGGAGTCTGCTAATTAAGCATGGTCCAATTCACTCCCTCCTGAATTTGTGTCCCCACTACCTCCTACCAGCTGTGTGTCTCCTCCTATACTGTTTGCTTTTCGTGGCTCAGCTTTCCCACTTAGCAAATGGGAACATTCCTAACTACTGATAGGAGGTTTGTGAGACTTCTGCGAAATTTTTTAAGTGCAAGTGTCTCGTGTATTATTGACACACAATAACTAGTAGCTCTATCTATAGGGACTAGAATGAAATGAGTGAAACCCTTGTCTCAGGTGTAAAACATAAGGGGGCACCGAAAAAAAAAAAACCGCCTCAGAAATAAGGATAAGTAATATTTCAGAAAATCAAAATTAATGTAAAAATCCAAGAACAAAATATCAAAATTTAAAGTAAATATAAGGTCAGTGTTACCGATTTTTCCTTTTGGCTTGGAACGCCATTGGTAATGATGCGTAACCGCACATCTATGCCGATTCCTACCCTTTCTTCCTGTGTGGCCCGCCAGGAAGCCCTCTTCCTCCGTCACTCACTAAGGATCTGAAAATGAGATGGAATGGGGTGGAGGACTGCCCGTTTTGCAGTCTAATGAGGCAGTTTTTCCCCTTTCCCAATCCCATCCGATCCGTTTCCTTTTGAGTTTGTAGTCATCCAGGTAGAGGTGTGTGATTGAGTCCCATCATCTATAAATTTAATCCTCCATTCATTTGTGCTGCCACCAGTTACAAAAGGAGAAAACGAGAACAGTTGCTAGAGGGCTGGGGATTCCATCCACCATCCTACTCTGAGCAGGTGGACCCCGGTGTGAGCGTGCACGGGGGCACCAGGAGCTGGGCCTGCCCTTGGTTCCCATGTTCCCACGGTGGTGTGAGAACTCTGTCGTGCCCAATGTGTCCTTATGTTTGTGTACTTGTGTGTGCAAGTGGGAGACTGTGCAGCATTGTGACTCTGTGAGCTGGGTAACCAGTTCCTCTGACTTTCAAGAGAAAAACTGTGACCTTGTCTAGTGGTGGAGGAAAGACGCTAGCTGGTTCTGTATGTACCTTCTGGACAGTTAAGTGATTTCCTGGAGGTAACTTATACCATGCAAGATTTTCACAGTACATGCTGACTTTGGGTGAGATACATTCATTAACTCATTTAACTGCCAGTAGTTACTGAGTGAGGACTCTTGGTAAGACACTGTGCCAGCTGTAGGGATGCCAAGCCTAGTAGGATATGGTCCCAGCTTCAGGAGCTCACATTCCAGTGGAGAATGACCACATGTAGACAGCTGATCCCAGCACAGGAGGAGTGGTACTGGGGACATGGTTCTGTGTAATGATGTCCCCTCTTCTTTTCCAAGTCCTTGAGTTTGCCACTTAAGTGCCCCATGCTTCTTCAGAGTAGCAGCTGTGAGCTGTCCGGCTGTCCCCAGAAGCTATAGACAGTGTCTTTGCAGTGGCCAGTGTGACCATGCCCCAGGCATCCTTTTCCCTTAGGCCAGTACTCCAAGGCGTAGCTCAGCTCCCATTCCTACAGTATGCCTCTCCTGACCTCTGCGGCATCCTGTGAACCCCTTCCCTGTAAAGCAGTGTGACATGGTACAGCCTGGTGAGTGAGGCAACCCCAAGAAGGTGGGAGGTGCACTGCTCATGTGGGGCTTGGGAGGCCATTGTGGGATACAGGCAGCTGTTCTTGCAATTTATGGGGCATCTCCAGGGCCCAGAGTTCACCATTTGGCCAGTTTTCCATAGCACCTGCCGTCTGCTTCCTTCAAATTTGCCAGGATCAGAGCCAATGTTCGGCCTCCTTAGGGGCTTCCAGAGTTTCAGAGTTAACAGAATTTTCCTAATCATATGAACAATCAGAGGATTACAATCTGGCTGCAAAAGGACATCAGAGAGTCAAAAGCGTTATTTACCCAGCACTCGCTTTTAGTGTTGGTGACAGCGTAGCTGGCTGTGATTCTGCTCAGCCACTGGCTTGGTTGTCTAAGGTCACATTCTCTGTTAACTAAAACATCTGGCAGAAACATGGATGATGCAATCAGTCACAAATGGCATTTATCTTGCAGATTTTCCCCAATATTTGGATGTTTGGCATAGATAGACCTCTTTTTTAATGTAAATTTTTGGGCATCCAACAAGCATAAGCTTGTTGACTTTATTTTTGCATCATGTGTTTTCCTTTACTAACATTTAACTTGTGTGCTATGTTGTAGAGCTGATAAACATAAAATATGGAATGGGCTGTGATAAGCAACTTTTGCCTGTGACACTGAAAAAAGATTTCTTTCTCTCCAATGTTCATAGGAGGCATGTTTGCTTATTGACCATGCTTTTCCAGCCATGCTATTTTCTGTTCTTTCTTAGGGTCCCATTTCCTAATTATAATGTTAATCTTTAAAACTGATCTTGGTGAGTCATGGCTTAGTTTGGCAAGATTTCTTATTTATCCTTTTTATTGTACAAGTAATTCATGTGCATTATATAAAAATATTAGATAGTGCAAATAAGCAGATATAGACAACAATTTAAAATCACCAATAATTGACTTCCGGGAAGATGGTGGCGTGAGCAGGGCAGTGGATATCTCCTCCCAAAACCAAATATATGAAAATACAGCAAATACAACTATTCCTAAAAGACAGACCAGAAGATACAGGATGACACCAGCCTGCAGCTACACCTGAGAGGACTTGGCACCCTGCGAGCAGGTAACATACGGAGCCGCAACCTGGCAGGACCCGAGCACTCCCCCACCCCAGCGCACCAGCGGGAGGAGAGGATTCAGAGCGGGGAGGGAGTGGAAACACAGGCCCGCCAAATAACCAGTCCTGGTGATCTGCGCCAGGAGGACTGACACACTTCGTGTGGTGTATCGGAGATTGGACAGACAGAGGTGCAGATTCCAAGATGGCAGGTCCACCCAGCCGGTTCCCCAGGACAAAAGAAAAGCGCATACTTTTCTAAGGGTCTTAAAGAGACAGGGGCCCAACAGAGGAGCAAGATCGTCCCAGCGCACTCAGCCAAGCAGGCTGGAAGCACTGGGGAATTTTGGTCCCCTTGGACTGTGGCTGGGAAAAGCAGTCTCACAGAGACTTCCCACAGAAATCAGCAGCCTCCCATTCGTTCCCTCCCCGGCCAGAGTCACAAAGAGCCCGGCAGAGTGGCATGGCGGCGGAATAGTGGAGCAGCAGCGCCACCTACAGGATCCTACAGAAACTACACCTGGCAGGCGTTTTTTGTTTTTGTTTTTGTTTTTTTTTCTGTTTTCCCTTTCTTCTTTTTTTCTTTTTCTGACCACTTCTATCGCCATGAAAAGACAGATAAATATGGTACAATCAAAACTTACTCAGAAAACCCCAGACCAGACTACCCCAGAGAGGGAGTCTGAAGGGATGGACATGCACAATCTCCCTGAAAAAGAATTCAGAATAAAAGTTATAACCATACTGATGGATCTACAGAGAAATATGCAAGAGCTAAGGGAGGAAGTGAGGGAAGTGAGGAAAGACAATGCAGAGATGAGACAAGCGATCGATGGCTTAGCAGCAGACTGGACGAGATGCAAGAGACTGTTAATGGAATAGAAATCAGAGCACAGTAATACAGAGAAGCTGAGGCAGAGAGAGATAAAAGGATCTCTAGGAATGAAAGAATGTTAAGAGAACTGTGTGACCAATCCAAACGGAACAATATTCGCATTATAGGAGTACCAGAGAAAGAAGAGAGATAAAAAAGGATAGAAAGTGTCTTTGAAGAAATAATTGCTGAAAACGTCCCCATGCTGGGAAGGAAATAGTCTCACAGTCCACGGAAGCCTACAGATCTCCCAACACAAGGGACCCAAGGAAGACAACACCAAGACACATAATAATTAAAATGGCAAAGATCAAAGACAAGGAGAGAGTATTAAAGGCAGCTAGAGAGAGAAGAAATATCACCTACAAAGGAAAATTCATCAGACTTCTCAACAGAAACCTTACAGGCCAGAATAGAATGGCATGATATATTTAATGTAATGAAACAGAAGGGCCTCGAACCAAGAATATTATATCCAGCACGATTATTATTTAAATTTGAGGGACGGATTAAACAATTTCCAGACAAGTGAAAGCTGAGAGAATTTGCCTCCCACAAATCACCTCTACAGGACATCTTAAAGGAACTGCTCTAGAGACAAGCACTCCTAAGGCTAAAAAGAGGTCACCAGAGAAAATAAAATCATAGCAAAGAAAGCAGATCATCCAAATACTAACTAAAGGCAAAGAATAAAACACCTAGTATATAAATAATGGAGGAGGAAGAATAAGAAGGGAGAGAAATAAAGAATCATCAGACTGTGTTTACAATAACTTAACAAGAAAGTTAAGTTAGACTGTTAGATACTAGAGAAGCTACCCTTGAACCTTTGGTAACCATGAATCTAAAGCCAGCAATGGCAATAAGTACATATCTATCGATAATCACCCTAAATGTAAATGGACTGAATGCACCAATCAAAAGACACAGAGTTACTGAATGGATAAAAAAGCAAGACCCATCTATATGCTGCTTACAGGAGACCTACCTCAAACCCCAAAAAATACACAGACTAAAGGTGAAGGGATGGAAAAAGATATTTCATGCAAACAATAAGGAGAAAAAAACAGGTGTTGCAGTACTTGAATCAGACAAAATGGACTTCAAAACGAAGAAAGTAGCAAGAGATAAAGGACATTACATAATGATAAAGGGGTCAGTCCAACAGGAGGATATAACCATTTTAAATATATATGCACCCAACACAGGGGCGCCAGCATATGTGAAACAAATACTAACAGAATTGAAGGAGGAAATAGAAAGTAATACAGTCATTTTAGGAGACTTCAACACACCACTCACTCCAAAGGACAGATCAACCAGACAGAAAATAAGGAAAGACACAGAGGCACTGAACAACACACTAGAACAGATGGACCTAACAGACATCTACAGAACTCTGCACCCAAAAGCAACAAGATACACATTCTTCTCAAATGCACATGGAACATTTTCCAGAATAGACTGCATACTAGGCCACAAAAAGAACCTCAATAAATTAAAAAAGATTGAAATTCTACCAACCAACTTCTCAGATCACAAAGGTGTAAAACTAGAAATAAATTGTAGAAAGAAAACAAAAAGGTTCACAAATACATGGAGACTTAACAACATTCTCCTAATTAATCAATGGGTTAATGACCAAATCAAAACACAAATCAAAGAATTTATGGAGACTAATGACAACAACAACACAAAGCCACAACTTCTATGGGACACAGAAAGGCAGTTCTAAGAGGAAAGTATATTGCAATCCAGGCCTATGTAAAGAAGGAAGAGCATTCCCAAATGAATAGTCTAAAGACACAATTACTGAAATTGGAAAAAGAAGAACAAATGAGGCCCAAAGTCACCAGAAGGAGGGACATAATAAAGATCAGAGAAGAAATAAATAAAATTGAGAAGAATAAAACAATAGAAAAAATCAATGAAACCAAGAGCTGGTTCTTTGAGAAAATAAACAAAATAGATACACCCCTAGCCAGACTTACTAAGAGAAAAAGAGAATCTACACACATAAACAGAGTCAGAAATGAGAAAGGAAAAATAACGACGGACCCCACAGAAATACAAAGAATTATAATAGAATATTATGAGAATCTATATGCTAACAAGCTGGAAAACCTAGAATAAATGGACAACTTCTTAGAAAAATACAACCTTCCAAAACTGACCAAGCAAGAAACAGAAAACCTAAACAGGCCAATCACCAGCAATGAAATTGAAACGGCAATCAAAAAACTACCCAAGAACAAAACCCCCAGACCAGATGGATTCACCTCTGAATTCTAACAGACATATAGAGAAGAAATAACACCCATTCTCCTTAAAGTTTTCCAAAACATAGACGAGGAGGGAATACTTCCAAACTCATTCTATGAAGCCAGCATCACTCTAATACCAAAACTGGGCAAAGACCTCACCAGAAAAGAAAATTACAGACCAATATCCCTGATGAACATAGATGCAAAAATACTCAACAAAATATTAGCAAACCGAATTCAAAAATACATCAAGAGGATCATACACCATGATCAAGTGGGATTCATCCCAGGGATGCAAGGATGGTACAACATTCAAAAATCCATCAACATCATCCATCACATCAACAAAAAGAAGAACAGAAACCACATGATCATCTCCATAGATGCTGAAAAAGCATTTGACAAAATTCAGCATCCATTTTTGATTAAAACTCTCAACAAAATGGGTATAGAGGACAAGTATCTCAACATAATAAAGGCCATATATGACAAACCGACAGCTAACATCATACTTAACAGCGAGAAGCTGAAAGCTTTTCATCTAAGATTGGGAACAAAACAGGGATGCCCACTCTCTCCACTGTTATTCAACATAGTACTGGAGGTCCTAGCCATAGCAATCAGACAAAACAAAGAAATACAAGAAGAAGTCAAATTGTCACTGTTTGAAGATGACATGATATTGTACATAAAAAACCCTAAAGACTCCACTCCAAAACTACTAGAACTAATGTCTGAATTCAGCAAAGTTGCAGGATACAAAATTAACACACAGAAATCTGTTGCTTTCCTATACACCAATGATGAACTAACAGAAAGAGAAATCAGAAAAACAATTCTATTCACAACTGCATCAAAAAGAATAAAATACCTAGGAATAAACCTAATGAAGGAAGTGAAAGATCTATTCCCTGAAAACTACAATACACTCCTAAGAGAAATTAAAGAGGACCCTGACAAATGGAAATTCATTCCATGCTCTTGGCTAGGAAGAATAAATATTGTCAAAATGGTATACTACCTAAAGCAATCTACAGATTCAACGCAATCCCTATCAAACTACCAACAGCCTTCTTCAATGAACTGGAACAAATAATTCTAAAATTCATATGGAACCACAAAAGACCCCGAATAGCCAAAGCAATCCTGAGAAGGAGGAATAAAACAGGGGGAATTTCACTCCCTGACTTTAAGCTCTACTACAAAGCCCCAGTAATCAAGACAATTTGGTATTGGCACAAAAACAGACCCACAGACCAGTGGAACAGAATAGAAAATCCAAACATTAACTCAAACATATACAGTCAATTAATATATGATAAAGGAGCCTTGGATATACAATGGGGGAGATGACAGCCTCTTCAGCAGCTGGTGTTAGAAAAACTGGACAGCTACATGTAAGAGAATGAAACTGGACTACTGTCTAACCCCATACACAAAAGTCAACTCAAAATGGATCAAAGACCTGAATGTAAGTCATGAAGTCATAAAACTCTTAGAAAAAAACATAGGCAAAAATCTCTTGGACATAAACATGAGCGACTTCTTCATGAACATATCTCCCCAGGCAAGGGAAACAAAAGCAAAAATGAACAAGTGGGACTATATAAAGCTGAAAAGCTTCTGTACAGCAAAGGACACCATCAGTAGAATAAAAAGACATCCTACAGTATGGGAGAATATATTTATAAATGACGTATCTGATAAGGGGTTGACATCCAAAATATATAAAGAACTCATGCACCTCAACAAACAAAAAGCAAATAATCCAATTAAGAAATGGGCAGAGGACATGAATAGACACTTCTGCAAAGAAGAAATCCAGATGGCCAACAGGCACATGAAAAGATGCTCCACATCGCTAATCATCAGAGAAATGCAAATTAAAACCACAATGAGATATCACCTCACACCAGTGAGGATGGCCAACATCCAAAACACAAACAACAACAAATGTTGGCGGGGATGTTTAGAAAAGGGGAACCGTCCTACGCTGCTAGTGGGAATGCAAATTAGTTCAACCATTGTGGAAAGCAGTATGGAAGTTCCTCAAAAAACTTAAAGTAGAAATACCATTTGACCCAGGAATCCCACTCCTAGGAATTTACCCTAAGAACGCAGCAGCCCAGTTTCAAAAAGGCAGATGCACCCCTATGTTTATTGCAGCACTATTTACAATAGCCAAGAAATGGAAGCAACCTAAGTGTCCATCAGTAGATGAATGGATTAAGAAGATGTGGTACATATACACAATGGAATATTATTCAGCCATAAGAAGAAAACAAATCCTACCATTTGCAACAACATGGATGGAGCTACAGGGTATTATGCTCAGTGAAATAAGCCAAGCCAAAAAAGACAAATATCAAATGATCTCACTCATATGTGATGTATGAGTGAGAAAAAGAAGAACAAATGAGGCCCAAAGTCACCAGAAGGAACAGAGAAAAAAACTGAAGGAACAAAACAGCAGCAGACTCACAGAACCCAAGAACGGACTAATAGTTACCAAAGGGAAAGGGACTGGGGAAGAAGGGCGGGAAGGGAGGGATAAGAGGGTAAAAGGGGCATTACGATTAGCAGACATAAGGTGGGGGGGCACGGGGATGACTGTACAACTCAGAGAAGACAAGTAGTGATTCTCATCTCACTACACTGATGGACAGTGACTGTAATAGGGTTGGTGGGGGGGACCTGATGAAGGGGGTAGTTTAATCACCACAATATTGCTCATGTAATTGTAGGTTAATGATACCAAAATAAATTATATTAAAAAAAAATCACCAATAATTCCATCACCCAGAAGTAATGACTGTGAACATTTCGTTTAGTGTTTATCTGTTTAGACATATTTATTTGCCATTCTTTCAGTAAATATTTATTGAATTCCTATTTTGTACTCAATACATGGGACTCCCTATACACATTCTTTGAAACCTGCTTATTTCTCCTAGACATGTACATCCTTCCAAGTCAATAAATGTGTGTTTACATTGTCTTTTTAAGTGTTTTTCAGTCGTTTGGGCATAGTGACATATTTTGTTGTTAATTTTTCAGTTTCAATTATTGTAGGTTTCCATTGTTATAAACATTGCTGTAATAAAGGGCCTTGTAAATACTTCTGTGCATGCTTATCTGATCAGTTTGGAAAGATTTTTCATATGTACTTATGTCCAAATAATAAAAGAACATGTAGAATCCACTTTAAATCCTCCCCCCCCCCCCCCCACAAAAACGCACTGGTATCCCTGAGTCACTGGTAAGGAAACTGCTGTGTCACCAATGGGTTTTCACTTCTGTTGCTCCAGCTCAGCTTTTGCTTCATGAAGTTTGCATTTGATTCATCCTTCAGTTTCAGTTTAAATGTGACATTCTGGACAGTCTTTCCTTACTCTCTGACTAGATTTGTATTATTATTGGCAACGGCCCCAGCCCTTCCATAGTGTCTGTGCTTTTCCTGTCCAATAAGGTCACTGGGGATCCTGTCTACTGCGCTCATCACAGTCATTGCAACCAATGAGCATGGTGCTCGGCCCATAAATATTTGTTGAAGGAGTAAAAATAACTATCGGTGGTTGTTTTATACTTTTCTTTGATTTTCACTTCTGTTTTTTGGGAGGCTTCAGTGCCGTACCGTCAATTAGGCCTCAGTTTCATAGTTTGTGTAGAGACTCTTTCATAACTGAGATGAGAAAATATTTACTGACATATGTGAAAATTTGAGAGGTGGCGTTGGCTTGAGGCAAGGCTGGATTTGTGTGCTTAGTGATATTTCCAGAAATTCATCCTCACGTGTCCGCGTTGCTGTCCTGCGAACTGGTCTCATTCCCTGAAAGGCCTTCTTCTGGTGAGGGTGATGAGCCTTGGGTGCTCCGGGTTGATGGCTCGCTTGTTCCTGAGAATTCTGTCCAATGTCCCAGGGAGGATCCTGAGTGACCTGGTTAGGGTCGCAGGCCCTTTCTTTCTGTTGTGCCCAAGGAGAGGCAGTCCTCTGGGCCCCTGGGTCCCACAGGAAACCAGAAGGAAAGAGAGGAAGGCAAAATGAACTGTTAACCACCATCCACTGCACTGAAATTGCTGTGAGGTCTTCAGCATCCAGACCTCTTAGGGCCTTGCATTGTTTCTGTTGATGCTATTCATGTAGAAAATTAGAAAGTAATACTGGCGTTATCGTGAGGACCCAATGCAATAATGGATTGGAAGGCACTTGCATAATTATAAAACAATTATATGAATTATATAAATTATAAAAAAATATATAACTAAGTAGTGTAGACTTAGAATTCCCTTCATCTTACCCCCAGGTGTAGTGAGTGGCCTGTGTTTCAGGGGATACAGAAGACATCGGCTACATGGGTAGGTCTGAGCTCTGCCTGTGAAGCCAGGCCCCCTCTGCCACCTGTCAAGGGGCGTCTCCCTGCAGTAGGGTGTGAGCAGACCCTTTCAGGCAGACCCAAGTAACCTGCTCCAGGTAGATCTGCGATTGAGCCACAGTACTGCTAACCTGGCGGCTCGTTAGGGCATAATGTTTCTAGGACTCTATAATCCCTTGACTGGTATCATGGCCATGTTAGAGTAAGATCTGATACAGCTCTTCTGCTGGTGTTTTGGTGGTTACCTGGCTTTAGGAAGGGATCTCAGCAGAACTGAAGATTTAGCAGCAGAGCATATAGGGAGAAGGCTATCCTCTGCTCCAGGAATGCCCACCTGCAACCATGACCTGCAGACCACGAGCTCTGCCAAACCCATTTTTCTTTACCTTAGACCACGGAATTGCCTATTACTTGCTGTGTGATTTCAGACCCACTGCTGAACCTCTCTGAATCTTGGACTCCATTCTCTGTAAAACTACCCCAATTGTGCACTTTAAAATGAGATAATAAATGGATGCCACCTGGCCCAGGCCTTAGTATGTGGTGTCTGTTTACTCAGTGCTCATTATCTCCCTGGCCTAGTCCTTCTGATGGTGCCCTGCAGGGCCATTTTGTTCTAGATAATGTGCCAAAATGTAACCCCTCATCCTTCCTAAGCCTCTGGACCACTGAGGCCCTGTCTCTGGCTGCTGCCGCCCTCTCAGCAGAGTTTCACTGAGTTGCTGCAGGAGGGGTGAGGGTCTGGGGAAATGGGATCCAGGTACTGAGCTCAGGGGTGGGCAAGCAGGGCGGTGGGTGTGGCTTGGGAGTGGGGGCGGTGGAGGGGAGGAGCCCAGCTCTGCAGAGGACCATGGCCCTCTCAGGAGAGAGACCAGAGAAGCCTCGGGGGACCTGAGGATCACTGAGGTAACTCAGCAGAGGAAACCTGAGATGCTGTTTCTGCTGGAGGTGTGCAGGGGACTCTTGAAGAAGGGACCAGACAGGTGACATGACCAGGCTCGCCCCTGACTAAGGTGCACAAGGTGGAGCCTGGCCTGGTGCCCTGGCTGCGCGTGTGTGGCAGGCTCCTGCTTTCTCTCCAGCATGCAGGGCAGAGCTGTCCAGAGTGGGTGCTCAAGAAGCAAGCACTTGCTGAAACAATGAGAGAAGGGAAGGAGGAAGAGAGAGAGAAAGAAGAGAGGGCCATTGAATAAGAGGTTCTGTGTGATGAGCTGTGAGCAAGGGTAGGAAGTGGAGAGAGAAGAAAAGGGAATGAGCTAAGTGTATCCGTAAGGACACTTTCACTGCAGGCAACAGAAAACACAATACAAACATCTATTTGTCTCTCAGGACCAGCCGTCTGGAAGCAGGCCGTTCAGAGCTTGGGTGGCGGCTCAGCAATGCCACCAAAGCGCCGGGCATTTTCTTCCTCCCTTTGACTCTGAGCCCATGTACTTGCTGTCCTCCAGGACCTGGGCTGTCGCAGCTCTGGATACATGTCAGTGTTGGGGGAAGTGGAGGAAGCGGAAGCTGAGAGGATGAGGGGAAAGCAGCTGCATCAGCCCATATTTTTAGGAAAGCAAAAGCTTTCTCGCACACCCCAACAGATTTCTCTTTGTAAGTCATTGGACAGAACTGTGCCTCATGACCAGGCCAGCTGCCAGAAAGGGGTCATTAGCTTTGCAGCCTCTGCAGGGAGGCAGACGAGTCAGAAAGGGTGGAAGAGGGTTTGGGGTGAGTGACAGTAAGTTGTCTTGATCCCATGGGGTGGGGTTAAGCCTGGGTGACTGATGGGCTGCAGGCTGAATTACCACAGGGAGGGAGCTTAGGAGGCGGGAGGGACTTTGGAGGGAGACTGCTGAGCCCCAAATGCCTAGATGCATCTAAATAGAATCAGAGCTGGTGCTGGAAGTGCAGCCCAGAGGTGGGGCTGGAAATAGACATGAAGGTGGCCATCATGACCATGAGGTGAATGTGGCCACAGGGGAGAGAGTGCTGTCCTCGTCTACAGCAGGAGGGAGAGGGGCCAGGGGCTTTCAGGGCAGCGCACACAGTGAAGGCCAGGAGAGGAGGCCCAGCTGGTGGGAGGGTGGGGGCCAGGCTTGACTGTGCCTTGTCTCGGGGCTGCCTCTGGGGAGCACCTCTGGGGAGTGCGGTGGACCATGGAGCCAGGAGGACAGCTGTGTCAGTTCAGGCAGAAGCGGTTTGGGGAGAGCCTTGTTGGGAATTGATGAATCTAATTCTGGGCGAGGGGAAGTGGCAGAAGAGGCTGTAGCTGTAGAAGAGCCCAGGGCCGAGGGCAGAGGCTGCAGGCTGCACAGCAAGGAGAGGTGCCGAGGTGCTGGGGAAAGGCAGCTGAGCTCTGGCTTTGAAACAGGGCCTAGTTCCCTCTCTCAGCTGTTTGTTTTGACTCACAGTGATGTGGGGGGCATGACTGAGAGTGTCGGAATAGAAAGACGTGCACGGAAACGTGTGGGCGACATGGAAACAACGCCGCTGGGAGCCAAATATTGAAATATCCTTTTTTTTTTTTTTCCTGCGGCTTTTGCAACCCAAATATATAAACTGCATATATGAACACATCGTGGTACATTACAGACAATTTGATGCTTAGGTCCAAAGTTTTAATTTAAGAAAATCTCACTGCAAAACACTCAAAATAATCAGAAACATAAATAGCAGAGCAGGCCTGTCATAATCGCCAAACTCAAAAACGTAGCTGAGCAGAGTGTAAGATGCTGTAGAAAATATATCAGTTGAAAAACTAAAACTGAGTGTTCCAGAAGTCACCAGCCTGTGCTAGAGGAGGGGGCCGGGTCCACGTGTGCCTGGAATGCCTAAATCACGACGGTCTGAGCCTCCTTCCAACTGCCTGGCGGAGCTCAGCACCGCGCCACGTCCTCCTCCCCCAGTGTTTCTGCAGCTCCCTAGGGAATGGCGACATTTACCCCACCGGCCAGTGCCAGTGACCCCTTGCTGCCCTGAGGACCAAGCCAGTGCCTTGGCCTTTTGCTGAATGGAAAGCCCCTTCCTGCTCTCTGCTCCTGTGTTCCTCGGTGCCGTTTTCCCATTCCCCCGCACCAGGAGATCCTCAGGTGCCCTCCTGCGTCTGCCAGTCATTGTCAGAGTCTAGGGCTGGAGCCAGGTCAGTTGGCCTAGGGTGAGGGCGGTGGTGACACTTGCTGAAACGACCCTAGAAAGCCATCTTGAGGAAGGCCCCGCACTGGGGCACAGGTGCCCTTGGGGTTGCGCTGAGGGCCTGTGGTGGCAGGAGGATGTGGATTTAGATGGGAAGTTCGGGATGGTCTCAGCGAGATGGTGACGTTGGGCAGAGACATGAAGGAAGCGAGGGGTGAGCATGTGGATGTGGGGAAGAGCAGCAGCTCTCCAGGCGCTCGGCGGGGCCTGGGTCTGGTGTGTGTGGGTGGGCGGGACAGTGGGGAGGCCATTCTGACTGGAGGAGGGAAAGGAGGTCAGAGGCAGGGTGGGGGCAGGGTGGCTCATGCAGGGCCTTCTGGCCACTGTAGGGACTTTGGATTTTACTCTGAGTGACATGAGGGCCATTGCAGGAGTTTGAGGAGAGGAACATGACCTTAGATGCCAAATTAGAACTTTTGCTGCTCTGTGCCAAGAACTGGGCAGGGCTGGCCTCCCTCTGACCAGTTCCCCTGCCGTGGTTTCCACGGTGATGGCACACATGCAGCGCCCCGTCAGATAAAGGATTCATCACTCAAAGCACAGTAGGCAGGGCAGCTTGAGCTTTTTGTTCACACCCATCCCCGTTCTCTCTGAGCCCCATGTGGGCAGTTTGGAGCAGCCCAGGTGGGTGCGGTGCACGCAGGGGGTCTGTGTCACAGAGAGGGACCCACGTCTCCTAAGGGACTATTGTTCCCTTCTACCTGCCTGCCTGCCCTGGAGTAAGACAATATAAGTTATTATCCTGTTCAGGAAACCATCTACTTTCTGTTCAGGAAAGAGATATTATCTCTATCATTCGAAGACTCCTTGAAAAGAGAGTCCACAAATGCTGTCACAAGACACACAGACATGCTGTGGAGAATTGCCCCCAACTTTGTGATGACAATAACCTTGCAGGAGGCAGGAAATTGGGAAGACCCATCAGGAGGTCTGAGAGATGTGTTGCTTAGGCAGAGGTCATAGCAATACTGGTGTTGGAAAACAAAGGCAAGTTCTGGGTACACATTGCAGGTAATGCCAACAGGATTTTCTGAAAGACAGGATGAGGGGTGTGAGGGAAGAAAGGATGGAATTTCTGTCAACTGTGCTGGGGTTCCCGGTGGGAGGAACACATTTTGTTGTAAAGATCAGAAGTTCTAGACTTGATGAGTTTGATTTTCCTATTAATAAATGGCTCGGAAAGCACGGCTGTGGATATCTGCCCAAAGCAGTGGCTGTCATGACGGCAGCAGAGACCGTTCCGGTCAGGAGGGAAGGGCACTGGACCACTTGTCCTCTCATGCCTTCGGGGTTGACTTTCTTTTTCAGTTCTCCACTTGACACCTGCAGGGCTGGGCCAGGAGGTGCAGTGGGAACTGTGCCTGACTTAGAGTGCATGGTGTCCAAAAGAGGTGTGCAGATGAGGTGTGGGGTCTGGGGATTTCGGCCATTGTCCAGGTGCAGCCATGGGGAGGGGGTGCTCCCTAGACAGGTGGTGGCATGCAACCGGGAGGGCTCCCCCCAGCTCCCAGGCCCATGAGTGGGGTTGTGCATGCAGTGGGAGTCCATATAGGCTCGAGGCACCATGAAGGGTTGGGTGAGGAGTGGTACCCCATCAGTCCTTGGACTTTGGTGTGAAGGGACTGCTTCCCAGGACAGGGGAAAGGAGATGGCATTCCAAAGACAACAAAGTGGGGAGAAGATGTAGAAGGTGATTTTCTTCATTTTTTGAGCTACCTGCACAGGCGAGGGCTGGGTACAGTTCTGCTCAGGCCTTTTCTTCTTCTACGTGCCAGTGATAGGGGCTGGTGTCCCCTGTTGGAGCCCCTGCCAGGGCCTGGGAACTGGTCTGTTGCCTCATCCGGGCAATTTCTGAGCTCGGGGCCTATGCCAGTGATGCCCTTTCCTAAGTGACTCTGACTGTGGAGGGAGATGCTTATTTGGTGCTTCTGCAGATCAACCAGAGTGCAGTCTGTTTTTGCCTTTTTTTTTTTCCCTTTAAGGAAAGAAGGAATAAAGTGTTTTTGTACTTTTGAGGCTGAGTAATGGATCTACAATTATAAAGTATAACTTTAGGGCATCCCTTTATGCCACATTTTTAAAGAAAAAGTTGTCATTCTTCCCTACATCTCATTGTATTGGCTGAGAGTTGGTCGTGGGTACTGTGAACATGCATCTGGAAAATGGTTTTAATCTGGCCTTATGCTTCCGCTCCTGTTTACCTAAGTGCCAGAGGAAAATCCATTGCAAGTGTGATGTGATGCTTCTCTAAACAAGTCCTCAGGTCCGAGGTGGCTGCATTTTGCCGTAACTCTGGGAACAGCAGTATTCGTAGCAGTCCTTGCTGACGAAGTCCTTCTCCTGCGAGAGGGTCAGGGGCTTGGCTGCAGTAAGTACCTTGTACAGAAACTGGGGAGGCATTTGATGGGGCGGAGTTATAGTGCCCTTTGCCAGGGCTGCAGCCTGCTCTGCAGGGCAGCGGGAGGCACGAGGCCCTTGGGGAGCGGTGGGTCCCAGGGAGGCAGTCTGCTGTCACGGCTTTCTGGGAAGAGGGAGGAGAAGCCGGAGGGCAGGCTGTGGGCGGCTCAGGTCAAAGCTGAGCTCCTGTCTCCAGGCCCGCGTGCTCTGTCTGTGCTTCATGCTCTTGCTTGTGGAGTAAGCCTTAGTTTGGGTAGCACTTCCAAGTTAAGGAGAGGCCTCAGGAGCTCATTCCCTTCATCTTCGTTCCCACATCTCTCCAGATGAGACCACCACCTAAGTAGAAGGTGTGGCTGTGGAGACGCAGCTTCAGGACGGTCCGGCTACCTCCACCCATCCCCTTTAGCCCCTGCGTTGAAGGAACCCCCTCCCCCACCATGCACACCCTCTGCACCACAGGGACCCACAGGGCCTGGCACTCACTAGGTGTGGGGACCTGCTCAACAGTGAGGACTCAGTGATAAATGCCACACTGTATGGGACCCTCAGCTTTTATGCTTTTGTTACTTGCATTTTAAGTGCTTACTGAATGGATGCACAACATGCTTCAATTTCCCAATTAATGGGCTGTTACATGTCTGTAGGAGTTTGACCATCGCTGGGCCTCTGTCTTCCCGCTGCTGTGTGACAGGCTCTGATCAGACAATCCTTGGAGTTTCTTCAGCTCTGAAGGTCTGGTTTCCTCTGCATGGAACCACTCAGGTGACACTACACTGATCATGTAGAAGGGAGATAAGTCCTCTTTGCTCCCCAAAGTCTCAACCACATTATTATAGAAAAGACATGGTGTGATGGTAAATTTAATGTGCCAACCCGGTGGGCCACAGGGCCCAGATATGTGGTCAAACACACCAGTTGTTTCTGTGAGGATGTTTTTGGATGAGATTAACATTTAAGTTGGTGGACTTTGAGTAAAGCAGATTGCCCTCCATAATGTGGGTGGGCTTCATCCAATCAGCTGAAGGCCTGAATAGAACAAAAACTGACCTCCCCTGAGCAAGAAGGTATTTTACCTGAAGATGGCCTTGTATGGGAATTGTAATATCACCCCTTCCCTAGTCTTCAGCCTGCCAGCTCAGCCTTCAGATTTTGGACTTGCCAGACTGCATGATCACACAGGTCAATTCCTTAAGATCTCTCTCTCTCTTCCCTCTATTGGTTCCTCTGGTTCTGTTTCTCTGGAGAGCTCTGACTAATGCAGATGGCATAGTTCGGTCTTTTTAAGAAATGTTTGTCAGACATGTTTCCAGACAAAGCAGTTTCAGTCTCATCCTGATTTGGGTGGAAGTCACAAAAGAGTTTAAAGCAGAAGAAAGATATGATTGGATTTATATTTTAGAAAGATGCTGGGGATGGTCAGACAGTAGGGAGGGAGACTGAGGGTCGGGAGACCAGTATACTTGTTCAGGTGGGATATGATGACTTTGGTGGCAGAAGTGGGATGGAGAGGAGGGCCAGAATGAGGGAGTCCTTAGGCAGAGGACGCTCATAGGAGTTAAGACCCCCTGAGTGAGGTATGAGGGACAGAGCCAAGGTTCTGGCTTGGCCACCCTGAGCGTGCTGGGGCCTGACAGTACAGAAGGAGAGTCAGGTTGGGGTGGTAGATCAGAGAAGATGATGAGTTTCCTGAGGGGAATGTCAAATCGGAGGGACTTCGGGATATCCTGCGGGAGGTACCCAGGGAGCACAGCTTTGGGTGATGTCACAAGTTAGGCTGGGGGTCAGAGTTTGAAACCCTCGGGAGCATGAAGAGCTTATCTGTGTTTCTACCAGAGTGTCACTCCTACAGGACAGCCATCCAAGTGCCTTGCTCAGCGTGTGCCCAGCCCAGGTCCTCACCCAGAGAGCAGGTTGATAATGCAGAGCGGTATCACTCAGTACTTGTCACCAGAACTCAGCAATGGTGCTAAACACCATCTGATGCCAGACAAGAAAACAAAAACAGACTCTGAGAAGATCCTACACTAAGGGAAGAGGTGTATTGTTTATGTTAGAGGGAAGAAGGGACAGTGATTGTCCAAGTGTGTCTGTGTGCTCGTGCATATTTGGGTAGAACCCTCATGCATGTACGTGTGGGCATTTAGGAATATTTGAATCTCTATAAACCTACTATTCAAGTATATCACATCAGCTCCACAGATGCCCCCCCTCTGCCCCTGTGACAGCTGTATCATCATCCATTGACAGATGAAGAGAGTGAGGGCCTCCTGCCTGCAGACAGGTTCAGTGTGCTGTCAGAGAGGGAGGCAGTGGTTCTGGCCCAAGCCTCCCCTTTGGGCCCAGTGTGAGCCCTGTCTCAGAATGGCAGAGCCAAGGCCGGCCAGGCTCTGTGCTCTCCGGTGCGGCTGGGAACAGCCCCTCCCCTCCTCCAGGCTGACCGGCCTCTGAGACAGGACGCTGACACTAGGGTTATAAATGCATCTGTCCGGGTGCATTATCTAAATTGTTATGTATCACCCTGGGTAATGGCAAAAGTAAAAACTGCTGTTAGCTCAGTGAATAAATCCTGGGTGTTGATCAATCATTGCCCGGCATAGACCCTTTTAATAGGCACAATTTACACGGAGGCTTGGCAGACTGCTCTGTCTTCTAATTGCAGATGGAAAATGGATGCCGATCTCTGCTGTGCTGTAAAAATGTAAACTATAAATGACTTAAATGCTCCTGTGTTCCCTTCTCCACCCAGCACTCATTTTCACCTCATATTTAGATACAAATTGGAGAAAAAACTACTCTCCTGTGAGAAAATAACTTTTATGATGTGGGGCTCCATGCTTCTCCCATCTGATGGCCCAAACGCTCTGGTTACCCCAGGTTTCTGTCCACAGTGGGGGACACATTGCTGTTGGCGTCACCGACAATCCCCAGCCTCTCAAGTACCACGATGTTATCACAAACTCTTAAGTACTCTGAGTTACTGCTCCTGTGGGCTAAAGGGATTGGAAGCTTCCAGAAGAGCTTAACTCCGGCACAGAGCCCTGGGAGAAAATGGATTCTAATGGCAGATGTATGTCAACAATGGGCTAAAAACAGGTCAGGGGTGTCAGGGCAACACAGGTGACTCAGTGACGGTGTTTGCCAGCGGCCCTGGCAGGGACGGGCCTTGCTTCGCGCTACACGTAGGTCCCTGACACCAGCAGGCCCTGTGCTGCTAGAAGATTCCCCTGCTGGGTTAGAGCCATGAGTGAGTACCTGACCTTCTAACTGGGGCTGGGAGGGATGTGTGTACATGCCTGTGTCTCTGTAAGTTGGGGCTGTTTTTTAATTGGTGTTCCAGGGGCATTAAGGAAGTACATATGACTACTGTGGGGTGATTTGGGGCACCCTGAAGTCTATTCAGGGCTCAAAAATTTTTACTCACCTGTTCCTGATATTCCACCCATAGAGAGATGCATTTCTTTGGGATTGAAGGCACAAAGACCCCCTTAAACCCAGATAACAGGACTCTCCTATGAGCCCATTCCCCATGTTCGTACGTGAGTTCAGATCAGAGTGTGGGACCACGGAATATTAAACGTGAGGTGGTGCCATCCAGCACGCTCGCTTCTAGGGGGAGAGCACGGAGACCAGGGTGGGAGGGCCCATGCCCCAGCCAGGCAGCGGGCGGAGCGGGGCCCCGCGGGGCTCTTCGAAGTGGAGTTGCTGAAGGACTGTGCAACGCCAGGCGGTTGTGATGGGTGATGGTGATGGATAGATTCTATTGGGAAGTCCGGGCCCACTTGAGGATGGAGGGGTCACCGGGAGGCAGCGGAAATGGATAGTAGCCTGTGGCTGGGAACAGCTTGGAAGCCTCAGAGTGCTCTGAGGGAGACTCGAGAAGCGCAGAGGCACGGAGGCCCCAGCTGCTCTGCTCATGGCCCCTCCCTCTCCCAGTTGCCTCGGGAAGCAGCGGAGCAGCCTTCTGGGGTGAGGGGGAAGGGTGCAGGCCACATAGGGCCCGTGCCATCCCTGTGCAGGCGAGGGGGGCCGAGAGAACCACGCCTCCTACCTTGGTAACTCACTGGCCCTGCCTTGGGCTTCACTGCCCATGTGGCTCTCTGTGCTCCAGTCCTTCCTTCCATGGGCCCCACCCCTGCTGCACGCAGTCCCAGCTCCTTAGCCGTCCAAATACAAGGAGGAGGGAAGGGTACCTCAGTGGGCTGGTCAACTTTTGTGGGCAGTATGGTTGCTTCTCCTGGGCTGATATAATGGTGCATGTGTGATCTATCAGCACAAAGGGCTCAGCCATTTTTATGTAAGATTTTTAAATAAATCAAATGATTAAATATGGGAAAATGAAGGTGTGTCATTAAAGAAATGTACCCAATTTTTTCATGCCTTTTGTATATTTTATGAAGCCCCAAATGTTTATGAAGCTTAATTTGTCCTTGGGCCCTCGTTCCTCTGGTCGTGTCAGAGCTGAACTGGTTGCAGGCTCCACCCCTGGAGGACAGACAGGAGGGACCCACAGACAGGCAAAGAGCCAGCACAGTGCCATGAGGCAGGGGCCAGGTGGGCTCCATAGAGGACCTGCAGGGAGGAGCTGCAGGAAAGTGTGATGAGCCCCAACCTAGAGACAGAGGCAGGCTGCCCGGGAGAGGTTCCCGCTGAGCAGAGAAACAGGGGAGAGAGGGCAAACCGCTGAGAGAGGCCCAGGCAGCGTTGGCACGCGGAGGCATCCCAAGGCTGACGCAGACGCTGGTGGGCATGGGGTGTCAGGGGATGCGGCTGCCGGTGAACAGGCAAGAGCCATTTGCCTGGAGGTGGTCAGCATGATATTCAGCTGGGAGGTCTTGGGGAACACAGAGGGGGCCTAGGGAGGCTATGCCGAGTGTCCCTGGAAGAAATGCATACTCTCAGAAGTGGTCTCCTCTGAAGAACCACTAGCTTGTGAGCTGCATTTCCGGTATGGTTGTGAAGATATTGTCCCTTTTATTACAAAAAAATAACTATGGACCCCTAGTGTGTGCCTGCTCTGCTGGGCACTAGGGATCCGCTGGTGACTAGGACCGACTCGCCCTGGCCCATCTGGAGGAACTGAGGAGGAGGGGAGATGAGGAGCAGACCTCCTACAGAATGGACTTAATTATCCATGGCATGCACCACAGTGGAGAAGCCCAGCATCTCATTATTTATGAGTCTTACTCTGTTTCTTCCTCAATTATGACCAAAGCAGGGAGTCAGGAGCTGCGAGGAGACTGAGGAGAACCCTGTCCATTCAGAGTGAGGACCCAGCAAGGCTCAAAAGAGGTCACTCCTGCCCACCTGAGAGCTGGCCTGGCTCCTGACCCCACCTTCTTGGCTTGGGACTTCTTCCTAAAATAAAAATGCATTGATGAGAGCAGGTGGAAATCTCTCAAACAGAGGACACTTGGCATAGCTTTTCTAGAATCTTGCAGAAAAATTGCCATTTGGCCCTGGACCAGCCCTTGCCTTTTCTGAGCCCGTGTCCCCATTTGTAATCCAGAAGAGCAGAACAGATGATCCTCTGAGGACAGAACTGCTCTGTGTCCCGACACTTGGGGCATTTGCCCCCCTGTTTGGGGGAGCACCTAAAACCCCCATTCCCTCCACAGGGCGCTGAGCCTGCACCAGCACCTCTGCATGGATCAGCTCTGCAGGGATGGCTGCCCTGTGCCCAGAGTCCTGGCCCTGTCTCCATGGGGCAGAGACAGAGCCTGCTGGTACAGCTTTCAGTGCTGTGAGCTGAATCTGCTGTTTCAGGAGGTGCTCAAGCTGGGCACCAAGGTGCCTTAGCGACGGCCGGGCCTCCAGGGGAACTCTGAGCAGACTCCTTGTTTACCCGGTGACTGTCCCTGGATGCTGTGTGTCTTGTTACCGAATCCCCTGTCCCCTGCTCTGCTTCTCTCCAGGCACCGCTGCTTCTTGGCAGAAGTCTGGTCCCAAGGAAAAAGAGCTCAGGCTGGAAGCGCTGAGTCTGGGTGTGGCTCCGCCTGGCACTGGACTGGGGTTCAGGGCCCTGCTCTGCTCCTCAGTGTTGTTCCCCCTCCACTCACAGCAGCAAGGAGGTCCCGTGGGGGACTACAGTTGTTTGGAGGAAGTCAGCTGGAGGTTAAGTCAGCCTTTCAAGTCAGACAGCCTGGGTTTGAACTCCCGCTCTGCTAATTGTATAGTACAGCCAATCTGGGTCTCAGTTTCCTCATCTACAAAATGTGGATAAATACCAATACCCAGTTTGTAGAAGGTGAGGATTCAGTGAAAGAGGACATGTGAAGCCCTTAGCACGCTTCCTGATGCAGCTCACTGAAATGTCAGTTGCTTTCTGGCTGCTACTAATAAGACCTTAGAAGTCTGAGCACGAAGGGAGGAATGTTCCATAGTGTGGTGTCCATGGCACAGGGGACCTTCCGCCTTGGGGGCCCACCTTCTCTTCCCTTGGGAATGTCCTCACACTGTGGACTGCCCAGGGAGTGTGCGGCCCTGCCACAGGGAGACCTGGACTGAGCCACTTGGCCAGGTCCACCTCAGTTGCATGTCCTTTTCCTGTGCAGTGAGGTTCTTCCCTTAGAGATCACTGAGGGTATCGAGTGAGTTTTCTGAAGCCCCCAGGGTAACCTTGGCCTGGCCCCTATAGAAGGTTGGTCACTGGCAGACACCCTCTGGCTCAGATTGTAGCTTGGAGCTAAACGGCACTCAGCCCTTATACAGCCAGCTCCGTGTGTCACACAGCTTCCTGTTAGTACAGGACCGTCTCATGGTGGCCCTGCAGGCGAGGAAGACACACCCTTTGGATATAGCGAAGCATAGACCCAATGTCAGCTCTGTAGCCTCAACGCAGTCACTGGGGTTTTCTGAACCTCAGTTTTGTCATCTATAAAACGGGGGCGGTAACCCTTATCTTGCAGGATTGTTTAAAGACTCAAAGATACAGCATATAAAGCACCTGGCATATATTTGCTGCTCAGTAAAAAGTAGTTGCTGTTATTTTTGTCAAATAAATATACCAAATGCCAGGGATTTTGGTATATTTTGAGTAAACCTAAGTGATCACTTACAAAGCTATCTGAACTAGACTAAGAATTTTAGAGCCTGAAAGAGCCATAGTCTTCCATTTGGCACATGAGAAATAAAGGTCCAGGGAGGGCTGGTGAGTTGTCCAGAGTCTCCCTGCTCGGGAACCTTGCTGTTTCTCAAATCCTTTCCCTTCAGCTTCCTATTATTTATTTCTAAGTAGAAATTTTGAAAGTGACCACAGTTTTGTTCCCAAAGTGGTTTGTTTCTGTTTACTGTTTTGGATACCTTGGAAATGTGCTCCACTAGATTCTATTTGTGGGTCTGCCGAGCAAACTAAAGATCTGTACATCTTTTGGAGGATGTTAAAGCATGGTTACAAAGACGGGGGGCTCACAGGAAGGCAAGTTGTTCTTTTCCAGGTGTTCATTTGGGAAGAGTGAAGGTCTGGAGGCGCTGCATTTGGCTTCTGACTCTGCGGCTTGTCCAGTTGTGTGATTTCTGCCGATTATGGGTCCTGTCTGCTCAGCTCCCCACCTTGAGATGACGGCTAACAGGCAGCACAGCCCTATAGGGTTTCTATTATTGTTAGTATTACAGATGGTTATTTCCAATCTCCCATTGCCTCCCCATAGATGTTCTTGTCGATGGGATTGATAGATGAGGAGGAGGGTGTTAACTTGTTTTTCATGAGCAAAGCAGGGGGAGAAGGAGTGAGAGACGAGGCAGCGGATGGTCAAAGAGATGTCCGAGCAAGATTTAAGAGACATTTTCAGTGTGACATATGATGTAGTCCTCTTCCAAAATCTCCAGTAATATCCGTCTTGCTGGGGGTATTATGTGAGGTTGGGTTTGCTTTATTGAGAGACAGATGGAGTTGAGTCCTGCTTCAAGGAGGGCATGGGCTGGGCACAGAAGCAGCTCATGTGGCCATGCAAGGAAGTGATGGACGCCTGGGAATGAGCAGGCACCAAGTACCTGAAGTCGTGTGAGATCGGGACCTGTGGCTGCCCCTAATGGTGAAGGGGACCCACTCTTCCGGGGGACCTGCTCCCTCTCGGTCTTAGAGGCACTTGAAAGTCCGTCCCCCCTCCGGCATCTCCTCTTGACCCTGTGTGCCCCCCGTGGGGCAGGAGGAGGTTAAGCCAACCCCACTGGCAGGGTACTGATGAGTTCTCTTAGGTGAACTCAAGCCTCAGCTCTTCAGTATTCTTGACATGAGGATATATTGCTATGGAAAATATTGGAGTTGGGAACTATTAAAGTGTTTTCTGAAGTCAGGCCGTGGACTGCAGATTTATAGGGGAGGGTTTTGTTAGGGGGGACAGTGCCGAGAGCATAAAAGCCGACCATACCCAATATCTTTCCCAGACAGAAATAATATTTCAGTAGGTAAAATAAATAGTATGTGGAAGTGCTTGCAAATACATCAATATGCCCTTTATGTACTGTGTGGGGTGTGTATGTGCTAAATATGTCCTGAATCTCAGAAAGCAGAGAGAAACTAAATGGACAAAAAAATTTGCCTTCCCATAAAGGGCCATCTTTTCTCTGCTTCCTCTCTGTGTCACAGAAAGCTGTGGAGTTTGAGAAATGGGGCTGCCACATTTTTCTTGTTGGACTGGTCACAGCGACAGGAGGGGTGCGTCCCGAGTCTACTCCTCAGAAGGTCTGGCCCCTCAGGGCCCCCACTGCAAGGTGATGCTTCAGGACTGGGTGGACAGAGGATGAGAACTTCTCTGTCTCCGAGGGGTTAGCCTCGCTGTTCCCAGTCATGAACGTTTTATAGATGGGCACAAAGGCCCACAGAAGGGCAATGAGACCTCCCCACTCAATACTACTCATTTCTGGGGTGCTACTCCAACCGGCTGAGAGCCTGAATTCTGGATCCCCTGTGAGAGGGACCACAGGAGCTCCATCTTGCAGCTAATGGGGGCGATGGCCCTCCCCCACTGAATGGAGATCTAGGAAATAGTGCCAGTGGACCCACAGATTAGATCCACGGCTGGTGGTGAGACTTCCCCTTTCGCTGCGTGTTCTGTATAACTTGGAAAAACAAGTGTCAGTGTTTCTCCTGCACTTGGCAGCCGGGGGGCTTTGCCAGAGCCAAAGTGGCCCAGTGGGCCAGATGCAGGGAGACAGAAGACTCCGTAGAGGGTCCCTCCCAATTCATGCCTGCCCAAAACCTCAGAAAGTGGCCTTCCTTGGAAAGAGCGTCTCTGTAGATGTAACTAGTTAAGGTGAGGTGATACTGGATTGGAGTGGGCCCCGTTTGCAACAGCTGTGTCTCTGTAAAAGGAGGAGATGCGCACAGAGACACGGGAGAAATGAAGGCAGAGGGGCCCCAAGTCAAGGAGCACCAGCAGCCGCCAGCAGCTGGAGGAGCAAAGAAGGATCCTTCTCTGGCCCTTCAGAGGGGACACGGTGCTGATGACACCTGGATTTTGAACTGTGGCTTCCAAAACTATGTGAGAGTAAGTTCCTATTGTTTTAGGCCACCCAGTGTCTGGTGATTTGTCAGCAACAGCCCAGGAATTTAAACAGGTAGATAGAGCTGTATATATGAAAGGATTTGTTATGGGGAATTGGCTCGTGAAATTATGGAGGTTGAGAAGTCCCACAACCTGCCGTTTGCAGGATGGGAACCCAGGAAAACAGGTGGTGTAATAGGGTCTTAAGGCCTGACACCCAGGAGCTCTTGGAGCAGGAGAAGCTCCATGTCCCACTGAAACAATCAGGCAGGAAGGGACAAATCCCTCCTTCCTCTGTTCTGTTTTTTCCCCCTTTTCAGGCCCTCAACAGATTGGATCATGCCCACTTACCCCGGGGGAGGGCAAACTGCTTTACTCGGTTCACTGATTCCAAGCTCCTTTCATCTGGAAACTTCCACATAGACACACTCAGGACTGATGTTTGCCAGCTCTGTGGGCACCCTGTGGCCCAGTCATGTCGACACATAAAACCATCACACAAGCTGCGGTAAAGAGCAGTCAGTGTGACTGCTGCACAGTGAATGGTGGAGCTTCCATATTTCATCTTAAAACACCGTGACTGATCCGGGGTGGGTCGTGCAGCGCGCTGGGCCTTCCTCCCGGAATGACACAGCGGGTTCCATGGGTCGCTTCCACATTCACACTGTTTTGTTGTAAAGTTATTTCTGACTCCTCTTTTCCCTGCCTCCTCTAAAACCTCGCATAGATCCAGAACATTCCTGTTCTGAGAATCCAGTACATTCTCTCAGGCTTTCTAGAGGTTTCTCTCAATCTGTCTGGATTAAAAGTGGGGCAGTTTGGGATAAATGGAGGAGGGAAGCAGGGAGTTTTGAAGAGAAATGAATTTTCTCTTTTGACCCCACCCCACATTTTTACATTTTAAGAAAGCCAAAAATAATGAGCTTTGTGACAAAAAGCCTGGTATACATATGGCATATATGTATTCTTATAGTCGCAGTTGAATTTAGATCTGCAAACGATGCTAGGGAAAACAGAAAAACCAAAGATGATGTGTGGCCCATGCATGCAAGGCCTGTTGCCCACATGTTGATTTTTAACTATATGTTTGGAATTTGAAGTCATTCTCATAAAAGCATGGTCAAGCTTTTGGAACAGTCTTCCCCAAAATACTTAACTCAGTGACTTAAGAACCTGGTAAGCAACTTAGGCTTGGGGAATATCTATATGAAAGAAATACACAGTACAAAACACAGAGATGAGAAATGCTATATTGCAAATGTCTAAATATTATGAAATTTAAAATTTTCCCTTCCAGAGCTTTAGAGCTTGGGGTATTTTCATTTCTTGCATTGGGATCATTATTCTCTGATTCTTCTAGGACTCCTTATTTATGCTCCCTATCTGCTGATCCCTTTGTATCACCTGGTAGTCTAACCCCGAGCTCTCCAAAGACCCAAGTCAGAAACATCAATGAATTTCAGAGTTGCCAGAATACAGCAGATGCCCCATTAGCATTCCTGAAGGCTGAGTTCAGAGAAGCCAAAGCTATTTCTGAGAGGTCACAGCTTCTGCTGGTTCTCTAAGCACTTCACCTTAGACCTGCATTTTCTGTTTTCTGTTCAGTAATGAAACACACTCTCTACCACTACATTGGCGGCACCAACAATAGTCGGCAGTTGATTGGGGGTGGGGGAGGCAGCACAGGACCACAGAGAAGTCACCGTTTCCTGTCTGGAGGGCTTGCTGAGTGCCAGGCACCATACCAGCTGCTTCACATGCCCCATGTCACAAAATCCTCTTGTGAGACAGATAATATTGTACCCATTACAGGAACAGAAATGAGGAGTTAGGTGACTTTCCCAATGTCATACATCCAGTAAAAGGTCGCATACATTCCCTAGGATGCCTGCCCTCAGAGCCGCTGCTCTTTCCTTCATCCTGACTCTTTAGAGTTGGGTATGTGTTGAGCTGTGTCATCAGGAAGCTAGAAAGGAAACAGAAGGAGCAGGTGTGGTTCATCCTTGCAGCCTCCATTTCCCCTGTTCCCTGAGCGCCCAGGAGATCTACTCTCACCAGACAGGTGGAAGACCCAGAGCACACTGGGCTGAGGGGACCATAGAGAACTTGTCCCCCGCATTCTCCCGGGGAGGGCACAGAGCCAGTCAGGCACCTGACATACGATGCTCGCCCACTCTCCTCTTTAGTCCTTTAACAAGAAAAATGGTCCCCTCACCTCAGTGGAGACAATTTAACTGAACCTAAAACTCCTTAATATACTTTCAGAATTGTTAATTAAAAAATGCATACCCAACAACATTTTCACAAAGCACCCAAAATGGCAGGTAAATTGCATCTTCTGCCTTGAATTCCCTTCGGTGGGACACATTATTTGAGTCAGAGAAACAGCGTAATGGCTCTGCAGCATAAATTAGGCCAAGGGAAAGAGGCGCCCCAGAAGAATGGGTGTGTTTCCTTCTCTTTTTCACGTCAGCCCATGTGTCGGGCAGTGTGAGCTTTGACCCGGTCTCCTCTCGCTTTTACTCATCTTGGGAAATCTCAACGGTGCCATGTCAAAAGGCTAGGGTGCCCTCCTGCTAAAAACCTCAGCAGACATGCCTAACGTTTTTAAGGCTTCAAATAAATCTAATTAAAAGACTGGCATTCCTAGGAAGCCACTGTGGGGTCATGTTTTGCTTCTGTTTGGTTATGCTATAAGTCAAAATAGATTTTACATGTGGCATGTGGAGGGAAGACATTCTTGAACTCTGAGTCTGTGAAGAGCTTCATTCAATCATTCTTGGTTCTTTGTTGAAGAGAAACAATATACAGTTCCCAAGTGGTGGTAGTGGGTGGAATAGCCCCCACGTCCCTGGGGTGGCTGAGCTGTTGGCAGCCTAAGTCAGGGTGGCTGCTTGGAAGAGTCTCCAGGAGGCACCTCTCCCTACCTGAACTCTTGTTGTCCAGTCTGAGGAGATGAGTAGATTGGATAAACACTTTGAGATAGGACAGGTGTCCATTACTGTCCAAACTCTTGGTGCGTTGCTAGCCAATTCTCAGGAACTAAAGAGACCCAGATAATTAGGTATCCTTCTCTATTTGGGAGGAGCACCCAAGCCTTCTTTTTCTAACTGTATGGGTTTGAATATCAACCTATACTTGGGATATTTGTAGTTTCCTTATTCTAGACACTGCTTAACAACAAGGACAGTGTGTGTGAGCTGGAATCTGGTGTAATGGAGGAGACAGACTCAGAAGCTGTTTGTTAGAGCTGGGTCCCTGCTGCTACAAGTAAATGGGGTGGTGCTGTCCAAAGCTGACCTTGGGAAGAAATCAGGTGGCTGGCAGCTTGCACAACTGGAGGTGTGCTAGGGAGGATTCCTGTGTCTTTGAGTAACTCAGTGCTAAGCCTGAACTAATCCATCCAAAGTCACATGGTTGGTAGGAGGCAAAGCTGGGATTCAAACCAGGTAGCCTGGCTCTATCTAGTACCTGTGGCCTCAGCCACTGCATGATTGACTGGTGACCTTGGGCAAGTCCCTCCTCTTTCTGGACCTTAGGGCCCCTCTATGACATGGGAGGTTAGATTCCAGGATTTCCAAACCTCTCACCAGTCCTAGCAGTCTGTAGCCCTATACTGATACATGATACACTCTGAGCGAGCACAGAGTGAGGTGGGAGGGACCTTTGAATTCCTTCCTCTACCCCCACCTAGACAAAGGAGGGTGTTGACCCTGGACATATTGCATAAGGCTTGTGAAAATTATGTCTGTGCAAAATGAACAGGCTTGCTGGGGAGAACAAGTCCATAAATTGACTAACAGGGAAAAACTAATTTTTAAAAAATATATTTCACATGTAGCCTTTTTATGAGTCTGCCTAAAATTTATTCTTATTCTCCTGCTTTGTCTTTGTTCCCACCAAGCCTAAGTTCTAGGGCCAGGAAGTACCATTGATGGGTGGTCCGATGCTGGTAGAGGGCTGCAGAGGTATGTGCATGCCTTCCTGCTTCCTGCCAGCAGGGCATCATGGATGGTGCAGGGGCTGGTGCAGCCCAGGAACCAGGAAACCTGGCTTCCAGTCCCACATCCACCAAGTGCCCTCTGTGTGACCTTGGCCAAGTTGCTTGGTCTCACTGCCCTTCAAGTTCCCCATTTATGAAATGGCAGTTGAGGGTAACAAAATACCCCTCTGGGTTTGGTGGTGAGAAATGAGTGTGGGAGCAAAATGAAAAGCCCTGTAGAGATGGGAGAAGCAGACTGGGGCTTGGCTTGGAGCATGGACATTGGAAGCAGATGGGTCCAGCTGAATCTGGCCATACCAATTATCAGCCAGTAAGCCAGCAAGGGTCCCTTCATCTCTCTGAGCCTTGGTTTCTGTATTGGTAGAATTGGAATAGTGACCCCTACTTTAGGAAGTGTTTCAGTCTTAATATGAAATAGGAGGCCTTGCACATAGTAGATAGTATATAAAAATTCTAATATGCTCTGTGATACATCTTAAGAGGATGCTGCACAGACCTCTTGTAGACCAAAGGGATGTAGCTACTAGGTAGCAAGTTCAACCTAACTGCCTCAGGGACCAGGCAGGAGGCAGTTCCTGTGCCCCCAAAGACAGTAGCTTCACAATGATAGCCCCAACATTTTTATTGAACACCTACCTTCTCTGGGCACTGGGCTGGAGAGGAGCCTCCATCTTCTGCTGCACCTTCCCTGGGACGCCAGGCATGACATCTTTTCTTCCCATTCCAGTGGTGCATTTATCTAACCGCCCCCTCCAGAAGCCATTAGCACATTTTTAAATTGCATGCAAACACCTGACAATTTAGTTTGGGAGCAGAGAAATAAACACAAATACTGCTTATCATTCTGCAAGCCTCCTCTCAGTACTGATACCCGTGATGAAATGGGCAGCCATCAGCTCAATAAATAAATTAGGAGACTGAAAAAAGAAGAGAGGCAGAATATTCTCCGGGGTTCCTGGGCTCTCAGGTGAGCCAGGAAGTATCTGAAACCATGTTTTAAGTCTGCACGAAATTATCTTTTTTGTGTGGGGATGTGCACACCTGAGTGAAAGGATGGGTTTTACTGGGGAGAAGATCCCATAGCACACTTCATATTCTTAAAGGGCTCAAGATCAAAAGGTTAGAACTCATTAATCTACTGAGTTCTTATTTTATTTTTAGACAGAAAGAGGTTGAAATAATTAGTTGTATCATAATATATGGAAGAAAACATCTCTTATTAGCCCTTTAACAGCTTGAAAGCATGCAAACTTCCAAGACTTCACCAATGAATGTTTTCAATTAATGTTGAGTAAATTTGCATTTTGTAAATGTGATCAAATTTGTATGACTCTGTATTAGAAATATTTCTAGGCTCTGACAGAAAACACAAAGCCAGAGCAGGGGGTTAATGCTGGCAATCCGTGTCTACTCTATTTATTTTAGAGATAGCTCTGTAGTGCATAGAAATTAAGTAATTTTCTTGGTGACAGCCTGAGGCAACTGAATGAATGCTTAAATCCAATTTTAGGCAGTGTGGAAAGGGGCAAATGATTTTTATCTAGGGTGTCTAAAGGAGAGGGTGGTACTATGAGAAAATATCTAATGGGAATTCTCATATTTCAGTCATTAATCTAGAACCATGATGTCATTATCCTGTCAGAGAAAGAAGGGATAAAAATCCTGGAGGCCACAGGAGTCTCGAATGCCAAATGAGAATAAAAGTTTGAAATGGGGCTTGACCCTGTGTTCTTTCCTTGGGGAAGATCTCCATCCTGCCATAAGGCATTCCACATGCCTACAAATACTGGGCATGGCCCCGGAGGGCTTATAGGCTTCAGGAAGCCTGCCCTTCCTCCTCTCCTTCAGCACAGCATCTCCATTAGCTGGAATTCTGGCCTCTTGAGTTCCAAAAGAGTGAGTAGCATGGAGGGCAGGCAGGGGGAATTTTTTTGAGTTTGATATCCATTGATATCAGCCAACTGTTTTCCTGCAACATCTTCATTCAATAACTCATTCATTCTTGAAACAGAGACTCTAAGTTAAATAGGCTTCGATCCAAATGCACATTTCTCATCCATAAAGTGGAGATTATAATGCTGGCCTCACAGGGTGGCTGTTGGGCATATTACTGATGCAAAGCCCAGAGTGCACAGTGGGTGCACAGGAGAAGTTAGGACTGAAGGACTGTTGTCCTGGCAAAACAGTTTCTCCACACACAACTCCTTTCCTGGACTTTGGGGTCCCCTTTTTGACTCTATTATGCCCCTAGTGGTCTTCATAGGAATTCCCGGAAGCTACCCTTAACCTGGTCTAGGGATGATTGACACACTAAAGAACATTGTTTCTACCTCATCATAACATTTTCCTTGTAGATTTTAAATTCTGGCCAGCCAAGGTGCCAGCCCCATGCTTATATCAGCTAAGGACCATTGGTTGAATCTCTGCATCATTAGGAATTCTGATCAGTCCCCAGATTGGAAGAGGGCTTGGAGATCCTGGTGGCACCTTGTCAAGGGCCTCCCTAAAGTCTGGAGTGATGGCCATGAGTTGGAATGTCTTTCTTCACTGTGCTGTAAGCTTTTTGTAAAGTATATAGGCAATAGGAATTGGGTGACGGCAGTAGCCTGCCTGATGGTCTTCCTTCCTACTCTGTCCCTGCTGTCCATTCCCAGCACAGTAGCCATGTGAGCACTGAAACGCCACAGAGCATCATGTCAAGAAAGCAGACTTTGGACTCAGTGTTTTAGTCCCAGCTTTAAATCTTACGAGCTGTGGGTCCCACCGTCTGTTATTTAATCTCTGCCCTCATCGGTCCACCTAGAATAATAGTAGTGTCTGCCTCAAAAGGCTGTTGTGCGGATTAAGTGAGGGAATCCTCATAAGCCCTAGGATGATACCTCATTCAAGGACGTACTCAGTGATGTTGGCAGTTATTATCATTTTGTCAGTCATCTGCCTACAACACCTTCATGGACCTATGACTTAAAGTTTTAATATGGCCTTTAAGTCCTTGCCAGATCTGCCTTCTGCCTGACTCTCCAACCTCATCCTGAGCTTCTTGCCTGGGGTCCAGTCATACTTGTATTCTTTTCATCCCTGGTGCATTTTCTTCCCAGTTCACCTCCTTAGTTGCACGGGTGGCCCATGCTACTTTTACATCTTTCACATCTCAGCTGGGAGAGGTCTGCCCTGAGCCCCAGCACGGGGCCTGGCCCCTGTCATGTGCTCACCAAGTACCTGGTGCTTTAACTTCATGGCTTCCATCATCACTTTTAATTATTCATTTGTGTCTCCATTTAATTAAAACCTTTCTCTCCCAGTAAACTCAGCTCTGCAAAGGCAGGGGCAGGGTCAAGTTGCCTGTCCTCATTTTCCAGTGCCTGGCCTGGGATTCCACACCAGCTAGATGCTGGAGAGTATCTGGTGAAAGAGTGATTTACCTTCTGAAATGCATCGGTACATTCCACTTATGTTTTGTTTCACTTCTTACAACTGTTTCCATTCCATTATCTAAGACGTTTATAGCCAAGCCCCAAATCCACAGTGATTTATGCTGCATTTAATTAGACCCAGCTCTGAGACAGCTTGGCTGAAGCCTAGAAGAACTCATGGCCTGGTCAAGGGTTTGCCTGAAGAATCAGATGGTGTTGTAAACCTATATCTTTCTTGTTGATACTTCTGTTTGAAGTAAGTGGGAAACAATGATATCCTGGGGCACTGTCTCATAGTATAGGTATGCAGGTAAAAAGCCCCAAATCTGGGCATAACTCGAGATATTTGGAAACGTTTGGATTTTCAGTTTGAGATTCCACTTTCTTTCCCGACTGTGCATGAGGTGAGCACAGGGTCAGTGTCCACCTCACAGCGTCACGTCCAGCGCTCTGCCTGTCCCCATTATTCTTATCACATCAGTGAGGATGCTAGACCTGTTTTTATAGAAGGCTGAGCAGCAGATAAAATGCCCAACATTCTGCCACTCATCTAAATGTTTCCAATATTTAGAATGTTGTCATTAATTTTGACCTACATTTTAGATTACATTGATTTAAGGACGGGGGCATGTTTAATCCAATTCTTGAATGCTGTGCACACTGTTAGATGTAATAAGAAATAATACCTTTTTGATTAAAACATGTGATCATTATAAATAAGTACAAAACACAGAACTGTATAAAGAAAATAAAAGTCTTACATAATACCCCCTCAGATAATTACAGTTTGCAATTTTGAGTATATAATTTTAGCTTTTTTTCTCTTGTGTTAAGCATAAAACTATATTTATATGCCAAATTGGAATCATACAGTCTGTGCAATTTTGTAGCATCCTTTTTCTGGAAATGAATACACCGAGGATACATTTTAACATTTTAATTACTATTTTCAAACTTAAACTCTTGAACCTGGAAAATTTCAAACATCTATGACAAGGAACCCTGTCATAAAACTCACTGCCCGGGGTCAACACTGGGATTCATCTGCCACTCTCTTGCCTGCCGCTGAGGTATTTTAAAGCAGCTCTCAGCCATACCATTTCCTCTCTATATATGTGAGCCTGGATCTCTGAAAGATAAGGATTTATTTTATTAAGTGCATACTCACAATGTCATTATCTCACCTAAAAAATTAATATAACTCCTTATTATCCTGAAATACTTAGTCACTGTTCAAGTTACCCTAATTGGCTCATAAAAGATTTTTATGATTTGTTTGAATCAGAACCCTAAGTCCATAATTTACAGTTGGCTGATATGTCTCTTAAGTGTCTTTTAATTCAAAAGAACACACACACACACACACACACACACGGTTTTTCTTTCTTGTGGTTTATCTGTTACTTTCTTCTGTACAGTTTCTCCCAGCCTGAAACTCCAGCCCTGTGGCATCCTTGTAACATGTTCCTCTCTGCTATGTGTTTCCTATGAATTGATAGCCAGCTCTGGAATCTAACTAGGTTCTGGTCTAAAGTTTTGGCAAGATGACCTTGTATGTGCTACAACGTATTTCCACCAGATAGCATATAATGTCTGTTTGTCTTTATTTTCATGGTGTTGGTAGTCAGTGATGCTTTTTGCCTAGTAAATTATTCCCACTGGGGCCTATGGAGTAGTGATATTCAAATTTTATCATTCCTTTTGCACTTATTGGCTGCAATACTTCTATTAAGATAAACTTCCCTTTATTAACTATTTGGTTAGCAGTTTTCAAAATAAGGAGTTGGTTCTTTAATGTTACTCAAAGGTAACTAATGTGGATTTTGTGTTCTGTGAATGCACAGATTTAAGTATATTATATGTACTTCAATCCATTTCAGTTAACATTATTATTGATACTCAAATTCCACTTTGCTCAGTGGAAACTTCTCCAGGATGACACCTGTATTCTCTGAGACATGATCCATAGTCTTTGATAACTTCCTTGCTTTCTGTCATGGCAAGATGTTCTAAGCTTATTTTGCCCATCTTCTGTCCCAGGCAGGCCTAGAAGTAGCCATTACCCTAAGGAGTGTTTGTTCTCTTACTGGAAAATGATATTGAGATATCAATATATCTGATACTGGAGTTTTCACTGTTTCCAGTTTTTTCATTAGTTATAGAAAGGGAAAATAAATTTGGCTAAATTGTCATGTTACTGGTTAAAGTGATCCAGTATTGGCAATTTCATATGGTTTCATTTATTTTATTTTTATTTTGGTATCATTAATCTACAGTTATATGAGCAACATTATGTTTACTAGACTCCCTCCATCATCAAGTCCCCACCACATACCCCATTATAGTCACTGTCCATCAGTGTAGTAAGATGCTATAGAGTCACTACTTGCCTCCTCTGTTATACAGCCCTCTCTGTGACCCCCTCCTGCATTATGTCTGCTAATCGTAATACCCCTTTTTCCCCTTATACCTCCCTTCCCACCCATCCTCCCCAGTGCCTTTCCCTTTGGTAACTGTTAGTCCGTTCTTGGGTTCTGTGAGTCTGCTGCTGTTTTGTACCTTCAGTTTTTTTCTTTGTTCTTCTACTCCACAGATGAGTGAAATCATTTGATACTTGTCTTTCTCTGGCTGGCTTATTTCACTGAGCGTAACACCCTCTAGCTCCATCCATGTTGTTGCAAATGGTAGGATTTGTTTTATTCTTATGGCTGAATAATATTCCATTGTGTATATGTACCACCTCTTCTTTATCCATTCATCTACTGATGGACACTTAGGTTGCTTCCGTTTCTTGGCTATTGTAAATAGTGCTGCAATAAACATAGGGGTGCATATGTCTTTTTCAAACTAGGCTGCTACATTCTTAGCTTAAATTCCTACAAGTGGAATTCCTGGGTCAAATGGTATTTCTATTTTTAGTTTTTTGAGGAACTTACATACTGCTTTTCACAATGGTTGAACTAATTTACATTCCCACACTGCTGGTTTTTTCCCCTTTTCCACATCCTTGCCAACATTTGTTGTTGTTTGTCTTTTGGATGGAGGCTATCCTTACTGGTGTGAGGTGATATCTCATTGTGCTTTTAATTTGCATTTCTCTGATGATTAGCAATGTGGAGCATCTTTTCATGTGCCTATCAGCCTTCTGAATTTCTACTTTGGAGAAGTGTCTGTTCAGATACTCTGCCCATTTTTTTAATTGAATTATTTACTTTTTGTTTGTTGAGATGCGTGAGTTCTTTATATATTTTGGATGTCAACACTTTATCGACTATGTCATATATGAATATATTCTCCCATATTGTAGGATGCCTTTTGGTTCTATTGATGGTGTGCTTTGCTGTACAGAAGCTTTTCAGTGTGATATAGTCCCACTTGTTCATTTTTGCTTTTGTTTCCCTTGCCCGGGGAGATATGTTCATGTAGAAGTTGCACATGTTTATATCCAAGACATTTTTGCCTATGTTTTTTTCTAAGAGCTTTATAGTTTCATGACTTACATTCAGATCTTTGATCCATTTCTAATTTACTTTTGTATATGGGGTTAGACAATGATCCAATTTCATTCTCTTACATGTAGCTGTCAAGTTTTGCCAACACCAGCTGTTGAAGAGGCTGTCATTTCCCCATTGTATATCCATGGCTACTTTATTGTATATTAATTGACCATATATGTTTGGATTAATATCTGGGCTTTCTATTCTGTTCCACTGGTCAGTGGGTCTGTTTTTGTGCCAGCACAAAATTGTCTTGATTACTGTGGCTTTGTAGTAGAGCTTGAAGTTGGGAAGCGAGATTCCCCCTGCTTTATTCTTCCTTCTCAGGATTGCTTTGGCTATTCAGGGTCTTTTGTGGTTCCATATGAATTTTGGAACTATTTGTTTCCGTTCATTGAAGAATGCTGTTGGTATTTTGATAGGGATTGCATTGAATCTGTATATGGCATTAGGCAGGATGGCCGTTTTGACAATATTAATTCTTCCTAGCCAAGAGCATTACATGACTTTCCATTTGTTAGTGTCCTCTTTAATTTCTCTTACGAGTGTCTTGTAGTTTTCAGGGTATAGGTCTTTCACTTCCTTGGTTAGGTTTATTCCTAGGTATTTTATTCTTTTTGATGCAATTGTGAATGGAATTGTTTTCCTGATTTCTCTTTCTGCGAGTTCATCATTAGTGTATGGGAAAGCAACAGATTTCTGTGTATTAATTTGGTATCCTGCTACTTTGCTGAATTCAGATATTGGATCTATTAGTTTTGGAATGGAGTCTTTGGGTTTTTTATGTACAATATCATGTCATCTGCAAATAGTGACTGTTTGACTTCTTCTTTACCAATCTGGATTTCATTGTTTTGTCTGATTGCCGTGGCTAGGACCTCCAGTACTATGTTGAATAACAGTGGGGGGAGTGGGCATCCCTGTCTTGTTCCCAATCTTAGATGAAAAGCTTTCAGCTTCTTGCTGTTAAGTATGATGTTGGCTGTGGGTTTGTCATATATGACCTTTATTTTGTTGAGGTACTTGCCCTCTATACCCATTTTGTTGAGAGTTTTTATCATGTATGAATGTTGAATTTTGTCGAATGGTTTTTCAGCATCTATGACATCATGATCATGTGGTTTTTGTCCTTCTTTTTGTTGATGTAGTGGATGATGTTAATGGATTTTCGAGTGTTGTACCATCCTTGCATCCCTGGGATGAATCCCACTTGATCATGGTGTATGATCTTCTTGATGTATTTTTGAATTCGGTTTGCTAATATTTTGTTGAGTAGTTTTACATCTATGTTCATCAGGGATATTGGTCAGTAATTTTCTTTTTTGGTGGGGTCTCTGCTTGGTATTGGTATTAGAGTGATGCTTGCTTCATAGAATGAGTTTGGAAGTATTCCCTCCTCTTCTAGTTTTTGGAAAATTTTAAGGAGAACGGGTATTATGTCTTCTCTATATGTCTGATAAAATTCAGCTGTGTATCCATCTGGCCTGGGGGTTTTGTTCTTCTGTAGTTTTTTGATTACTGATTCAATTTTGTTGCTGGTAATTGGTCTGTTTAGGTTTTCTGTTTCTTGCTTGGTCAGTCTTGGAAGGTTGTATTTTTCTAGGAAGTTGTCCATTTCTTCTAGCTTGTTAGGATATAGATTTTCATAGTATTTTCTAATAATTCTTTGTATTTCTGTGGGGTCCATAGTGATGTTTCATTTCTCATTTCTGATTCTGTTTATGTGTGTAGGTTCTCTTTTTCTCTTAATAAGTCTGGCTAGGGGTTTATCTATTTTGCTTATTTTCGCAAAGAACCAGCTGTTGGTTTCATTGATTTTTTTCTACTGTTTTATTCTTCTCAATTTATTGATTTCTTCTCTGATCTTTATTATGTCCCTCCTTCTGCTGACTTTTGGCCTCATTTGTTCTTCTTTTCCCAGTTTCAATAATGGTGACTTTAGACTATTCATTTGGGATTGTTCTTCCTTCTTTAAATAGGCCTGGATTGCTATATACTTTCCTCTTAGAACTGCCTTCACTGCATCCCACAGAAGTTGGGGCTTTGTGCTCTTATTGTCATTTGTCACCATATATTGCTTAATTTCTATTTTAATTTGGTCATTGATCCATTGATTATTTAGGAGCATGTTGTTAAACTTCAATGTGTTTGTGAGCCTTTTTACTTTCTTTGTTCAATTTATTTCTAGTTTTATACCTTTGTGATCTGAGAAGTTGGTTTGTAGAATTTCAATCTTTTTGAATTTACCGAGGCTCTTTTTGTGGCCTAGCATGTGGCCTATTCTGGAAAATGTTCCATGTGTACTTGAGAAGAATGTGTATCCTGCTGCTTTTGGGTGTAGGGTTTGGTAGATACCTGTTAGTTCCAACTGTACTAGTGTGTTATTCAGTGTCTCTGTGTCCTTACTTATTTTCTGTCTGGTTGATCTGTCCTTTGGGGTGAATGGTGTGTTGAAGTCTCCTAAAATGAATGCATTGCATTCTATTTTCTCCTTTAATTCTGTTAGTATTTGTTTCACATATGTTGGTGCTCCTGTGTTGGGTGCATAGATATTTATAATGGTTATATCCTCTTGTTGGGCTGACCCCTTTATCATTATGTAATGTTAATTTTTATCTCTTGTTACTTCCTTTGTTTTGAAGTCTATATTGTCTGATACAAGTACTGCAACACCTGCTTTTTTTTCCCTATTGTTTGCATGAAATATCTTTTTCCATCCCTTCACTTTTAGTCTGTGTATGTCTTTGGGTTTGAGGTGAGTCTCTTGTAAGCAGCATATAGATGGATCTTGCTTTTTTATCCATTCTGTTACTCTGTGTCTTTTGATTAGTGCATTCTGTCCATTTACATTTAGGGTGATTATTGAACAATATATACTTATTGCCATTGCAAGCTTTGGGTTTGTGGTTACCAAATGTTCAGGGGTAGCTTCTTTATTGTCTAACCACATAACTTAACTCTCTTATTAAGCTATTATAAACACAGTGTGATGATTCTTTATTTCTCTCCCTTCTTATTCTTCCTCCTCCATTCTTTATATGTTAGGTGTTTTATTCTGTACTCTTTTGTGTTTTCTTTGGCTGCTTTTGTGGATAGTTGATTTTATTTTTTGCTTTTAGTTAATATTTGGTTGGTCTGCTTTCTTTGCTGTTATTTTATTTTCTCTGGTGACATCTATTTAGCCTTAGGAGTGCTTCCATCTAGGGCAATCCCTTTAAAATATCCTGTAGAGGTGATTTTTGGGAGGCAAATTCCCTCAACTTTTGCTTGCCTGGATATTGTTCAATCCCTCCTTCAAATTTAAATGATAATCATGCTGGATACAGTATTCTTGGTTCAAGGCCCTTTTGTTTCATTGCATTAAATATATCGTGCCATTTTCTTCTGGCCTATAAGGTTTCTGTTGAGAAGTCTGATGATAACCTGATGAGTTTTCCTTTGTAGGTAATCTTTTTTTCTCTCTTGCTGCCTTTAATACTCTGTCCTTGTCTTTGATCTTTGCCATTTTAATTACTATATGTCTTGGTGTTGTCCTCCTTGGCTCCCTTGTGTTGGGAGATCTGTGGGCTTCCACGTTCTGAGAGACAGTTTCCTTCCCCAGCTTGGGGAATTCTTCCATTTCTAGAGATTATCTCTCTCTGCCTCAACTTCTCTGTATTCGTGTTCTATTCCATTGACAGTCTCTTGCACCTCATCCAATCTGCTCTTAAGACCTTCAGTTGATTGTTTCATTTCTGTTATCTCCCTCTGTACTTCATCCCTTAGCTCTTGCATATTTCTCTGCAGCTCCATAAGCATTGATGTGACTTTTATTTTAAATTCTTTTTCAGGCAGATTGGTTTTATCTGTCTCACCAGGCCCTCTCTCTGGGGTTGTCTGAGTGTTTTTTGACTGGACCAGATTCTTCTGCCTTTTCATGGTGATAGAAGTGGTCACAGGCAGGTGGCGCGTGTATCAGCTGGGAGAACAACATCCTTTCCTTCTTGCTGGTTGCCTTGCTCTTCTCCACTGCCTGTGTCGGTTACCCACACACAGGGAGCAGTCTCTGGGATAATCCCCTGTTGCCGTGGGCGGGGTGGCCCTCGGGATAGTCTAGCACCCTGTGGGGTATGGCAGCTGCACGGGGTGTGTTCTCCTGCAAGAATGGCACCCCTTCATGCCTACTGGACCTTGCTCTGGTTTCTGCTGCCTGTGCCATTTACCTGCATACTGGGAGCAGTTTCTGGGATAATCCTCTGAGCTGCTGTGGGTGGGGCAGCCCTCAGGATAGCCTAGAGCCCTGCGGGGGGTCACCCCTTCGTGCCTTCTGGACCTTGGTCCAGGTTCCTCTGTCTGTGCTGGGCAGCTGCATGCCAGTGACAACTTCTGGGTCTGTCCCGGTTAGCTGCGTGCTGGGAGAAGACTCTTTGTGGTTGCTCTGGGCGGGGCTCTTCCCCAGCTGCTCCACAGCTGTGGCGGGTCAGCCGGTTTGCTTGCAGCGCAGGCTGGGGGAATGAATGGCAGGCTGTTTATCGCCGTGAGGGGCTTCAGGGCTGGGTTACCCCCAGGGGGTTAGGGCACCTGAAGTTCCTTAAGATTCCCAGCCTGCTGGGCTGAGTGTGCCAGGACGGTTTTGTCCAGCTGATAAGCCCTTGTCCTTTTAAGACTTAAAAAGCGCCGGCTTTTCTTTTGTCCCAGGGGAGCTGGCTGTGGGGACCCACTTGCAGTGTCCATCTCAGATTTTACTTTTCCGTTTCTCTAATATCCAGTACACCATGCAGTGTGTGCCTGTGTTCCTGGTGCAGATCACTAGGGCTGGTTATTTAGCAGTCCTGTGGTTCCACTCCCTCCCCACTCTGATTCTTTTCCTCCCGCTGGTGAGCTGGGGTCGGGGGAGTGCTTGAGTCCCACTGGGTCATGGCTTTGTATCTTACCCCCTTTGTGAGGTGCTGAGTTCTTGCAGATGTAGATGTAGCCTGGCTGTTGTTCTGTATCTTCTGGTCTCTCTTTTAGAAGTAGTTGTATTTGTTGTATTTTCAAAAATATATTTGGTTTTGGGAGATTTCCGCTGCCCTACCTATGCCACCATCTTGAGCCCCTCTCTGGTTTCACCTATTTTTAAGAAAAAACACATTACAAGTTCAAACTTTTATATCTTTAACTTCATCATCCTGATAGTCTGAGCTACTTATCCCTAGGTCTCTGGTGGGGTTGGTTCCTATTCATTCTCCTCTTCGCTTATGAGTTTCTGGGCTATTGGTGATTTGGAACTTCCTTCCTTCCTTCCTTCATTCCATAGTTGTGTAATGGATGCAAGACCATCACTTACATCCACCATCATTTATTTAATTTCCTTTTCATGGATATTCTGGTTCCAATTTTTCTGTCTTGTAAATGTGGCCATGGTAAACATACTTAAATAGGAATCTTTGTTGTATATTTGTAATTATTTCCTTAAGATAAATTCCTAAAATGTGGAATTTCTGGGTCAAAGGTTAGAGACCTTTAAAGGCTTTTGGTACCTTTTGCCAAATTCCTTTCCTCTCCAGCTTCCACTACTGTTCACTGTTCATTTTTCAATTGGATTCTCTAATTCCTTGTCACCTGGATATTTCTAACTTATACTTCCATCTTTTGTATATTAATAGCTGTGTTATTAATACTAAGAATATTTAAAAGCATGCTGAACTATTTGTAAGTAAATTAGAGTTTTTAATTTATTTTATAACCATGCATGACATTGCTATAGCTAATTCAGACTTAGGGCCTATCTTAAAACCACAATTGATTTCCTTCTCCACAACAATGCTCTGATGTCTCTACACTGCCAACAGGTGATTTGTGGGGCAGAAAACAACTCGAGGGCTAAGATTCTAAGCTCTGGGGGAGAGTTCTGCTTTATGTGTGTAGAGGTATGTTTTATATGTGTGTGTATATCATAAAGTAAATGCATACATATTATAAAGTATTTAGCTTATAAATCAGTATAAACCAATGAATTAAAGAATATCAACCAGATTAAAAGACAATAGTAAGAACTTCTAAATTTCACAAATGTTAAACTAAATTACTTTGAATTAGATAAATTAGGGCTTTCCTTCCCACATTCTAAGCTGTTTTAAGAAATCAAACCTTCAATACTAAATATCATTTTGCACAGTCAAGTTCATTATTCATCTCCTGTAACCCCAGCACGTGCCACAGGAGGTTACACAGTTTATGACATTGCTCACAAAGTTGCTAACGCTACAGTGTTTTGAGCTCCTTTCCTCCTTCCATTTAGTATCTTTCTTAAGCAGTGCTCTCCAGCACACAGCTGAGGCCGTTCTTACCCTGAAACAGACTGCCTTATTCAATCCCTGTGCTTTCTAGCTCTTCTTTGCTTGGTGCCATAGAAAGACACCAAAAAGGTTTCAGTCAGCACTCTCCGGGGGCTTATGTGCAAACAAAGAAACAGTCTGAACCTTTCGAAGAGTCAGACCATGCATTGCGTATGCTCAATATGGTCAGATAATCTATCAGAACGGTTACCAGGTTATACATAGGAGAAGATCTCCACCCCAGAATCATTCTCATATGCTGGGTCTGTGTCTGCCAGGTGGAAAGGAGGCCAGTGGTCAATATCCTCGCATGCTGACCCTCCCTTACCCAGATTTTGCCAGGGGTCTGAGTGTTTTATTCCGTGCCAGCAGCTTTTCCCACTGGTGAAAAGAAAATTCAGGCAGCCGAGCAATTTGAAGTGATTAAAGAAAACGGAGCACTTCTTTAGAAATGTGCCTTTCCTTCTCTCTAGTTTGAACTCAGTGGCAAGAGAAAAGGAATAGTCTTAGCTCAGAGGCTGTTGATAATGCAGTGTGAGTGACAGTACCATTGAAGGGGAGAGAATATTTTTCACGATTACAAGGAAGAGTGTGCTGGGTCTGGCTGTTAGGCAGGCCCAGCTGTGAATCAGTCGTGTCTAGCGTGATGGGGGGATGAGGGAAGAAAACGGGGCTTTGACATCCAACTCCTGTTGCGAAGGGCAGTGATTAATGAAGGAAATAAGCGCTTCCAAAATCAGGTGGCCCGTGTGGAGAAAAGGAACCGTAATAAAGATGGGAGATACTTTCCAGGGGAGCTTTTGTGAGCTCTTCATACAGTTTATCACCCCTGCCATTTATTGTGTTAAGTCCAGAGAGCAGTGCAGGGACATAACTGTTCATTTTTGTCACCTTGAGATTCACAAGCTGTGATTGTGACTTTAATTAACTGACTCAAAGCAAGTTTATTTGAGGTTGCTTGCCAACTGTCTGTGAGGGTCATTTGGCCACACACGGACAGCTCATGGTAGAGATGGCTGTCTTCTGTGCACAAGTGATTGGTTGGTGGACATACACAGAGTACTGATTTTCCAGAGACCAGAGGAGTCAGCACAAGAGGTTTCTAGGCAGGCCTGGTCTCCTCATATCCAGGAGGTCAGGGACCAAAAAGAGAACTCAGTTCCACCTTCAAAAGATGTTTGCAGGGGACAGTCCTAGAAGAAATTCAGTTTCCCTTTATACATTATGGAGAGGGGTACATGGTGAGGGGCAAGGATGGGAAGCCAGGACTTTGTGGAGGTTTCACCATTTGGGGGCACGTGGGGGCTCTTCATGGCCCTGCCTGCCTCTTCAGATCCATCTCCTTTCAACACTTAAATCTGCACAAACTCCTTGCAAAGCCTCGGCCCCTCTTTCTTCCAAGCTTTTGCACATGTCTTTCCTTCTGCCTAGAAGGTGTCTCCTCGCCTTCTGGCCCTGACCGTCTCCCGTGTAGTTTTAAGGCATATCTGTATCATTTGGGATCATCAGTGTTATTGCTTCTTTCAACTCACTGGGCAAGAACGTGCACAGAGGCAGGGGCCTTAGAGGCAGGTCTAACTGGGTCTCCACCCTGTCGGCAGCATCTCTAACAATAGCTTATGCCCGTGGGTGAGAAAAACCTTCACTAGGGTGGGGTGAGGGGCTCAGCTGCCATCAGTCATGATCCCTCTCTTTTGTTCCTTCTACGCCCAGCCCTGGCTTTCTATGCTTATTTTTTATTTAACAGCTTTATTGAAATAGAATTCACATGCCACAGAATTCACCCATTTAAAGAGCATGACTCAGCGATTTTTAATATAATCACAGAGCTGTGCAACCATCACTACAATGAATTTTAGAACATTGTAGAATTTTTAGAGCATTAGAACATCAGGAAAGCCCCATGCACGTGAGCAGTCAACACACAGCTAAGTCCATTTGATTCATCATGCAATTGAAACCAAAAAGAAACCCTGTACCATTCATAGTGACCCCCACCCACCCCTCCAGCTCCCTCCCTCCCAGCCCCTGGCAGTCACTGATCTACTTTCCATCCCTACTGATTTGCTTATTCTGGCCATTTCATAGAAATGGGATCATACAGTGCGTGTACGGCTTTTGTGACCGGCTTCTTTCAGTTAGCATAATGTTGTTATGGTTCATCTATGCTGTAGCATATCAGTACTTCATTGCTTTTAATTGCCAAGTAACATACCATCGTATGGATAGATGACATTTTATTTCTCCATTCGTCCGTTGATGGATGCCAGCCCTGATTCTTAAAGACAGCTCAGGAGTCACTCCTCCAGGAGGGCTTTCCTGGCTCACCTCTGTCACAGAACTGGGAAAATTTCCTTGCTGGGTCTACTGCTCAGATATGATACTGAAGGGAGGGACATGCCTTTCATGTCTGCATCCCTGCAGCTTGGTGACTGGCCTAGCCTGGGGCTGCCCACATTTAGCTGTCCCTTCTAGGAGAGTTTCGCACATCTTCATGCCATCCTTGTTACCCTTTATGTTGAAAGATCTATAATATAAAGAAAAAGGTAAGAATATTTGTTAAACATCCATGTCGCTTCCTTCCAGATTGCTCACATAGTGTTAGATTTTCTTCAAGTCACTTCCTTTCTCTTTAGATAGAAAAATAATTTAATAATTTTAGTAATTTATGTTACCTTTGACCATCAATCTTAGTGCTGTGCCTTCCTCGCTCTTTCTCCATCATCCATGGGAAACACTATCCTTCTAGTCAGTTTTGTATATCTTTACAAACACATATATGTAGTCATGGTAAGTGTCAGTATTTTGTGTGTATTTGTTTTCCATAAATGATGCCACAAAATATATATTGTTCTGAAACATTCTTTTCATTCAGCTGTATGTCTTAACACTTGCTCCATGTTGATATATAAGATCTAGTTCATTTTTTCTAACTGCCACTTCCACCTGTCTTTTATTTACATAATATTTTCTTTTAATTCACTTCTTACATGAATTAATTTAAGAAGGAAATTTTATGTCAACCCTATAAATGAGAAATGATTATTAATTGCCTTAATGATTCAAGAAAATAAAGAAATGCATGGCTATTAAAATTAGAGTATAAAGTATAAAAAGTTGACCAGAAGGATATTGTTCCCATGGTGATTGCGAGGACAAAGGAAGAGGGGGGAATATAACTGAGGATTGTGATCTAAAGGGACATACGTTTATCTGAGAGAGTGTCGTTATTTAAATGCAAAGCTGATATTTACTTCCTTAAATATTGATATAAAGAAAATTTTTAAATACTTGGCTATTAAAATTAAAACAGCATTCTCCAGTAACTCTTAGTGTCAACGTAAATACCACAGCTGTACAAGGAGCATGCTTTGGGAACTACGGCTGGGTTCACAGTTAAATGACTGACAGAATGCCAGACTGAAAGCAGTCGTGGAATTTCAGCCGTCATGCTGACAAACCCGCGGGGAGCCATGGTGACGGAGGGCTTTCCTCGGGTCCTGCCCACACACAGGCCACGGGCGGCCCCTCAGAGCTGGCCGATGTCGTGCTAACGGTACTGCAGCTGCCACAGTGTAGCACGTGCCAGGGACACACACTGTTCCACATGTGTACGTGTATTAATTTACTTCTCACAACCACAACAGATGTTCTCATTATCATCCTCACTTTACAAATAAGGAAACTGAGGCAGAGGGAGGTTGAAGAGATTGCCTAGGGGCACACAGCTAGTGAGTAGAGGAGCTGGATGTAAACTTGGACAGGCTGACTTCAGGCTCTGAGATCCTTCCCTCTGCCTCTCTCTCAGCTGAGGGGCTGCACTGAGCCCTCCGGGGGTGACCCTATGTTACAGGCCTCAGAGCTGGCTGGGAGGTGCCAGCAAACTGTCTGAGCTCACTGAAGCCATAGCCCTGCAGCTGCCTCAGTTAGCATCCTTGTTAGCATCCACTCCTCACTCCCATCCCCACCCAGTGGGAAAGGCCAGACTCAAGTCCTGCCTGTGTCTCCAGCTCACCCAGACTCTCACCTCCTGGTCTCTAGCCCCACCTGTTTCTCTGTCTGTGTTTCCTCCCAGTTTGACAGTCTATGCTTTGCTAGCTGGCACTAGTGAGCCCACACCCTATTGGTCCTTGCACACTGGGCCCCATCACTGGGGGAGGCACACGCAGGCTGGAACTGGGTTTGGAGCCAGAGAAACAGTTAAAGGGACCCGGCAGCACGGGGAACGTGGAGCTGATTCTGACAGAAGCATGGAAGGTGTTTCCACCGAGCACGCCGTACCCAGCAGGGCCTGCAGAGCACCAGCCCCAAAGGGGAATAAGCGCCTTCAGCTCGCACCAGCTCTGCGTGGCCTTGATGACTTCTTAGGTGACTTCTTATCTTCCCGAAGGCTGTTGCCAAGGAAATCCTGGAATTCAACAGTAAACTCAAGAAAACCATTTTTTAAGGCAGGTTTTTAAACCCCAGGTGCATAAAATCAATATGTGATAAACAGTTTTAGCCTCTCTTCTTAAACCACTAATTATAATCTCTAGATTAGAAATATTATTTCTGGAATGAGGGAACTGAACCAGCTGTTTATTAAATGCTTATTAAGGGCCACCCACTTTACCTTTGCTCTCTTATTTCATCTTCTCAGCCTCTCTGAGGGGGGCTCTTACCTCCCTTCAGGGAAGGACACTGAGTGTGGGGAGACTGAGGAGTCTGGGGTATGGAGTCCAAAGGGGCCAGAGCTGGGCCGTGGTCTGTCTGCCTCCAGAGCTTCCTGCTGACTGCATCACTGTGAGAGAAACATGGTGGGGCCCCATTGGCTGGGCCGTGGTCTGCCTGCCTCCAGAGCTTCCTGCTGACTGCATCACTGTGAGAGAAACATGCTGGGGTCCCATTGGCTGGACAGGACCTCGAGCAGGTCACAGGAAGGAAAGGCGGACTGTACCTCAGCACAAAACCTCAAGACAATGGTGACCCCAGGGACCCCCCTGAATGGTGACCCTGCTCCAGCCACCTCACATGGCATTCTCCAGCCTTAATCACTTTTAGCTGTGCTTCCATCACCTCCTAAAGCTATATCCTGTACCTAATCTTGTACTGCAGGGTGGAAGGAGGACGAAGGCAGAATGAAGACAGCAGCAGTATTATTTCCCAGTGAAAGGTAGTGGGGCATAGTGGGAAGGAACGTGGGCAGAGGAAGCAAACAGATTTGGGGACTACGACTGGGCTTTGGTTAAGGGTCTGCCGTCGGGCAGCCCGCGCAGTGCCGGCCCCTTTTATCTTGAGCAGAAGCGCAGGAGGCTGTTATTCCCCTCTCGGCCCTGCAGACCCGGCCTCCCGCCCCATTCTGTCCTCCGGCCCCTGCGGCTGGCTGTGTGCACTGCTTCAGCTGAGCGCCTTGCCCTCTTGCTTCTGGCTGAGTCTGACTAAAGGGAGACCCTCGGTGAGGCTCCAGAGGAAGGTTACTCTTAACTAATCCAGGCCTCAGTGTCCCCACTGGTACAATGAGTCTAATAATACCAGAGTTTTATATCAGATTTTGGTAAATCTCAGTTTTGATGATTAAATTAGAGCACCTGTGTGAATTGTTAGCACACAGTAAACTCTCAGCCTGCCCTTATTATTTTCTCAACCTTATGCACTCTGACCTTGGATGAGACAATGAAGCTGTGCGTCTCTCACTGTGAGCACATGCTAACATCTCACCAGGCCCACTGCGTGGGCCAAGTAGGACACAGAAGCTCAGTACAAAGGATTAACTGAGGACGGTTTGGGAGAAGGAACTATTTACTAGATAGAACCTATACAACTGCAAGTCATTTGGCCTTTATTGACCTACAAACACAGCAGTTTCACTTGGCTCAGAAGTTTGGGCTCTGTTGAAGAGACACCGATAAGGGACAGTGAGAAACCAGGGCTGGGAACGTGGAAACCATTAGCACCCAAGCCAAAGGCGAAGGGGCCAGAGTGGTTACCAGGAGCGGTTCCTGAGCCCTGCTGAGAGCTGGGCATAGGGGGGAGAGGCTACCCGCGGGAGCTGTGACCCTCTGCAGAAGAGCAGGGTGCTCTGGGACCAGTGGTGAGGGGGCAAAGGAACCATTATCCCAGCCCTCACTCCCGCTGCTGTTAGGCTTTCTCCCGGTGCTTCCCATTGGCCAGACCCAGGAAGACAAGAGAGAAGGGAGCTTGGATAAAGCAGCTCATAGACGTCAGCCTCCCGCACACAGAAGGGAGGTGGGGGGTGATCTGAAGGTGCGGGAGGGGAGTCACCAGCTCACACTCTTGCGGCTCAGCTGAGATGTGCTGAGGGCTTGGCACTGGGCCCGCTTCCTCACTATCATCATTGTTGTTACTGTCGGTGGTTTGAAGGCCAAACGGGTCAGGAGGGTGGGTAGGGTGCAGGGAAGTGGGGGGAAGGATGCAAAGGTTCGACCACATCAAAAAAAGAAACGTAAAATGACAAAAGCCCACTCAGAGGGCAACTTCGGAGGCCGTCCTGGATTCCACACAGCCTCTAGAGCTCCCTGGCTCGGACCTGGAGCTGGCATACCCACACCCTGTCCCCTGCCCTCCCTCTGACCCCCTTCAGAATCAAGGGAACAGAAAATACAGCCTCTGATTCCTGTTGAAAGCCTAGGCCAGGCTGAGCGGCTTCAAGGTCTTTGGGAGAACTGGGGTTTAAGTGGCAAATGGCTCCAGGGAGAGGCTGCCAGGAATCGCCATCAATCTTGTGGCATGTGCAATTTGCACAAGTTTGCAGACTTTCAGGACTTTTTCTGATGAATGAAAAACAATCGGACTTGGATGACATATCACAGACTTTTATGAAGCCCCATTAAACTCAAAGTTGAAAACCCTGGCTGCCTGGAGTCTGTTCTTGATCCATCCTTGGCATGGCCAGTGCGCATCTTCCTACACAGCTTTCTTGTCATTCATCCATACCCCGCCTGCATGCTTGCTGGGCCCTGCCCGACAGGGGGAGGAGCCATAGGGCATCGGCCGGCTGCCAGGGGCCGTGAGGAGTGCTCGTTCATGCTCACATTTCTCCATCTGTGGACTTCGTGTGGACTCTCCACTCCCTGTGAGGACTGCGAGTGGACATCTCCAGAGAGTGGTGTGGCTCATCCTGGCTGCAGCTGGAGTCCCCAGGAAAGCTTCCAGAAAGTGCTGAGGCCTGCATTTCCCTCCATTGACATAAGAGATGATGATGCTGTTGGTCTGGAGGGTGGCCAGGGCCCTGGGCTGCTGTGGAGACTCTCTAGGCAGCTCTAGGTGCGCCCATTGCATGAAGGGCACTGCCGACCAGCAGGGGTGCCCTTGAGCTGCGTCGGCGTCCCCAGGAGGGCTTGAAAGCAGGCAGCTGGACCTGCTCCTGGAGTTGCTGGTTCAGTAGGTCTGGGGCGGGGCCTGGGCATCTGATTCGTGTTCTCCGTCTCCAGGCGGTGCGGATGATCTCCGGGGCCCACCCTCCAGGACCGCTGCCGTGGTGGAAACTGAGGCTCAGAGACTTTAGATGACTGGCTTGCGGTCAGACACCCCTCAGTGGATGAATAATTGAAGTCAGTTTATCCCTGTCCTTGCCAGGTTGAGTCTGAACAGAGGGCCTATATTTTCTTCAAATATTTCTGGTATCATATTAGCACAGGGTCCAAACCTGCTTCCCACCCCATTCTAGATTTATTCTCACAGACCTGTGTTTATTAGATTTGCCAGATCATAAGAATCCCTTGGAGGGAGAGGGGCACTTGTTTAAAATATTTATTCCTAGCCGGCTCTATCTTCGACCATCAAAAAGTGGGTTGGAACCATCCCCTTAAGTAGCCTTGGCCTCCTTGAGCTTCTCTTTTGAAGTGTAGCCTTTCTTTCTCCCGCTGGAAATCCCTTGGCATGGGCTCTGGAGTTCCAAGCACAGCTGGTCGATTCATGGGCTGGGTGGCTTTGGACATGTTACTTAAGTTCTCTGACCTCATTCTCCTTCTCTGATAGCCCCAGTTCTACAGGTAGCGATTGGGGAGGATTAAATAGCAAACCTTGGGTGTGGGCCCAGCACATTGTTTCCCCCTCCACTGTGCAGGGCAGAAGCGGATCGTATGGTAGGGACAGACAAAGCTGCCGTCGAGGAAGCAGAGCCACCCATGGGCCTGCAGGGGTGGCACAGACCCCTCCGATGGGTGGGGATGGCAGTCAGGACCCCAGTGCATGCCCTTGGTCTCCCTGTCCCTCCTGGGTGCAGGGAGGACACGGGGCTGGGTCATCAGCTGCCCCCCTCCCAGGAGGCCACCCTCACAGGCGGCAGCGCGTTGTGCCCCTGCCAGCCTCTGGGCTCTGGACGGGAGGTAGTTTCATGCCCCTGGCTCTCTGCTCCCTGGTGATGGATGTGTGTAAATGACCTTGGCCCCTCCAGCCACCGCCGGCACATGAGGATGTAATTGTATTTGTATACACGGTAAATTTTATTAGAGGAAAGCAATCTAGTTCCAATTCTGGTTTTCTGGAGTTACTGGATTGTATCTGAGGGTAAACTCAATGGTCAGCTGGATGGGGACAGAGGTCAGAGCCACTGTAACCCTCACTAGCTTCCACTGGGTGTGATAAACAGAAGTATGTGACAAGTCCCAAGAGTGCCAGACACGTCCAGCATAGGGAGCCGTAAGGAAGGGGCATGTGCAGAGGCCAGCGCAGCGGCTCACAGCAGGAGCTCAACAGAGGGGAGTCCAGATTGGTCTTTCATGTTTGACTCTCTGCCCTCTGTCCTCCTCACCTGCCATATCCCTCCTCTCCTTCTTCCCATCCTCCTTCCATGGTTCTGCTTCCTTTCCTGTCCTTCTGAGCGGTGAGGCTTTGGGGAAGTCACTCGTTCACTTTGCATGAGCCTCAGTGTCTATGTCTGTGAAATGGAATCAGTAGCACTCATGTTAGGGGGCTCTTGCTGGGATGGACCGCGGTTGTTACTGTAGAGTGCTTGGCACATAGTCGGGACTCACTCAGTTCATGTGAGGAGCCTTTCCTACATTGAAACCCACCTGGGGTGATTGAATACCTTGTCTGTACACACACATCTACTAATTGCCTGCCCTGAGCGAGGCCTGGGCCTGACCCTGGTGGGTTACCACAGTCAGTCCTCAAGGCAGCTGCAGTCTGGCTGGGGGTCCCGGCACACACAGGCATTTCTCTCTCACGGGAAAAGCCGAGAGTGACCCCAGACAAGAGGCTGATGGTGACCAACAGTATCACAGAGCTCGTGGGAGGGACGGTCCTTGGGGACCCAGGGTCCAGGAGGGCTTCTTGGAGGAGGTGAGGGTGAGCTGGACCTTTAAACACACTAGATTTGGGGAGGGTGAACAGAGCAGGGAGGGCAGGCATTTATCTAGTGCTGTCCCTACACCAAAAACCTCACTGTCGTTTTAGTCAGTTCTTACCTGAACCCAAGAAATAGGCCTGCTCTTCCCTCCGTGCCAGACGCTTTGTCCATGAAGAACACACACACACACATTCACACACACACACACTCTCACACACACCTCCAATGCAGACTATCACAATGGTAAGGAAAAGGGAATGTGTAAATCCAAGACACGTGGCCAGGAAGTGGTGGGAATGACCTTCAAACCTACATCGGTCTGACCCTACAGATGCGGCTATACCCACTTTTTATACCACTTATCACCTGCTGCCCATGGTCTCTGCCAGAGGTCGCCCTTACCTGGTAGCCAGGCAAGAAGAAAACCCACCCCCCGACCCTGCTGACTAACAGAGTGCAGGTGGGCCGCGCTGTGGAGAGCCCCAATAGTCTGCGCGGTGTGTGTGTGTTTTCTTCATGGAAAAATTTATTAGCAAGGGCGAGTCACTGAGCACTCCCCCATGCAACTAAGTGGTTGTTGAATACCGTTAACTCCTTTTTTGAGGATGGCCCTGATTGGGGTGGGGAAGAGGAGGAGGGCGTTTAGGAAGCAAACTTAAAGCTGATGTCATCAGAGGTCCCCCCAGCGACAAAGGCAGCCCCCCTCACATGGACTAGTTCACCCCCAAGTTGATTTCCACCCAACTGCTCAGAAACACAGCTATTTTTAGAACACACCTGAGAAATGCCTGCGGGTTTATGTACTATTGTTTCTGAACTTGGCAGATAAATTGGCCTTGCTTTTGTTGAAGGTTTTCTGTTTTATTAATGTCGGGTTTCCCTTCTAGCTAGGAAGGTAGCTCAGTCATGTGTAAAACCTCCATTTTCATTTTTTTTTTTTCTCAGAATTTCATTCCAGTTCATCACCTGCTGCTTCCTATCTACGGCCTCCCCGAGATGGATAGCAGTGTCCAGAAACCATTTTCTTATTCCCCTTATCTTGTTTGCTTAAACCCTGGCTCGGAGGGGCCTGCCTCTCCCTCAAGGAGGTCCTGGATTTTCACCTGATTCGGAGCCACCATCCCACAGTAAACAAGTTCGGTGCTCTTCCCAGAATGCAGCTCTGAAGCAGGTCTTTCAATGTAGAAAAGGATGTTTTCTTGGGAAAAAACTTGGTGGAGGAAGAAGAGCTTAGATTTCAGAATCACATCGCTATGTTTAAATCCCAACTTTGCCACTTACTGACACGGAGACCCCGGACAGGTTAACCAATTCCTTAAGCCTTGATTCTAGACATGCTGTGAGGGTATAAAAATGCTCACCTTCAGGACTGTGGTGGAGAGGAAGAGGGAGGGCAAAGTGGAGCACCCAGCACACACCTAGCATGTAGTAGATGCTTAGGGAATGATTCCTTTTCTCTTCGATCTCCTTGAAAAAGAAAACCAAATGTGCTCTGGATTAGCGCTAAGGGTGGTGACGTGTAGGAGGAAGTGTCTCATTTGCAGCGCCTAGTTAATCAGTCCCCCTGTGTGCTCAGTATCTGGAGCTGTCCTGGGCACAAGAAGGTATAAAGAAGGAAGCAGCATCCCTGCCGAGTAGGGATGTAAGGTGAGCGTAAGCAGAATGGCTGGGATGCCCCTGCCGTGGCCCCGTCGGGGACAGGTGCCCACAGTGGCACTTGCCATTGATACAAAGAGGCCTGGGAGAGGCTGAACTTGAACTATGGCCCTGAGCTAAATTTGGATGGGAAGGGGACATCTAGAATGGAGGGGGCATTTGGGGAAGAAAGATAACTTGTTTACCAAAGAGGCCAGGCCTCGTGTCAGCATGGTGGAAATGTAATGAATGGACCTTGGTGTGAGTGACTGGAGTGAGCCATGTGGATTCTTGGGTTAGAAACTGTCATAACATTCAGGGTTACAGCCTTAGCATCTAGCATAGTGCCTGGTACACAGTAGGTGCTCAAGAAATAGTTGCTGAGTTGTCATACTGGGTGACCAAGACTCAGCTTGAACATCACCTCCAACAGGAAGCCTTCCCTGACACTCTTGCCAGCATCCTGCCCTGGGTTGGGTGACCCCTTTCTGTGCCTGCATGGCCCCAGGTGCATCTCTGTGTCAAAGCCCTTGCTGCAGTGGGTTGGGCTTGTCTGTTTCTGGTCTGTCACTCCCACTGGACTCCGGTCTTCCTGAGGACAGGACTATGCTCTGTATCTCAGTCTGGTTTATGGAACACATGGGTTGAATCACCGCCCACAGACATGGGTTGGAAGATTAGGGAGCAGCTCTAGGATGGGAACTGAGAAAAGTGGCTGTTTGCAAACCTCAGAGGACCTTAGGGGCTACAATTTGGACTATTTCATTGCAGTGTAATTGTGGGCAGCTACAGCCATGGGCCTAAACCCAAATAAGTCAAGAATAGGTTGTATTTGGAGAAATTCAGGCTACTGAGTAACAAATTATTAAAAAAAAAAATGTGAACTACTTTGTATCATTGAACAGGGCTGGGTTTTTAGAACAGTGCCTCGGAAGTTGTTTAGAGAAATGCTCTCACTTGATGGGCCTTGAAAGCATGCCATTAATGCCCTAGATCACTTGGCTTTAACTCAGAGGACATGGAGGGGCCCAGGATCCTGACCTTTAAATCCTCCTCGCCAGAGAGCCCTCGCCTCAGGCCAGAGCCTCCTCCTGGAACCAGGGATTTCTCATGCCCTCCCCACTCTGCAGTCTCCACAGCGACCTCCCCAGGACCCAGCAGCCTGCTGCTTTCCATTCCAGGAGCTTCCATTAGCTCTCGTAATCCTCATGATGCTTGAGGCAGGTGTCATCAACCCCATTTCACAAATAAAGAAATCAAGGCCCAGAGCAATTACACGGACCGTCCCAGGTCACACAGCTCTGACCGGCCGAGCTGAGGTTTTAACCTAGTGCTTCTGACTCCCGAGTCAATGCCATTCTCGTGATGCCATGTCGAAAAGATGTGCTGGAAGCAGGACAGATGCAGCAGCCTTGGGAGCATTTGTTACAGCAGATGATTCATGGTCAGGCAGGTCAAGCTGGAAAGAAGTGGACGCTCTTCATGGCCGTCTCTCCACCCTGCCCGGCATTCCTGACAGTAGCAATGTCTTTTCTTCCTAGAGTCCTTTGGTCACTGATGCCATCAAACTGAATTCCTTAGCAGGAAATGTTATGTCCTAGGAATTGATTTTCCTGCATAATATTTCTAGAAAAGTTAATCGCCTCATTAGTCATGTTTACATTCTGTTTTAATTGCATCCTCGAGAGTAAATGTATTCATTTTTCTCCTATGTTATGGTTCTCACGGTAACAACCTCTTAACAAAGCAGAGAGAAGATCAGAGCACATGAAGAGTATGCCTCACTTTCTTAAAATATGCAGCTTCCAAAAATGTAGGGCCCAATTATCACTGGGGCTATAAGCTAATTGTCAGATACAAAATATGGATCACAACTACTTTCAGGATCTGACCTTATTTTGAAGTCATAGATTCCTGTAAACTAGGTTACCATTACTAGCGAAATAGAGATTTAAGTTGGAAATTCAGAACTGCAGTAACGAGTGGGTATGAAATGTTTGTATTTCTAACAAATGGCAAAGGCAAGAGATAATTTTCCTAGGCTTGTGTCTGGTGAAATTTTCCAGAAGTCCACCTTCTGCAAGGCCTTATTAGTGGCGCACAGACAATAAAAAGTCCATTTCATTAGCATTCAAGAATCTTCCATTTTTTCAGAAACTGAACAATGTATACCTGCTGTCCGCAGAGCTCTATGCTTGGTGATATGAGATCATGAGACAATAAGCCAGTGTCCTTGCCTTCAAGGGGTCCCACCAGGTAGGTGGAAATGTGATGTGGTCCCAGATTCCAGGCATGTGAGCACTGAAATCCCATGTGGGTGGCTGCAGGTGAAAACATCGAGGGAAGGTTCTTGTCTGGCCTGGTAACATAGGAACCAGGGTTTTAATGGGTTACCAGGATTTCATCAGATGGAAATGAGAACAGAGGAAGCATTATGGATGAATGAAATGGCATGAGCAAATGTTGAGAGGTGGATAGGAAGACACATGTTATGTTTAAGGAATTAAGGAAAAGTACTAAGATTTGTGTATCTGCAGCAGAGGTCTTCATGGTGACACTGTGAGCTGGGGCAGTCCATAAGGCATGCCCTAACTTTGGGAAGAGCTTGTCCATGTTGACTTTCCTGGGGAGGAGTGGTCTATGGCTTTTGTTGGCTTCTCAAAAAGGCCAGTGATTCCATTAAAATTTTAGACCTACTGGCCTACAGGACAGCTTTTGTGAATTGAACATTGGTGAACAGAGGGAGAAATGCAGAAATGTATATTAGGAGAGACTGTGCGGGCCTTGAAAGTCAGGGTTATACACATAGACAGTATTTGGGACTCAGCTGGGGTGGGGCACAGGGTGGAGAGCAGGGGAGAGAGTCTGTTGGGGAGCCAGGCAGAGGCTGGAGGAGGCATGGAGGCCAGAGGGAGGCTGCTGTGCTTCCAGAAAGATGGGACAAGGGCCAGGGGTGAGATACCCAAAAGGGGAGCAGGAGAAGACAGGAGAGGCTGTGGAGGAAATGCTGAAAAGGTTTAGTGTCCGAGGTAAAGCAGGTAAAGATATGTGGGAGCAGGGAGTGACAGTTCGGAGTGGGCCCTTGTGCCAGATGCCTGGTTCAAACCCAGCTCCACTGCTTTCTGCCCGTGCAGCCTGGAGCAATTTCCCTAGCCACCCTTGCCTCGGTGTTCTTAGCTGTAATAGTAGCTTCTTCCTTAGAGTTTTGCAGGGGAGGAGAAAGCGAGCAGAGATGTACCAGTACCTGGAACAGCCCATGCTGAGTGCTCCGGGCGTATCTGCTCTTCCTTTCAGAAGGGGGAGCTCCACGAGGGCAGGGGTGAGCACGCCGCTCTCTTCCCAGGGCCTGGAACTGTGCTTAGAACACAAAGGGGGCGCCGTAAGTGTGTGTTCAGTACTGCTGGATGACTCAAGGTGCCGTGGCAGGAGCCGGGTGCAGGCATGCTGGGTGGAGGTGTGTGCTCATGAACAGGGGACCGGTGAGAGCTACATGGGGACCCCTGGGTCCCAAGAGGACCACAAGACCCCATCCAGGCCACCTCCTCCACCTATGTGTCCAGCCCTTGCACGCTCGCTATCTTGTCCAGTCCGCATGGTGGCCACCACTGAGCATGGCAGGTTGGATATAATTATCCTGTTTTCAGGTGAGAGCCTGACTATCTTAAAGATATTTGCTTGGAAGGAGCGGAGGTGGGCCTGCTCCATGGCCCTGTCTTCTCCTTCCCCATCCCACGCTGCTTCCCTGTATCCTCAACCTGATTTCTCCAACTTCAATGGAAGCCATTAGTTCGCTGAGCAAAATGTCCAAAGACAGTATTTTAAACGACAGAAGTTCGGGATGCTTAGTAATGTAGCTCATTCAGTATGTGAATAGTTTTGCTTAATGTGAGGTTAAGAATAACATCTCAGAGAGTTTTTAGGAGGAACTAGCCTCATACCCTCCCCCTGCCCAGCAACATGGCCTCAGACCACTTCATCTCTCTGAGCCTAGCTTCCTCATCTGAAACATGAGGTTCATGAGACCCTTTTGTGGGCTGTTAGGACAATTAAGTAACATGCTTATAAATAACCCAGCAAGAATTTTGGTATAAAGGAAGAGTTCGATAAAAGGCTGTTAACATTCACTCTTGTATTATTATGCCTTATTAGTGTCAACTGCCTGGCTCCAGGAGATAATATTGGTACTGTGGTGGGAGCTGAAAGACTAGTCCTCGGTATATATATAGTCCACCAGAATAAAGGTGACCATGAGGGCCAGGGGTGATGTCACTGGGGAAGGGGTGTGTGAGGATGGAGGAGTGAGGGTCGGGGAGGAAGCCCTCCCATCACTATAACCAAGGTTGCCCCCACTGTTAACTTGCAAAGTTGAGAAGAAGCCGCCTTGATCCAATCCCTGAAGTCCTCTTAGGAATGAACTTCACCAGATCAAGGGCAGCCTCAGTTTTCCCAGACATTTGGAAGCCCTGGATCTCAGGGGGGCTCAGCTCTGCCGCTCCATGGATGTGTGAGTGAGCTGAGCTTTGCAGTGCAGGGCCAGACGGGGTGACTGATGGACTAGGTAGGGCCTAAGGCGTGCCTTGGCCCAGAGGGGGTGTTTTGCATCTGGCTGTTAGGGCAAACGGGTCAGTGTCTGATGGGATGCCCTATGCAGGATCTGGACTAACAAGGCCTGTGGTTCACCTGGGTAACTGGTATTGACCAATGTTGGGCAACAAAGGGAAACATTTGGTCTTCACAGACATAAATACTGAGTTCTGGATCTTAGTTCCATGGGTGTGCCATTCCTCTCATTCATTTGACATTTTCTGAGCATCTCTTAGGGCAAAGTCCGTGCCAAGCAAAAGAAACTTGGAAAAGGATGAGTTGCGATCCCTGCCCCCAGTGAATTTCCAACCTGGAGAGGGAGACAGACCATGGCTCGACACTGGATCTGTGCTCTGGTGAAGGGAAGCCCTGTGTTTGGGTGAACAGGAGATACTTCTTACTCAGCCCAAGGGCTAGGAAGCAAGATTCCCCAAGGCCCTTCCCCAAAGACTCTATGTATCCTTCTCACTTCACATGGAAATAGTAATGTTGATCATTTTCTCATTGTGAGCTTTCCTGGATCAAATTCTATTTTGCAAGCAATGTGGTAGGTAAACCTTTAAAGGAGAGGAATTAAAGCAGGCAGGTAAATGCATGAGAATAGACAGTTTTCTTTATCTGAAACATGAGTCAGTTGCTGACATAGGTACATAAATCCATTCAGCCCCATGCTCTATAGCGATAGCTCAGTGAAGCAGCCCACCACTGCAGATTCAATTTGCCCATCCCCTGGCTGATATTCCTGACTTTCCAGGTAAAAGATCTCTCCATATTTCCATGGGGGATTCCACAGTTCTAGACCCTGTGCAGGAACATGGCTTATACTTTCCCCCACGAGCCCAGCTTCTCTCCAGGTCTGTGGCAGGGTTTACCCTAGAACTGGAGGTGAGAAGTCCCCTGCACCACTCTTTCATGCTGGACCCCCCTCCCAGAGTATTCTCTCCACTTTTGCTCTTCTGTCAGAACTGCTGCCAGGCTGAAAGGCCAGAAGAAAGTCCACCTCTCCAAGAAATCCAGACTAGTGTAGCTTCCTGGGACATGACGCAGTTACATTCTGCGCCAGGCAGATGCAAAGTCCTGCTGAGGCCTGATGGGGCCACGCTGTTTCTAGCCACCGAGCCTTCACCTGTGCTGTGTTCTCAGCCTGGAACTGTTTTGCCCCTGTACCTTTAAGACCCAGCAAAGTGCCCTGAAACTTGTGCTCACTTTTCCTAACAATGATCATACAGTATTTAAAATGGTTGTTTATACAGCAGCCTCCCTTATAGACTGAGGGCTCGTGCCTGCTAACAGTCCTCAAACTAGAAATTGCTACATTATCACTATCATCTTCATCATCGTTATTATTAAACAGTGGTGTGGAGGAGGAATTCCAAATGATGGCTCAGCCTGAGAGAAACTCCAGGCTTTCAGGGAAGCCAGGAAAGAGGTGAACATGTGCTAGGCACCCAGTTTGCCAAAGGTCAGGTGCAATGATGTCTGCCCCCTAAACATGCGAGCATCCTCCTCTGAGAAGCACTTCCTCTCTGGTTCCAAGTTCTTGATCTCAGCAAGTCCCAGGTATCAGCGGGAAGAGCCATCCTCCGAGCTGAGGGCCTCCTGTTCTACAGGCAAGCATACCACCCCTGTGAGATGTATTATGAGGTTACATTATCTCCCTAAACTGCTTGAGTACAATTATAAAGAATACACACACGTGATGAGGGTTTTAATGGTAAAGACAAATCAAGCCCTATACCCTCTTGGGTGGCCACTGGAGGATCATTTAATCTATTACTTGGTTCCATGTGAGAAGACTTCAGGAAAACAAATAGTAGATATTTGTAACTGCTTCTCTGAGGGCCCTCTTGGCTGAGCAGGCAGGGCTGCAGACTGCGCAGGTTGGCTTTCCACTTTCCCTCGCTGCCCGGCCCCCCCACCCACCCCCACCACACACACACCTGGGGTGCACGCCTGCTCCCACAGGTGTCCCAAGTCATCACATGACAGAGCTGTGTGCCCACTGCCTGTACCTCCTCGCCTCTGCCCACCCCTTTCTGGAAGATCATCAAATGCCAGCAGGGCTGGCAGTCTGGGTTCTGGCCCCACCTCTGCTATGGGTGATCACTTCTCTCTGGGCCTATTTCCTCATCTGTGACTAGGGATCTTAAACATGTTTTCGTACCGTGGACTAGTGAAGCATATTAACTCCTTCTCAGAATGATGTTTTTTAATCAGTTAAATAAAATATATTGGACTATAAAGTAAACTAATTATATTGAAATAGTTACCAATATTCATGAATTATGGTATTGGCATAGGTACACTTATTTATTAACACATTATGTGACGAACTCTAGTTGTGGGTATAATACGTATCCTAGTTCTGAAGTAGTGATGAAGTTTTTGAGATATTTTGAGATATGTATGGTAACGTGTCTCACAAACCCCTGTTATTTCTATAGGGCACAATTCAGGATTGTCCTAGCTAGGACTGCTGTGGTCTGCTACCTACATGTGTAACAAAGGAAACCCCAAGATGCTGAGGGATTAGTGAGGGTAAAGATGAAACTGTTTCTTATCCAAATTCAGGCACCCCCTGAATTCCACCTATGAATTCTAGTAGTGAACTCCTGAACTAGACGGTCTCTCTGGGTTCTTCCAGGCCTGGCACTTCACTGGTGTCTGACTCCGCTAGAGGTAGGCCACCCTCTCCCAGCTTGATCCCCAAACTAAAGGGAGAAGGTAGTAAAGGAACCGCCTTAACCCCATGTTACCTGAGCACCTGCCATGTGCTGGGCAACATCCCAAACCTTTCATGTGCACTATAGTCCACAGGGCTGGGTAAAGTCACCCCCCATCTTAGGGAGTAAGAGGTGTTTAGGAAAGAAGTGGTGGGAATAAATCATTTAAAAGTTAAATATGTAAACACAGGGTCAAAACCCCGGCAGAACTCTGCAGATCTAGCCTTAAACATTTCCTCCAGAAGCCTAATCTGGAAAAGGAATGTCTAAATCACCACCATGTTCTCCTGCAATATCTCGTCACCCTTTTGTAGAAAGTGCCATCCTGTACCGTCAACCCTGACCTGGGGAATAAGTTCCTTAGTCTTTCTGAGCCTTGGTTTCTTTATCTGTGAAGGAGGTTAATAACCACCTCATAGGATTAAGTAACACAATCATGGAGTGATACATCCGGAGTGGTGTGGACACTGCCCTGTCTGGACAAGTCTAGCCATGACCTCTGGGTGCTGTTCTTGCATCTGGGATGCTTGTGTACAAAGACCCCCCCCCCAGGGCCTTTTCTCTTGCTGCTCTGGACTTGATCCAAAAGATGGAGCACTAACCACTGGCCGCCTTCCCCTGCCCAGGGATCGAGTGTGAACAAGGAGCGGAGCACTCTAGGGGGCGGGGCGTCCTCTCAGCAAGACTGGGGGGGGGGGGCGGGTTGCACTGTGTGTCCTGTTGTCGTCCTTGCCTCTAGTTGCTGAATCCCTTCACCTCCCTCCCAGCCCAAAAAAAGGTCACTGACAGTTGTGCATTCTCTTTTGCTGAACCAGAATCTCGGGGAGCATCTACTTATGCAGAAAGTTTCGATTCTCATTTCTCCCTTTCTGGTTTCATTGGCAATTATCTCGGAAGCTTTAGGCCAGTTGCCTAACCTCACGATACTTCAGTTTCCTCCTCTCTGAAAAGCGGAGGAACAATGTCTTCCCTGCCAGTGGGGAATCACGTTGTAGCATTTATAATGGAAATCAAAGCAAAACAAACCCTAATCCCATGGAAAGAAAAAAATGCTTTCTTAAATGACTGTTGGGTACAAATGAATCAAAACCACAATTACTGCTATTAATAGAGCAACATTATATACCAGAACTTACGGAATATGACCAAAGCTGTACTTAGAAACGAATCCATAACCTTAAATGCTTCATAATCAATGAGAAAGAATGAAACTAAATAAAACATTCCACACAAGAAGTTAAAAAAAAGAGAAATCTGAGTAAATTAGGAAGCAATAAGCCATAAATATGGCAGAAATCAATGTATTAGAAAATAGAAAAACATTAGAACTTATGAGTGACTCTAAAAGCTGATTCTTCGAAGAAAACAATAAAATTGACATACTCTTCCTAGTTATAATCAAGAAAATAATAGAGAAAGCACAGTAACACAAGATTAAAGATGAGAAAGGGAATATAACCATGGATATGGAATAGATTAAATCAAATTGCAAGAGGATAATACATCGAGTTCTAAACTAAGCTATTGGGAAGTCTCTGAAATATACAGCATTCTGAGAAAATGTATATTCTCAGATTTGACTCAAAAAGTTAACTTGGCTAATAGCTGAGGGAGAAACTTGAAATGTGGTTTAGTGAATTATCATAAAATAAAAATAGAGTTTCAGAAACCTAGTCAGGGTTTTACTGGAGCAGGTGAGCGGATGAGTCAAGACAAGGTCAAAGGCAGAGGGAGTTCAGAGTGAAGTCAGGAGTCAGGGCCAAGGGCAGGTGTGTGGGACGTGAGGGCAGGTGGGCGGAGTCTGGGGCAGACTGGACCTCCAAACCAAGCCACAGAGTCCTCCTTCTGAGACTCAGGTCTGGCCACCTGGGCCCTACCTTTATCTGCATGGTCATCTGGGGAGATAGCTCCTTATAACCTACTTATCTTGAGTTTTATGACTGTCAATGGGAAAGGGTTATGGAAAGCTTGAGCACTTGTATAAATTCAATTTCACAGTAACTTGAGGTTAAGAGCTATTCTTGTTCTGGTCAAGAAAGTTGATTTCTTTAAAGCTATTGTGTTGATAACTGCAAGACTTCAAGTGCTTCCTACGGGCTTGAATGTATTATCCTGAGAAGGGATGCCAAGATGGCTGGGCAGAGGGAAATACCCTGGGAGCAGATTTGCTTCTCTCTCCAGCCTTAACTGGCCTCCCAGACTCTCTACACAGGCGTTCTGGAGCCAGGAGGTCAGAAGATGTTGGGATTTTAAAGGCCCAATCCCCAGGGACTGTTAAATGCATCATGCTTTGCTTCGTTCATTTAAAGGACTGTGTTGGCAAATACAGCCTTGGGAGTGAGGGGCACCAGTCTCAGTGAGTGATAAAATGCTTCATGGGAATAGATCTTAATTGGCTACTTTTACTCTCCCATGGAAGGATGAATCTTATGTAATCTGCTCAACAATGATGGTCATCACATTCTGATGATCTGCCATCCATTTTACATTCACTACCCCATATAATGCTCACTGTCACCAGGATATGCAGATATTATTATCCCCATTCCACAAAATGGGCAATTGAAGAAATTAAATGACTTGCCCTGGTCTTTCAGCTAGAAAGTGGCAGAGATGAGATTTACAGCTTGATCCTAAGGTCCTTGACTTTTTCAGGTAAGCCCAAGACCAGCAAGAATATTTTCTGAAATCTTCCATCCAGTTTCCCTGGGGCCTGTCTGGGAGCCCACAGCAGCCCGCTCGGCTTCAGGGACAGATGTGGGCAGGAGAAGCAGTCTCCCACTTTCCATTTGCACAGGGAAGCGATCCCACCTCTGTCCTGTTGTGTTTCCAAGGCTTTCTCTCCAGTCTTTGATGCCTGGAATTCTTTTTGCAGGCACCAAACTTTCGTTCTACAAGGGGAGAAAAGGCCAAGGGAGGAAATGACCTTGTGAAGGAAGACAAATGACTTTGCATTAACATAAAAGTGTGATGTGACTGATTTCTAGGAGATGCTCTCCTGGAGGAACGTTTAGACAGGAAGGTGATTAGGACTGAAGGCACAACACATTTTATGCAGGAATATTTCTGTCAGAAAGGGATAGGCACAAACCGAAGCTGGCGGTTGTCAAGACAGACTTATCCCACTTTACAGCTTTGCCACCTTGGGGGAAAAACCCTGTACTTAGGCTCCTGGTATCTTAAACCAAAGGCATGATAATTTGCTGGCTATGTTCATCTATGATCATTACAAACTCCAGGTCCCCTTCCAATGCAACCCTTCTATTGCTCTTCCCCCACAGACACTCACAGAGGCTTAGAAGTCAGAAAATGATGGCAGGGAGGGAGGCTGGGCTTCACTGTTCTTCCCCTTCTGTGTTGATCACCCTGGGTTAGCTGTCAGTGGCACTCTTACCACGCACTTTTCTGTGTCAAGGAGTTTGGTAATTTATCATCGGTGTATTTTAATTAGGGCAAGAGATGCCTGGAGTACATTTCATCAATCTTGAAGGAGGAGAGGTTTGACTCCTGACCCTCCCTGTACCCCTCAATCGGTGTGACTCCATGATGGATGGTACAAGGTAATATAGGGTAACAGAAAAGGGGGCTCACTAGCTCAAAGACAGACGTGCTGGTGTTACACACACTTGCTGGGCCTTGGGCTCCCCTGTCTACGTCAGGACACGGTGGCCCACTTGGAGCGCTGTTCTGAAGGTCATGTGTGTGAAGCTCCCAGCGCACTGCCAGTCGTGGTTGGGGCTGAACAGCTTTGGGTTCCTAACCTCTCTCAAGACGTGTTTTTAGAACAGTTATAGCTGCTGTTCTCTGCAACTATAGAGTTCTTGTTCAGCTGTCTAGCTCTATTGATGGGGGAATGCACAGCTTTACCTCCCCTCCTGGGACACCTCGGCCCTTGGGCAGCCCTGCCCACACAGGCCGCCTGGGGAAGCCCTCCGCAAACCTGGCTCTCCCTTACTCCCAGACAGCCAGGGCAGGCTGGCGGCCCTCACTCTCCCTGGCCCTGTGGTGAGTATCTTCTTATTCCCCTATATTTGGGTTCCATTGCAGTGTCAATGCCCTGTCCTTTACCCACCTTAAGTCAGGGGGTCTCATATGTAGGGCAGGGGAATGGATGGTGATCTTGAGATTCTGGTGAAAGCTGTAGACTTGCTTCCCGGGAAACTATACCTCACAAATGTCAGTACAATTTCAGAGAATATCTAGGTCCCATGGGATTTCTTCCTCAATCCCAGAAAAGTCTGTAGATCTGGTTATAAGCCTTGCATTAAACTAGTGAGTCGAACTAATGGGTTGAACAGAAGTCAATGTGAACAGTTTCATATGCAGTAATAAGCAAACATGAAAATGGATAAAATATACCTCACACTAAACTTAACAAGAAGTGTGCGGGAGCTATGAAGAAAACTTCAAAATCTTAATGAGACCCAACAATGAAGCTGTGAATAAATGGAAAGGAAGAATGTGTTCTTTGATAGTAAGAGTCAACATTTAAACATGTAAATTCTCCCACCATTAATCATTTAAGACATGCCAATGAATAGCCCCAAAACGGTTTGGTTGTTTAGGTGGGAGAATTTTCAAAAACAATGCTCGGTATCATTCAGAACAGAGATTGGCCAACTATGGCTCACCCAGATCAAGCCCACTGCCATTCTGTAAATAAAGTTTTATTGAAATACAGCCATACTCTTTGTTTACATATTACCTATGGCCGCTCTCCAGCTGCAAAGGCAGAGTTGGGTAGTTACCATAGATACTATATGATACAGCCCACAAAAGTAAAAATATTTACTATCTGGCTCTCTGAGAAAAAGTTTGCAGACTTCTGACCCCAAAAATTAAACATGTGAAAATATCCATGAAAACATAAGAAAAGATTGATAGGGGTAGCCTTACCAAATTTCAAATTGTTTTATAAATACACAGTACTTCAATCAGTTTGGTATTGGCACAAGAATAGAAAATTGTTCTGTTCTGCAACAGAAGAGCACAGAAATAGGCCCAAATATTGGGATATTGGGAGAACTTAACATCTAATAGTTGATGCCATTTCAAATCAGCAGGAAAAAGATGGACTATTCAATAAGCTATGTTGATATCTAGGAAAAGAAAACATAATACTCTTCTCATGTCTTGAAGGAAATTCTAGATGAATACAATATTTAATAATAATGATTGAGATCATAAAAAAGCTAAAAGGAAACAAAAGCCACAAAGGAAGGAAGGTTGATGTATTTTACTTTAAGATGTTTTTAAAGCCTACCCAATACGTTTCTTGGAAGAAAAAAAAGACAAAGTATCTTCAACATTAGAGACAGAGATTGTATGCAAAAAAAGCAGACAAATTAATGAAAAAATAATAAAACACTCTAACAGAAAGTCAGCGAAGAGCACCAACAGGCAGCTCATACATAATACAATTAAGAGACGGAAAATATTAAATGAGCATATGGAAAAATACTTACTCTTCTTTTGATTAAAGAAGAGTAAATTAAAACAACTCTGACATATCTTAATTTACCTGTCAGATTAGCAGATTGGCAAAGATATAAAAAGTGTCAAGGGTGTGTGGAAACAGGCATTTGCATACATACTTTGGAAAGAGTAATTGCAGTTGTTGGAGGGTAATTTGACTGCATTTACGAACATTGTAATTCATCTACACCTTGACCTGACGTGGCCTTGCAGGTACCCTCCCGCACGAAGATACTTGGACAAGGAGAGTAATTGCACATTGTTTGTATTGGTAAGATAACAGGAAACAATGAGACACCCATCATTAAGGTTTCACTGGGTCCGTGTTTCTCAAACCTGAATAATGTATCCATTCCATTTAAGAGAGAAAAATTCTCAGAAACTCTTGCTCTTGAAATAATATTTTTATCATGGTCTCTAAAATGTGGTACTGCTGAACTAAGAACCTTCATAGATTTATAATTCCATAAGTCAAAAATAAATGTATAAAGTATATACAAACACATAAAAAACAATAAAATTCAAGTTCACAATATCAAGTTTATAAGATGTGTGGTGTATTCTGCTGAAACTAAAGGGTGAATGTTGTGTTAGCAGTGGGGTTGTACCGACACAGATTTGTTTTATATATAGAATCTATACTTTCAGCTCAGTAATATTAATGAAAGGAAAGCCTGCTTATATAAATAAGCTTTAAAAATTATATTAATACATTTAGGCTTTGCTTGTTAGTTCAGGCTATTGAGATCCATGATTAATAAGAACGTCAAATGCCAGTTTTAATGAGCTGTTATTGATAATTCCATGAAGGAACCCAGTTAATTTGAAGATAAGGTTAGCATCGTGACTTACGGTAATGTGTGTTAAATAGTACCTAATCTAATTATCGCTGGAACCAAGACCAGAAATCCTCTTGCTGGGGTATTTAGCACTGCTGTTTACTGCTAACGAGTCAAGGCTCACTCTTGCACAGGTGCAGACAGCTGTGGGGAGCGCTTGGAGCCCTGATTTTGTTCTACCCAGAGGACTCAATTTCCTTCCTTGTTTTCAAATTACTGTGAAGTGTTTCCTTCCACAGATGGCTATGATGTCCTTTGATCTTCATTTGCAGCAACTCTCCTGGTAAATACAAATGACGCAGTTCTTGGTTAAAAGACCGTCATCCAGATAATCCAAAACAGCGTTTACTCACTGACTTAGGGAGATAGCATTAAAATGACATTGCAGAATCAGCCAAGTCTGAGCTCCAGACTACCAGCTCTCTCCGGACTACCAGGTGGTGACATTTGAAAGTTATAGAGAAGGAGTTGGAAGCAGGAGTCGGGGAGAGAAAGTAGTCCCAACTCCAAAGTCATAATCACAGAATATATTTCCTGGGCAGGCGTGTGCTGAGCCTGTTGACAGTGTGCCTGGGCTTTGGAAACCAGACAACATGGGTTTGGATCTGGGCTTCACCACCTACTCACCAGCTGACTGACTGGGGCTTGCAGGATGGCGAGTGCTAGAGGTGGCACTGTGGGCAGCTGGGTCCTCTGCAAAGGGCCACCCACCTCCTTCTGCCAGGCCTGACTGACCGCTGCTCCTCACTCGTGATGCCACCCAGCACCCTGCCTCTCAGGGTCCCCTAGGGCAGTGGCCAGGGCCAGTGCAGAGGTGGGGGGAGAGGCCCACTAAGGCTCTCCTTAAAGATCCGGACGCGATGCGTAACTCTGGGCGGTTGAATAGATGTTGGCAGAAAGCATTTAAGCATTTAAAATCCTTACATCAGATGTTTTCATGCACTTCCCTGCTGAGAAGTGCAAAGGGTGCTTGGTTTAACTGTGGTTATTTACAGCCCAAAGAAAGTGGCTGGCAGTTCGTGGGAAGCCAAGGGTTTTATTTCTCACTCCTGTTTTCCATTTCTGTGATTTATGGTCCTTGGGCTTGGCAGAACCTGACTGAAAAGCTCTGAAGTCAGTCCACTCCCGCCCTGCCCCTGTGGAAACCAGCCTGCTCTCTAGAAGCTTGGGAAGGCACGAGGTATGCCCTTGCAAGGAGAGGTCCAGACGCTGGTCTTGCTGACGAGGGGTGGCTGGTCAGCCAACCTCTCCCCTTCCATTTCTGGCCCTGGGAATACCAGTCCTAAAGCTCTGGGCTCAAAAACTGAGGATAAAGCTATAAATCAATGTTACCGTTTTTCCCATTTGCCATTTGACCTCTGATGTTCCTTAGATAAAATGTTTATTTAAAAAATAATTGCCACTTCTTCTCAGGACAGTTATTACTATTTTTCTTGATTCCTTGGCACCTAAGTAACTGAGAGATATTTCCTCACCTTGTCTACCCTAGCCCATGATATACTTGGACAGAAGGCTCAGTGTGTACCAGCCTGGGCATTGACCAAACGTACCCCTCCCTTCTGGGCAGCTCCTGGACGTCAGCCTGTGTGGGAATGGTAGCTGTTTCTGGCACATAGGAGGCACTTCATAACTGATTCACTGAGGGGATGGAGGGATGAGGGAATCTCCTGTTTTCTGTGCCTATCCACAGAAATGCACTTCTGCTTTCCTGCCCAGATTGGTACATTAAACTGTGTTTATAGAGGTATAAAATAATAATATTCAAAGTAATACTCAATACAACTGAGCATATATTCTGTCAATCTTTTAATATTCACAATAACCTTATAAGGGAGGTACAATTATTACACCCATTTTACAGATAAAGAACTAGAGGCATGAAAAATTATAAGCACTTTGCACAAGGTCACAAGGGTAGTTAGTTGCAGAGCTGGGATGCAGACTCAGTTCCATTCGACTCCCCTTCCTGCACTTGTGGCCTCTGTGAGATGTAACCGTCTTTCATAGCTTTCAAGTACTTGTGGCATTAAAAGCTCTCATCATTGAAACCATCAGGGTTCTACTCCTAACCTCACTGAAGTAGCTTCCCTGGCTTCCCCAGTCAGGGACTCTCTCTCTCTCCTCTGAACATCCTGCCTGGAGTATTCACTTGCCTTAAATCTCTTCCTGATACTTTCCATAGACCTCTAGTTTTTCTTTGTCCACATTTTCAGCATCCTGAAGCAGAAGCCAAGGCTTCAAGTCAGTGAGCACCATTTATGCCCAGAAAAATAGCTCCACCAGTAATCCTGATCCTGGTTATTTCCTCCTCCCTTTTTAAATCACCCATGCTAGAAGTTTAACATTTTTATTAACCTTTCCAAAGAACCTGCTATTGGCTTCTTGACCTTCTCCAAATTATGCTTATTATTTTTTTAGTAGCTTCTTTAATCTTTATTATTTTTTCTTCTACTTCCTTTGGGTTCAATTTACTCCTCTTTGTCCATTATAGGAAGATGGATGTTTAGCTCATTAATGTCCTTTCTTCACTTAACGCTCTGCATTTTCCTCTAAATACTGCTTCAGCTGAATCCTGCATGTTTTGATATGTACATATTTTACGTCATTAAATTCAAATTTTTCTTTTTATGCTATGACTTCTTTTTTGACTTATGAGTTATTCAGAAGTATGTTTGTTAACTTCTAACTAAACAGGGGATTTCTGTGGTCTATCTTTTGATAACTGATTTCTCCTTATATACAAATACTCTTACATAAAACCAGGAACAACATGTCATTTATCACCCCCTACCCTGTGGCAGGAGCTTACTTCTCATTATTGCATCTCCTTACACCTTCCCTGCTTAGCAGTGTCATTTCTGTTTCACAGATGAGGAAATTGAAATGAAAGACTTCACGTGATGTCACACAGTTATTAAGTGTGAGTTGGTGGTGTGGGGATGGCAAGAGGAAGGTAGTCCAGTCAAATTTGGCTCTTTCTGGTTCTGAAGCTCGGCTCTGCCACCACCTCCTCTTCACTTCACAGTCACCAGGGCCGTGAGCAGGTGAGGGAGTTAGTGCTGGCGGAAGGATAGGGGGCCCGGTGAGCTCCAACTTCTGCTGCCCTGCAGTCACCCCTTCTCTTCCTGCCTTGTCCTCATTTCATGAATTAAAGTACCTCTCCAGACTTTCTGGGTGATTTTTGACAAACTCAGTCTCTGATCACTGTCTCTCCTCATTTCAGCCACCCACAGCAGGGAGAAATGCTCCTACAGTAAGAGCAGCAAAAAATTAGTTATAAAAATGCAAAAATAGCTTGGAGGGAAGGGCCTGCCTTGGGATGAAAGTGACATGTCATTTGAGCAACTGATGGATGTCAGCGCCAGCCTCCCACACTCCACCTGACGGGCAGACCTGTCGGCAGGTGGGTCCTTTAAGATTTCCATCATAAAACAAGCCCATCCAGTGGTTCACCCTTAGCAAGTATTAAGGAGAAAAATGAGGACTCCAGTCATTATTTAGCACACAGTTTCTCATTATTGTGTTGTCCCCCAGCATGTTTTTCTCTGCCCTCCTGGAGGTAATCTCTTTGCTGTCAAATTACTCAAGGCAGCTGGAGAGAGAATTTGTTCCTGTACATGTCCTTTCTAGAGCTTATCAATAAATAATAAATAAGCTTGAGAGCTTCTAGATCTTCTGTTTCATAATGAGGTCATTTGAGCTTGAAGTAGTGAGAGGTTAGTTCTTTAAGGAGAAATGGATATGGCCCAGATATTCTAAGTGTTAGGGAGCTAACCTGCCAGGTGCCAGTTCTTTAAAGGATTTTAAATGATGGAGTTTAATGTTGAATCCACAACTGTCCAGGGGCTGGGGCAGGCTTGGGGTGGGTGAGTCCAGCTGCAGGGCTTTCCCTAGGGAAGGTGGCCCTGGCTTCCTTGGAGTCTACTCCCTTGACATGAGCTAGGTGGCCAGTTTAGTTTGTGGCGTTTGTTCAAAGCATATATGGGGCAGAAGAGACTATTCATTTTTTATTAAAAAATTTTTTTCTTATATAAAAGCAGTGCAAGTTCACTCTGGAAAACTGCCTTAAAGTTCTGCATTTGCAGATAACCACCTTAAACTTTCTGGAGTACATTTTTTTTTTAGACTTCTCAAGGAAAAAATACATTTGTACAAACTGGATCTTACTGTGTACATTTTCTTTTGAATCTTACATTTTCAAATATCTGTAACTGGAGACAATATTTCTGTGATAAATATTCTGATACAGCATGTTAATAGCTGCATTGTATTTCATTGTATGAATATATCATAGTCTATTTCACCAATACTATATTGGTGGGCTTTTTTCTTTCTTTTCTTTCTGCCTGAAACAGTGCTGCAGCAAGCAACCTTACAGCTGATCTGATATGCATATGTTTGATTTTTATAACCCTAGGAGAAAGCCCTAGAATTGTGTGGTCAAATGGTAGGCCCTTCTTTTTAAGGCTTTTGATCTGCATTTCCTAAGACCATTCCATGAAAACTGAACCCATTATGCTTTCACACATAGCTCAAATGTGTAGGGTCTCTGTGTCTTCTATTCCCAGTAGATGATACAACAGACAACCTAGATAAGTATTTCCAGGCCCGGTGCTTGTGCACTACTGAGCACAGCTGGATGATAGCACCTAATACTCCAAATTGAATTCATTTGTTTGCTTTTCTGTCTTTCTCACTGGACTAGAAGTTATTTGAGGTGAAGAACTCTTTTGTCTCTGTGACTCCAATGCCTGGTACCCAGTAGGAGCTCAGTAAATGTTATTTCATTCATTTATTTTAGAAATATTTATTGAGTGCTGACTATGTACCAGGCACTCCTCTAGGCACTGGCGATACCTCAGCAAGCAGGGCAGATTGCCATCCCTGCTCTCGGGGAGCTTCCGTGGAGCTGAGCTGTGTGGTCAGGGACCGCCAGCCTGCCAGCAATGGTTTCTGCACCCTGCATGCCCGGCTTCTCTCTGTAGTCCTCCCTGATCCCCCAGCTCCTCACTATGCGGCCTGTGAACTCAGCAGCAGCGAATACCTACATGATTTATTTGGCACTTAGCCTATGCAGTGCGAATCGTTTTCTACATTTTTATAGCTCTCTCTGGCCTCCCCAGCTTGACCGAGGACACTTGACGGGAGAATACCATGACAATGGAAACTATGGTTTCTGTGTCTGTGGGTTTCACAGCTGCAAATTGCTGTACACAGAGCTGGCTTACAGGGTGATGCTCTGTGCACCAAACCAGGCTCAGCCAGGCAGCGCGCTCTGGGGCTGCACCCCCTGGCTTCTCTACTCTGGAGCCCCAGGGTTTAACACATGACTTGAATTTTCTGCCTCTGAACTCACAAGACAACTAACTGAAAGATGAGTAGAAGAGGCCGAAGTCTCTTAATGAAATGGAAAGCATGTAAAACTTATTAGAAGCAAACTTAAGCAAAAAATGCGTTCTGATCTCTGATGCCTAAGAGACCTTCATTGTGAGCCCAGTGTTCTGCTAGACAGCCACAGCTAGATGCAGGTTCCTGGTCCTAGCTCTATTCTGTCTCAGTAGTTCTTTGCCAACTGCTGACTCTCAGGCATACGCTCCCCTCTGATCTGTCCCAGGCTGTGTCAGGCTGATTGGTTAGTTTCCTATCACAGAGCTCTCTTACACACCACGGGGTCTCAGTATTGCTGTTAGCACTTGCTCAAAATTCCTTCATTAAAGCAAGGTTCTTAAAGCCTAAGATTTCTACCAGTGTTTCTGTTGCTCCAGTGATTTCTGTTTCTGTTGTTCCCACACAGAAGTTTTCAAATGTAAGAGAGGTGGGAGGTCCCCTTTTGTCAGTGGGAATGGCTTTGCTAATGCCCTGTGAAGAAGGGCCTGCCCTACACCGCTGGTGAGGGTTTCCTGTAAAACCCCACTGTGCCTGCCCCGGGAGAGGTTTTGTCCCCTCTTCACTTAGAGGGGAGGGAGAAAACACTCAAAGCTTATGGTTTGAAAATACTCCACCCTAGAATACTCTTCCAGCTACTGCCCACAAAGCCCTTTCTTCTTGTGTGCTTTCATCTAATATCAAATGCCCACCAGGCTGAGGCTGCCAGCATTTGGCGTGGCTGACATGCTCCTCTGCTGAAATGTAACTGGTGGTTTCCACATGGACTCTCCTGGAATCCAATCCAGATTTGATTATTAAAGCTTGCAACTCTATCTCAGGGGAAGTGGTTGGAACTGGAAGGAAACAAATCAACCATGAGAAGGTGCTGGCATTGGTGGAGAAATTTCCCCTCAAAGGGCCAGCTGAGAAGCCTGATTTTGGGTAACAGAGGTGCAGAGGAAGCATGGAAGATGGAAGGGGAAAGGAGGCATTACTGTGTGTGCTCTTGGCATTTGGGGGCTCCCTCCAGCCCACCTGAGCTCCATCCTCTGAACTCACAGAACTCCTGCCTTCCTCCTTTGGGGCAGGGTCTTGCAGCTGCTTTCCTGTGATCAGTTCTAATCCTTAACGTTGCACCTGTGCTTGGCTTAGCTCCTCAACGAGGTAGTAAGAACAGAGGCACTGAACTAGTTGCTGCTGCCTGAGTGGTTGATTGAAGAATTGGGAATTCGAATCTGGAGCTGCCAGTGCATGGCCTCTGTCACTGTGGGTTAGGGGAGATGGTTTGGGGCAGAACTAAAGTGTGATACAACATACTACTGGGAGGATTAGAAAATTAAAGGGGACTTTTCAATCCTGGATTGCAAGCTGACGGCAGCCTGTCTGAGAAGCTCCATGTAATGAATATATTGTCTCCAATAGGGGGCCTTGATGACTGATAGGTGAAAAGCTGTGCCACAGCCTGGAATTACTATGCTCGCTCACAAAAGAGAGAGAGTGACAGCCCAGTGATCTATTTGTGCTGTCTGTGGGGTTAATGGTAAGCTTTCCTGCTGCTAGTGGTCTATAAAAAGAGCAAAGAATAGGGAAATGATGTGGGTGAAAATCAATAGTATTAGCAGAGTCATGGTAATAAATGCGATCATTTATTTCTGAGATGGTTTTTATTGAACTGGTTGTGAACTGAATACTTCTTTTTACCAGTTCGAGAAAATGAGAATTCAGGAAAAAATTCTCCAATTCTTTGGTAGACCTAGCAGCCATGCTTGGCTGGATTAAAGCTAGAGTTTTCATAGTTTTTGCGAAGGAGAAATGAGAAATGCGTGCATCTGCAGACGGAGGAGCTCTGGGAATGCTGGGGATAGAGTGTGATCTTTGATGGCAGAAAGACCTGGTTTGACCCTAGTTCTGCCTGTTAATAGCTGTATGACCATTGTCCAGTTTATTCATCTGTATAACAGAGTAAGTATATCTCCCTAGCCAGGGTGGCTCTGAGACTCAAACAGCATCATGCATATTTGTAAAGGGGTCTAACACAGCACCTGGTTGGAAACAGGTACTCATCAAACCATGGCTATGGTTTCTGGTGCCATCACCTCCTAGGTAGTTTATGCTCCTTTATAGTCACATAGTTCAGTGGCCTCTGGGCCACAGACCAAGAAAGAGTTATGTGGTATATGTAACTTTTTGAATCTGTTGATTAACAATAATCATACTAGTATCAAAAGTTTGAGGAATGAGCTCAAGTCTCTAAGAGGTATAGAAAGTTCCTCCAAAGACAGCAATAAGCTCAGGAAATACATAAGCATAGGTGGAATATGCATATATCATGGACACTAAAGAAAAGATTACTAGGGTGGATAGAAAGGAGGAATCAGAGCCCATGCATCAATTGTTTTCTCTTTTCCAAACTGAGGTTCAAATAGTTGTTTTTAAAAGCTAGAAGAAATTCTGAGGAATAATATGTTGGTTCTTGTGTTTAGCTTTTAAAAAGATCCAGTGCATGTAAGTTTAGTTATTCTTGATTATGTGGCAGGGAGGAGTTAACATATACTTTGTGACAGATGTGTGTGTTTATAGACATTATTTTCACAATTCAGTGATATGAGGCATGTTGCCGATGAGGAAATTGAGAGCAAAATATTTAATGTAGACTCAAGTTGCACAGCTGAAGTGAAGCCAGGGTTCACACTCTAATCTCATGGAAGAGAAAGGTAATTGGCACCTGGGAAACCTTCCTTGAACCTTCCCCTTCCCAAGCCCAGTGGGTACCTATCCTTAGGTTCTCACAGCAGTGGGTCTTCCACCATCACTTTATTTAATATACTGCATTACTCACTAGTAACACCCTTATGTGTTCACTAGTCCTTATCTCTAGTGTGAACTCCAAAATTGCAAAAACTGTGTGCTCTTTGTCTCAGAACCATCAGGACCTTCTAGGGTGGCTGCACATAGTAGGTGCCTGGGGAATGTTGTTTGAATGGATGTTGGAAGTCAGCACCCAGTGCCCAGCTCCCAGCCCTTTCCTTTGAGCCACAGTGGATCACCCTTATTTATTTAGGGTCCTATTTGGGTTCATGTTCATTCCAACTCAACCTCCTTTTCCTGGTCTATGGGTTTTTTTTCATCAAGACTAATGCTGCCCGAGTCCACAGTTCCTGTGGCCTCCAGGGATCTTCAGCTTCTACCAGGCCCCAGTTTCCCTCAGGTTGTTTCTGTTCTGTCCAAGGTGCTGCCGCCTTCACAGGCCTCCACAACCGCACCTGGAGCAAGAGATTCTTGGCTGTCTGCTCATCCCCCATTAGTGAAGGCTCCACGAAGCCACCACTCCATCCACCCGCAGATCAGTGCTCTCCCAGGGGCTGCAGCTCTGTAAGCCCACACAGGCTAGGCGACATCCAGAGTTCGCCAAAAGAATAAGATGAGGTCAAGGTGTACTACAGGATGCATACAATGATGCGATGGGGGAGGTTTCCACGCACTTCTGCCACTTCCTCAGCTGTGGGACACCTACCTCTTTGGGCCTCTTTTCCTTCATCTGTGTAATAGGGCTAACGATATATGTTTACCACGGCCCAACTTTGATGCAGGCCCTGTGAGTTTTTGAGTTGCTAAGGTGGAGATGGTGCCCAGCTGACCTCCCACAGCCTTCACCCCATAGCGTACACAGCAGTTCTAGTGATGTCATAAACATGCGAGTGTTAAAGAAAGGAAGATGCTTTTGTTGATGGTAGAATAGAACAAGAGGTGAAGATGAGAGAGAAAGTGATGGCTGTTTGCAAGAAGAGACATTTGCAGGGGAAATTGTGTGCTATCTGTGGCATTTGTCAATTCGGGTTTCCCCCCTTAGGGCATATCCCTCATGGATGTCAAGACACTACTAGAAATGAACAATGAAAAAAAGAGAGAATACAAAGGTCTCGAAAGCATAGGGAAGTTTCATATGTTCCTTTGTTTTGAAAGATTAATAATCTCTTAGCACCAAGGTTGATGTTTCTCCTTTTGCATGTTTGTCATTAGTATTCTGTGCAAAAAGTTAAACACTTGAAATGGATAAAGATTACCTGCCAATGCTTTCCCCATGAATCAGATTGAAAATGCAAACTGTGACATGAGGCAGAGATATTTATTTTATTTAGTAGGAACTGGGAGAGGAAATTGCTGGGCTCCTGCATGGCAGCCCCAGACGCTGGCAGGTCAAGCTGGCAAATTCCTCAGCCCGTCCCCTGCCCCCACTCAGCTCAGGTTCTCCCCTTCCATCACTGCTTCCCCTTCCCTTTTCTAGGCTGTGCCCCAGTAGCCCACCACCTCTACCTCATACAGTAGCACTTCTGAAATCTTCAGAGAGGAGGACGATAATCTGGCTCATTTTGATTACTGGATTTAGCTGCCATTCTACTCTGTAGATCACAGAGACCTTGCTGGTTCGTTATCAAGCTCTAACACTTAATAGTTGTTTGGCCTTCACCAAGTTGCTGAACCCCTCTGTATTTAGGTTATTTATTATTATTTTCATATCAAATTCACATCTAATGACTGGCTCACCCATTTAACTGGAATGCCGTCCACCGCTCAGCACCCTGCCCCTGCCCAGGCAGGGCTTTCTCTGCAGCCTTGTGGAGCAAGCTTATTAGGAGTCATGCTGCAATGACTCCAACACCTAACTGGAGAAGCAGGAGGGCTAAGGACAGCCCCAGATTCCAGAAGGTGGATGCGTGGTGAGCATTGTCTGTACCCCAGGATTGGAGACTAATGCAGGAATGTAAACCTGCTGCCCCTCACTGTGATCTTTCTCCTGACATTGAGGGGCTCTAGGCTTTTGTGCCATAGCTAGCTTTTCATTGCCTTCTTTCCAGCTCCTTGACTTCAGAGGGCTGTGTGCTGCATCCAGAGGGCTAGCTGCGGGAAGGCGGAATGCGCAGTGCTGTTTGCATTGACATTACCTATTGAGAAACTGGGGTGGACCATCCTTTCAGGCCTTTGCATTGTAGGTGGCAGGCAGAGGAGTATGAGATGTATGCTTGGAATGGATATGTCCCCATTTTGCTTTATTTCTGGGATCAGAATGAGGTTCACTCTGGATTTTAAGAACCTCCATAACCCGACGCCTGGGTGCCCCTACAAGGTCCTCCCTACTTCCACACACCTCCTTGCAAGGGGAGGAGTAGCCCCCTGGCTCCTGTCACAGTCCACATGTGTGATTGCCTGCAAGCATTGATCTTGCCACCATCCACTTTCTGGAGTGATCTTGCCTCTCTTCTGTGCCACTTCAAATCTCTTCGTTCAGTCCATGAACCACCCCATAATCTACCAGCTTTCTACTTATTATTCCGAGGTTTGACCTTTGCCAGGCACTGTGTTAGGTGCTTGGGATACGAGGAAGAATTGAACATGGTCCCTGACTGCAGTGAACTCAGATTGTTTCTTTTATATATTCCCCGTGTGTGTCTCAGTAGCAAGGACAGGGCTCGACATCCAGGTGAATGCTGAGATGTGTATGCTTCCCACATGGGTCCAGCCATGGACAACATGCTCATTTCCACCCCAGGGGCTTTGCGCATCTGATTTCCTCTGCCTGCATCAGTCTTTTCCCTCCTTTAGACAAGTAAACTCCATTAGGTCTTAGCTGCAATATTACTTCCTCATGGAAGACTTGATTGCTGGGTACTAAGCCCTTGTGGCTTCTTGAACTTTTCTGTCATAGCACTAAGAGTTTTTACTGATCTGCTTGTGTGATGATTTCAATATTTTATTCCCCTCTTCAAGATTGTAAGCTCTATGAAGTAAGGGTGATCTAATTCGTTCATCACTCTATGCCTAGTACCTGGCACAGTGGCATGTTGTTATTTGGTTAATTTGTATCAAATAAATAGCTGAATAGATGGATGAATGAATTGTGGATGGGTGGGTGAATGAATGATTGAAAGAATAAAACCAGGGCCTCTCAAACAGCAACGTGGGCCATTCAGAGACCCAGGTGTTCACCCTGTGCCTTGCTTCTCCTCTCCAACCTATGGTCCATGCTCTGTCCCTCCAACCTTCAGTCACCCTTGGATACCTCGTTCCTGAGTGTCTGCATTTCCAGAGGCAGAATCTAGCTCTTGTGTGGAGCGGTGCATGATGAATTTGTGTTTTCAGAGTAGGATTTCTCAGTTTTAGTTGGCCCGTCCTGGGGAATCCTCCCTCGGCACAGTGATGTTGCCCAGGTCTGGTGGTGACGCTGCCTGCAGGCAGCTGTGGGCAGGACACAGCCGTGGGGAGTCACAGCGATGAGAATAGTGGCCTCCATATGTCCTGAGCTCAGTGATCTTTTTTTGAAGATATTTTTCCTTCTTTCTTTTTTTTTTGAGTGGTAAACTTTGATTCCCTGCCTCATTCAGTGAGCATCAGAAGTGGACTCTTGATACTTACATGTCTGATGTGACACATACATCGGAGATTGGCAGGAGACATTCTTCACTGCCTTTAGAAGGTGCTTACAGGAGAAATACTAGGTTCCCTTGATCTGGGAATGTGTACTTTTCATGATGCTCTATATGACCCCAGAGGAATAGGAGGTCAAATCCCAATCAATCAGCATATCTGCTGTGCTCTTTGCATTTCTTGTGGCAAATTTGGCATGAGTGCATCTCCCATCTGCCCTCCCAGGAGGCACCAACACGTGCTTACAGCATCACTACCCTGGGCTGGTTACCAAAAGCTGGGGAGCTATGTGTATGGGGCTGGAGTGAGGACATGATCACATTAAGTAAATAAGCACAGGCTCCTTTCTTACCAGCCCAAGGAAATGGCTGGAGCACCAGGCAGAGAATGGGAAGACAAAGTTCCCATTCAGTTCAGCTCCTAACTCTGGCAAGTCCTTAAATATCTGTGGGCTTTCACTAAGGTGAGGAGTAGGTGTGCATATGGGTAAATACGCATTCATACGTATTCCAGCTGCCTGACAAAAATCTGATTTCCTATAGTAGCTGAGAGTCTGCCAACATCTGTTGGAAACCAGGCCCACAGTGCAGACACCTGTAATAGAATGTGCTGCTGTTTTTATGGCTATTTTACCCAGTTCACAGGTTCAAAGAGACAATGTCTGAGGGTCCTCTGATATGCTGCATAGTATAAGGTGCGCCGATGTAGGATACAATCTGTTGCTGAACTTAAGCAAAATCCAGGAGCACAAATGCTAGGGCTCTGAGGGAAGCCCGAAGGCGGCCCTTCTACTGAGACTTGGATCCTCTCTCCAGTATCTGCAACAAGCGTTTTCCACCCCTGCTTAACCGTTTCCAGTGACAGGGAGCACAATACCCTTCTGATGAAGCCCGGTCTCCTTTTGATTTGGGTGGGTGTGAATGTGATTGTGTGTGTGCATTTAAGAGTGTGTATTTATGTGTGTGTGGGTGTGATGTATACACAGCATGGTAATCTATGAGTTTGTTTCCAGTGTGTATGGCTGAATCTCCCACCATTTAGCCCCTCAACATTTCCTAAGAGAAATAGGTTTTTTCTAGAATTATCAGATATTTTGGATTTTTGCAGCCTCCTCCACCAGTACACTTAATTGAAGGTTGATTTCGTTTGCAAGTGTCATGCATTATTCATCCAGGATCTCTGTGGACACCTCATTTCCTGCCTTAGAAAAGAAATCAACAAACAGATGGGTGTCATTGCTGTTCATTGTTGTGCTAAAAGAAAAATGGTGGATTGGAGCATTTTGTTCCCCTGATTGCACAAGGAGCCTTTTCTTGCCAGCAACTGAAAAGCTTCCCTGTCTCCCGTAGACAGTCTTTCAGACCAGCATTAGATCCGCTTACTTTCCTCTTTATATATATAGATAGGTAGGGCTGTGGTATCGACTGATATCTGACACACTAGGGTCATTGCTCACAGTCTATCCTCCTGAGACCACCCTCACCTTGAAGTGGGAGGGACCAGTTGAGCTACACCTTTCATGAGAATTCACGTCGTCTGGCAGCAACTGACTCCATCCAGAGAATTGACACAACTACTGGTCTGTGGCTAGGTGCTGGGGTTCACCTGGAGAGACTCAGGTATCACTTGATAAACCCAGCCAGAGCTCACGTCCTCTTGGGTTCCTCTCTGCATTGCTGCCGCCAGGATTTCACACAACCCTGGGTGAATACAGGCTCAATGAAACTATGTCTAGAGAGTGAAAACTTGGTGCCTGTGGACTCCCTAGGACTTGTAGCCTAAGAGGTTTTGAACAATGATTTCCTATGTGACTCAGTTATGTATTTGCCAGACTCTGTATGCAGCCATTTGTACAAGCCTTTGATTGGTCATGTTGCATAGAACCAACCAAAGTACAGATCACTTGGGGTAACTCCAGGTTATGCCCTCAGATGAGCATTGAGGCTTTTACATGTGTTCAACCAACTACAAATTTGTCTTGGGGCTTTTATTCCTACCTGATTCATGGAAATAGATTTTGATGACTGCCTTATGGACATTTGGGCAGGATATGCCAATGGCAGGAATTGCAAAGGGATTTCCTCTGGTGTGACGTGCCCAAAGATTAGGTGTGGTGCCTCTGAATACTATCTTGAGAGAATGTTGGGGCTGTATCTCTGCTCAGTGACAATGAGTGCTGGGATTGATTAGCAATGTCTGCTGTGGGAATGTGATGGCAGAGTGGTAGTGTCATGGTGGGTTTAATGTAATGCGTGGGCACAGGCTCTGGACCTGCACTTCTTCAATTCAAATCCTCACTAGGACTCTTCCTATAGCTGTGTGATCTTAGGCAAATTACTTAAACCCTATGTGGCTCTGAATCTTCATCTCTAAATTTAAGATATTGATTATACCTACCTCATAGGCTTACCCATGGATTGAATCACCTCATACATGTAATGTGCCTGGAATGGCTCCTGGCACATAGTAATTGCAATGTAAGTATTTGCTATTATTGTAATTATTAATGAATACCCATGACCTTCAAGCCCATGAAGGAATTAAGGTTAACCTAGTGCATTTGTCATTAATAAGTCTATTTTGGATCTTCGGGATTACCACTTTCTCTTCTAAGAGCTTATAATCCATCTCTTTAAATTTTCTACAATTTTCCCGGGCATCACTGTGTCTTACCACATATATTTTTGGATCCATGCTTTCTCATTTCTTGAAAATTAAGATTTTGCCATTGCCTGCCTATCTTTAGGCATTGTTCTCATTCTCTGCTGTTACACAGCTGTCTTTGACAGATCCCAGTGACATATTAAATGTCATTGTGTATCACGCACTGTTTTAAGAGCTTCTTATTCATTGTCTCATTTACTCCTCCCAGCAGCCTTTTCAGATTAGCACTATGATTATCTCCATTTTATAAATAAGAACACTTAAATATCTCTAAAGGTTTAGAGAACTTGAATATCTTGCCTGCGATTGCTCAGCCGACAAGTGGCAGTCTGAATTCAAATCCAGGTCATCGCTCACGTGGAAGGTGGTTTGAAGACCTTTTGCCTTATAGAGGAGATTTTTTTTTAATGGAAAGAGGATCACAATAGGTATCTGAGACAGGATTTGGGAGTTGAAGTAGAGTTCTGTATCAGGAACCAGTGTCACTTGAGAACAAGCAGACAGGAGTTGCAATGTGCCCCCTTTGCCTTAATTGAATTTAAGGGAAGGAGCTAGAAAGAAGACCTTAATATTAGGTTGAGTTTCCCCAGTAGGTCAAGTGACAGGTCAATGAGATTAGAACAGAATCTGGGTAAGGGTGTGGTCATGAATCAGGCAAATGAGCCAATTAAAGATGAAAAATGTGAATCATGGCCATGCTTCTTGTTGTCTATTTTTAAGACCCTAGGTAAATTTATAATACCCCCTGTCTTTTTAGCCATCTCTCACTATCCTGGTTGGGAAGGGTCCATTTTTCTACCTCCCAGAATCATTCTCTCTGAATGAGTCCACCTTTCTACCCATCCAAGACTTCATCCCTCAAGTCAGCCTTGAAGTAGGTGGTTATGTTGTGTTTTGGATAAAGACATGAGTAAAACAGACCTCTGGTTTTGCAGGATGTACTTTCAAAGTTAAACAGAGAAAACTAAAAAGTAAACACACCCACACCGTGAGTTGAGACTTACACGGAGATCGTATTTAGGTTCTATTGGGTCCCCAAGATAAACACCTAACTCAGCCAGAAATGGGAGAAGAATGTTATTGCACGCTTCTCAGAAGAGGTAGTTTGGAGTTAACTGGGTAAGATAAGTCATTTATAGCATTGGAAAGAGTTCAAGAAAACAAAGTGGTAAGGCAGGGAGATGTGGTAATGTCTGCAACATTTGGAAACTTGAGGGGCCAGGGCAACAGTACCACAGGCAAGACTCAGACCATATCCCTATGGGTCTTGTAGTCCAGGCCAAGGAGTCTGGATTTTAAGGTTTGCAGCCGCTGATCTCCATGGGCTGGACAGAAGCCTGAATGCAAGAGAGTCTGGTATCTTACCAGCCCTTCCTGGTGCTCTGGCATCTCTGACACACTGAATTCTTTTGTGACCCATTATTTCTTCCCCCTAAGAAAACCAGATGCAAACACAATCACTTGGTTAAAATAAGATTTAGAACACTTTTATCACAGAAGAGATGGCGCTATCGTAAAAGTCTCTGTCCCACAGGCAACATTTTCTATTAACAGTGGAGGATTTAACAGATGTCCATTATCTGAGAATGAGATTTGTTCTGATAATGGCCAGACAATGAGTTCCAGACGCAGTTTATAATCCAGTCTTGTGTAGAACACATCTATCAAGGTTGACTTTTATGTGACACCTGGACATGCCAAAACTTGTTGGGGGAGACATTTTTTCTGAAAGTATTAAATTTTTAATCTAGAATTCAGCTGAGCCACAACCCCCCAACCCCACCCCATCTCACATTTATGTCCACCAAGTCCAACTGACATTCAAGGTCATTTGGGCCGACTTGCACGGAATTATAACTGGAAAGAAACAGAAGAAGCCAGCTCTCCACGGCAGCTGTCCCTTGGCCCCCTCCCATCACTCCCTCCCAACCCCCAATCCTTCCATCCTGATGTCTCTGAGGTGCCCAAGGGACCTTCAATACTGGGATGACTTGATCTGCTAAACGGATGTGGTGATGTCATGAGCATCCCCAGGTCGCTCCCTGGGCGTTCTGGGACAGGGGTCTTCACAGCTTGCATGAGGGTTTCTGAAGCAAAACCTGCTGACAGGATTTCATTGGTGCTTGTCCCACTCCTGTTTTCTCAGTCTCTTTAGTCTGTGTCACAGCTTCCTGGAGACCTGTAGCTTAGAGGCTACTCATGTGTAACCGCCTGGACTGGCAGGCTGAGCCCTGGGCCCTGCTCAGCTTCTTGCCTCATGGTCCACACGCCTGGACCTGTTGGGATTCTTACTCAGTGCTTGTATTCCCATAGGTGGCCATGTGCACCCTTCAGAAATCAAGTCGGTCCTTCTGTTCTCTTTGTATTTACCTATGGCTTCCCCTCTTGGCCAAGGTTCAGATTTGACCTTGGGTTATGTGGTCTCTCAGTGCCCTGCCTGAACACTTAGGCGGTTCCCCGGAGTACAGGCCCTTGAGTCTATGTCTACAACCCTTGCTTCTCCAGGAGGCTGCTGGTCCCAGGACAGCGCTTCTGATGTGCCCATGGAGAAAGGAAGGCGTTGGTTCAGCAGGCTCTGAACATCTGAGACACTGGAAGAGAAGGGAAGCCCTATGCTATTCAGGCTCCTCTATTTTGATGGTCTTCCTTTGAAGCTTTTTTATTATATTGATTAATTTTCTCCAGCCACGATCAATGAGAAAAAACAAAAACATCATTGATGGATGAACAGATGTAGGTCAAGCGCTTACTAGCTTCTCGCGTGTTAGGTAACACTGGGGAAGAAGGGAAATGAAGTCATGACACCTTTGTTTTGGGAACATGAGTCCTGTTGAGTCGGACAACACTAATACCCAGAACATAATTAGAGAACAGTGAACTCTCATGGGAGGAGAGGGCTAGACCAAGGAGGGAAGTCTTCCTGGAGTAGGTGAGGCTGAAATGATCAAATGAGGGCAAATTTAGTTTAGGGAGAAGAGTGAAGATTCTGAAGGGGGAAATTAAGGCTCAGGTGCAGGCTGGACATAATATGGGTAAGAAAGATAAGAAAGGCAACAAGGGGAGTAGAGGATGCTGGTCATGAGGGTGAAACAGAGCTTTGTAGTAGGAAGTTGGGGACCCTCAAATGCCGGGTTGGGAAGTGTGAACCTGACCCTGACAGCAGTGGGGAGCATTGAAGGTGTGCAGGTCAGGTAAACTGGTGGAAGAATCTGGAGCAACTCTGGACTTCTCCTGGTGTGGTGGAATGGGCGGAGTAGGACTCTCACCAGCTATGCCGCCTTGGTTAAGTTTCTGACCCAGAACCAGTCGTGGTTTCTTATTTTGACAGGTGGGCTGATGATGGAGACCTTCTGAGGCTGATGTGGGGCCTGCTGTGAACAAACGCTGAGCAGAGCCTATGCCCAGCAGACAGTGCTCAAGGAGCACGCGGTCCCCTTGACACGAGGGGGACTATGTGCAGGCTCGGGGGAGGATGAGCCCGACCCGGGCACCATGCCAGGTGGAAGAACGTGCCTTGGTGGCATGATCTGAGCAGCAGCTCTTGCGATTTAAAAATGTGCAGGTTCCAGAGACAAAAAGAAATGTACTCCCCTCTGGTAGCCCTCAGACTGTTGGCTTCTAAGGAGCTGCGCCAGCGAGCAGGTTTTCACACATCTCGCCCACTGGCTAGTGTCAGTCCCAGCTTTCCTTGGGGGAAGGAGCTCCTTGTAAACACCCGAGCCTGCCTGTGCGGCATGTGACACTCAGGAAGCTGAGAGCGTTTCATTACCAAAATCTGTTGACAGTTTGAAGACACTTTGCAAATGTTGATGGTGACTTGCTGCTCTCCTCTGTGGAAGTCACGCTCCTAGTTCATGCAGGAAATGAAAACGTTTCTTCATTTTCTGTTGTTGAAGTGCCACCGGCACGGGCCATCCCAGGCTCCAGGCCTTCTGTGAATCCTCTGACCAAGCACAAGACCTCAGAAACAAACACAAAAGGAGAAATATCCCGTTATGGATTCTGTTCTTGATGTTCTTAAAAGTTGTGTCATGTTTTAAAGTCCTGTTAGGAATGGAGCTATAGTCCCTGTGGTCACCTTTACTGCCTCACCACACAACAGCACGCATTCTTTTGCTTTGGCTGATTTCCTCCATTCTTCTGGGTATTCTGTCCCCAGTCAATATGCCCAGCATGTAGTGGGTTCTCAGTAAATGTTTGCTGACTAAACAAGGATGTAGTTAATCAAGCCCGGCCGGGCCTCAGCACCACCCGTGGGGCTTTCAGAGAGAGTGTGTCCTGGGCCCCACGCCCACTGCCTCAGCAGGCTCCCTCCAGGTCTGTCCGGGGAGGCTGCTGTGGGCACGATTCAGAACCTCTTTCCTTGATGACACTTTGAAGCTCTTGGGAGTACAGCGTTTGCTCCTGAAACCTCCTGGCTCTCTGTGCAATTATTTAGACCTGAGATGTAGTCTCACCGTTCAATTTGCTGAGGAATCTTCCTAGAATCATCATCTGCAAACATACGTTTGCAAACATACAGAGCAAAGCTAGGTAACCCTCTCAGGAAAAAAGTGCTCCCACGTGTCCCTGGCCTCCTCCTTCCTCCCATGATAAGGCAGCATGACCCTGACGCCATGTTTCGCTCTGAGCCTGGGGCGTGGGTTGGTGCACAGTTCATGGCAAGAAGCTGTTCACTTAACATGTGCTTTACAGATCTTACTCCTCTGCTCTTGGCAGGAGACTTAGAAGGAGGTGTTACTGTTCCTTTCATGGGAAGTCAAGTTTTCGGGAGATGGAGAGTCTTGCCTAAGGTTGCGGAGCCAGCCAGGAGGCAGAGTGGACGCCCCACCAAGGAGGTCCGACTCCAGGGCCTCTGCTTGCAGGTGCTGCAGGCAGGGGGGTGGGTGACTGGGGTGATGCTGCTATGCCCAGAGCAGTGAGCTGGGAGGCAGATGACCTATGGCTGATTCTTGCCTTTGTGGCCTCGAGTAAATTAACTGAGTGCCAGAGAACATATTCCTGAGAGAGCTTCTGCCCACCCCTGCCCTCCACAGCGTGTCTCTGACCATCATGCGGTGGGGGGGGGGGCGGCCTGGATGCCCCTCCTAGCGGGGGTTCTCCTCTCTAAGCCAGCCAGAGAGCTGAGGACCGGGAAGGAGTGAGTGGGCACCCTTTTGCTCTTTTGGAGGCCACCAGGTCCATTCATCCTTCCTCACCATGTGTGTATTGTTATTTCACAGATATTATTATTATTTAAGGCTAAGTAAAACCTGGAGTCCCCTTAAAGTCAAATAAATGATTAATTAAAGTAATAAATAATGGTACCAGGCCACACAGGCAGGAGGTTTTCTAACCACGTTCCACACCTGCCTCGGCCTTAAGGGATCCTTGCTGCTTTCCTAATTCCCTCTTTCCAGTTGCTCCTCTTAACCTCTCTCCCACTTGTCCCTGGCCCCTTCCTTCCCCCCTCACTTTCATCCTTGAATCATGGAGCCCAGGTGCCCTCAGATCCCCTCTGGGGTATGCCCATTTCATGTTCTTGGGTGTTGAGTTTCAATGTCCTCTAAGGCCAATGACTGAGGGCTGGCAGGGCATGGGGGGGGGTGCTCTGCCGCAGCGTTTGTGGAGACTGGGAGAGTGCCATAGATCTGATCATTTAAAAGATGGGCTGGAAAGAAACCATGGTGCTCTAACCCCCTAACTCTCCCCTCGAGAAGTATTTCTCAATGAGCGGTGTGCAAAATAACTTTGAATGGCATAAAGTGAACATGGTTGATTTATAGTTCTGTATTTATTTTGTGGTATATTAAAATACCATTAGCATGTCAACCCTATTATTTATCAGATATAAATAATAGTCTCTTAAACATAACTCACTAAAGTGAGTGTATTCAAAGTCAAGTAAGTAAAATAAGAACAAGGAGTACATAAAAGTACGAATAGTGTCCACATATGGCAAGAATCCAAGAGGGGAAAGTATAAGTGGCTGCAGTGTTGCAAATGCTGCCCTGGGGATCCACTATGAAGGATCTCATGCCTGAGAGGATACGGTTCCTTCTGCAAGCAGCCCATCTGTTCCCTAGGAGAAGTTCAAACCCTTTCTATTAGTAGAGCTTTGACTCCATTTTCTATCACTGATGTTCTTATAATAAGAGAGACACCAGCTCCCAACCGCCAGCACCAAGGTAGAGCAGAAGCATGTGCCACAGGAAGTTGGCAGCCAGGCTTTCCTCCCTGAAACACCTTCCTGATCCTCGGGGGTGGGAGCTGATGGCCTTGTCTGAGGTCACAGACTCTAGAAGAGGCACAGCCAGGTGTCAAACCCACGTCTGTCTGACTTCAGAGCCCAGGCCCTTTCCGATACTTCCCTACAGGAGCTGTAAAGTCTCTTCAAACTCTAGAAACCTATGATTTGAACTGAGGGTATTTTAATTTCTTTCCATGCCCTTTGAAAAATAAAATTGACCTTACATTTTCCTAGGGCTGGCTGATGCCTTTAACTCTCACAGGCATTTTAATTAACATCATTCCATGTGTTCAAGGAAATGAATTTTATTTCAAATGGTGCAGGAGCCTCTGTAGGGAAGAAAGGAAAAACGTATTAGCAAATGAAATGCTCAGCACTCAAAATGCTTTCTAATTTAAAAATGCAACATCGGAAGTGCCTGAATTAAGTGGCTAGAGTGCTATGTAATAGTGATACGATATCCTATATGCTGTCTGCAGCAGCAATGGCAGATAAATGTTGGAAAAAAGCAGAAAAAAATCTCCTCCCTCAACCAAAGTCTGTGCTCCCAAGTGATGCTATCAGGAAGCTCCCTTTGAATACAAAATTGTCCATGTTCAGAGGGCCCCTGAACACACTCTTTTCTCCTTGTGGCAGGTTTCTTTTGTAGCAAACTGAGTGATGTTCTAATACCTCAATGATTCTACTGCAACCAGGGCTTCATAGCCACTGCCAGCAGGACTCTCAATGCCCTTTTGAGACCTTGGAGTAATCTCAAATAAATAAGACTCAGACCGATTATAGAAACTTAAGCAGATTTTATTTATTGTGCGATGCCCCTCATGTGAAGGGAGGTAGATAGTGTCTCAACTCTGCAAGAGACTTTCACAAAGATTTTATGAGCTAAATTTCTGTCTTTGTCTGCCTCCCAATACTACACCATAAATGCTCATGTATTAAGGATATCTGGAATCAGGAGCAATGATAGTGGAGAGAATATCCACAGAGTAGCAGAATAAATGAACTTGCAACATTGCCTTTTGTTCTGAAAGGTCTCCGTAATGTACCACTGCATGGGAAGGAGGGTTTCTGGAACTGTCTTGTCAAGTGGCCATGTCCCTTATGTTTCAGTAATCCAGGTTGCTTGACCATATCCCTTGACGCCCTCCACCCAAACATCAAAAACCAAAAATCCCTCAAATTGTTCACATCTCCTGCTAACAGGAACATTGTGTGTGGATGTTTAGTACAGGACACCCAGCGCCAGTGGAGAACTGTGGACCCGGCGGGTCTTCTGCAGCTGTTCCACTCCTGACGATGTCAGCAAATGGAACCCAAGTAGCATGCATTTGCTGCCTTATACAATGGTTATCATCAGGACTCGGCATGTTATTAATATTACTCCACTTTAGCTATAAACACCCCAATTCTCATAAAGTGTATGGAGACTTTGCCTTGTGTCCTGATTATGAATATTGGTCACACTGCACTAAAATTCCTGCACAGACTGGGAGAGGAAGAGTGAGCGGCTGGGAGAGAACACCTGGGGGCTGGGCAACATGTCAGTGACCAGTGGCAAACATCTGTGACTCTTTAGTGTGATGTGTTTTCTAAGGACAGCAACAGCGCTCCAGCCCTATAATTAGCTTTAAGACTTGGAAGTAATTGAGCCACAAGCTGGCACCCACACTGTTGCTGAGCAGGTTGCTGTTTATTTGTCTGTGATGGGCTCTTGTTTCTAATGGTTCTGCAGTTGTGTTGAGCTGCCGCCCTAGCAGATAAAGGCCATGGGTGGATGAGGAGATTTAAGGACACTGGATGACAATTTAGTCAGCTTCTTGGGAAAACAAAAGCTTCTTTCCCAGATTTTAAGGGAAAGTAATTTGATTTTACCAAATGGCTTCAAAGTCCGGTTTCAGAGTTCTCAGACATCATATTTCCTCCTGCCTTTCTGCTCCTGAAATTTCATTTTCCCTCTCATGTTCAGTGGTTTCATGCTGTCCCCAGCTCCCTCAATAGCTCAGGGCGTAACTATTTCTGCTTCAAACTCCTGCCTCTTTCCTTCTCAAGTCAGTGCTATCTAATGAGTATCATATTCTGCTCAGAAGCAGTCCAGCTTTCTCAGTAGAAGGTTCCTGATAGTTCAGTTGACATTAATGGCTTACAGTACAGTAAGAGCATTTGTGATATCCCAGAGCATAACTGTCATGGCTGAAGGGATGACAGTCTAATAGCAGACTGTGGCACTGGTGGCAGGCTGCTGGGAGAGAGCCTTGGGCAGGATTACTTTCCTGGAATTCTACCCTTTTCTTGAATGGCTGGTTCCCATTCCCACGGCTTCTTCTTGTGCTAGTTGGGTGCAGGGAAATCTTCTAGGTCATGACCCAGGACCATGTCAGAAGGATCGTTAGCTGGCCATGTGCTTCAGTGCAGGTAAAGATCCATCAAGGCCTCCTTTGAAAATGCCCAGGGATAGATAACAGCCCGTGTTGGAGGCTGAACAGAGGACCCAGCTCTTGATTTAAAATTGGTCTTGTTTCAGAGATCTGTGGTAACTCTTAGCCTGGACTAGTTGACTCTGCTGTGGGGAAAACAGAAGGAGGGACCGTTTTCATCCTCTTGGATTCGGTGCTCTGTTTGGAGAGACATAAAGTGAGAGCAGCAGTTGGCAGGGATAAATTGAGCCATTGTCTGGGTGCAAGAGATGGGGGTTCAAGCCCTTGCTCTGCCATTAACCCTGAGTATGCTAGTGCCTGGTGAGACTTGGGTGGTCTAACTCTGAGCCATGGGTTCTTCATCTATAAGATGGGAGGTTGGACCAGCTGGGCTCTCAGACTCCTCCCAACCCCAATATTGGATATAATATTATAGGATAATCACCTCTAATGAGTGGATACTTTGTCACTATCTTTACATATCTTCTCCTAATATAATAACAGTTACATTATTACCCTCACTTTATACATGAAGATGCCAAGCCTCAGGGGGCTCAGTGACTCACTGGAGATTACAAGTGGCGGCTGCTGGGGCTTGAGTTTCCCTGTCTCCACTCCACTCACCTTTAAACTGGAGAGATGTACCAACGTTCTCATTGGCACTTTCTGTTTCTTTGCTTAGGGACTTCTGCCAGCCTTACTTAGGGGCTACTATTTCTCTTGGGAAACCACCATTATCATCGTAATTACAGCAGCTGCTGCTGTGTGATTGGCCCATAAGCTGAATAGGCCAATTTACTTGCAACATTTAGGTAGTTGCACATGTGCTTTCAAATTCTAGAAAAGAAATAGATGGGGTGGGCCACAGAACCCACACATACTCCTCCTTCCCAACTATCCTGAATTCTAGCTCAGTTACAGGATTGGAAGGGGCTGATATTAAAGTCTGGGATATTAAAGATGGGCTGATATTAAAGATGGGATCCATTGAAAAATTTGTGGAGTTGTATGTTTTCTTTGTCACAGGAGTTGGGGGTTTTCACAAAGTGATTTAAGATCAGAAGATAAAGAATGTAATTATTTCCCCAAAATGCAAAGAGGCAGCTTTGATTACATCAGGTATAAGTCCTTGTATTCTTGTTCCCCACCTAAAATACAATGAAACTTTATTTCCTGCTATTCCTCTCAGCGACATGAATTTTCTAAATGCTTAGCACATTACAGTGATACAAGACATTGGTAAGAATATTCCTGAAAATGGCATTGGGAAGGTAATATAAGCTGAATAAATTGGCCTATTCAGCTTATGGGCCAATAATGGTGAGAGTGCAGAGTGAAGAAGCAGAGACCAATGAGAAGCTTTATTCTGTGCCAGTGTGAGAGCCGATTGGAGGTTTCAAGAACCCTACAAAGCGAACCATATTATGTACTGCATGTTGGTGGAGACCTGCTTCTGCAAACTACTGTTGTTTTTACAACTGCACTGGGCCTTCCACAGTCCAAGCTGCTGTTTTCTACCAACTTTCGCAAAGATAGTACAATCTACAAAGTTAGAATAAGCCTTTTCCACACCATTAAATTTTAACATTTCACATTTCCAAGTATTTGGCTACTAACACAGCATTACTTTTAATGAGAAATCTCAAAGCTGATTTCTCGCCAGCTGTCATTGTTGAATTGCTTGACGTTAAATCCTTCAGCAAGACTGAGGGGAGAGGTAGAAAGAGCTATAAAGTGACATTAATGGCTTAATCAAAATATGTTTGTTTGGAAATGTAGAGACACTGAATATTTACTGTTTTGAAGGAAGTACATTTTTTTTTTCTGGAGGTTTTATTCATTCCCTTGGCTTTGTAGGCTATTAGTAAATACTCAAAAAACATGTAATCCTCCCTGTATGTAGTTCACTGTTTTATAATAGTTATGAAGTCCCTTGTTCTCTTCCCATCCGGCTTCCAACCATCTTATTCCACAGCCCTGAACTACTGAGCTATAGACGCTCTGCTCCCAAAAGTATTCTTATTCTTATCATTTTTATTTTATGATTTCATCATTTTCTATCACATGAGAGCATGAAGAGTTTGAATGCCCACCGCGGAGCAAGGGAAGAAGTAAAATTCACTGACTGCCATGTCAAAAAGAAAAGAGCAAACACTTTGCAGGCCATCTCGTAAATTCAGGACTATACAACAGGTTTCAAGCCATACTTAGAGGTGATCACATACATGGACACCTTATGCAATAAAGGTCACATGTTGGGACAGGCAGCTGAGTGAGGGGTGTGCCACATGCCACAGACCAGAGAAGGACACAAGAATCTACTGGCCCTCACGTGGCCCGGACACTCTTATCCAATAGCAGGTCTCTCATGGGGCAGTGTGGATAAAGCGAAAGTTCCTATGGCCAGGATTCTCACCTGGCCCTGGTTGGCTAGCTCACTACACACGTGTGGGCAATACATTGCTGTTGACTCTATATAAAGAGCCCTGCCCAGTCCTCTGGGTGGCATGGTGGTATGGCCACACAGCTGCTGCATGGCTGCAGGAAAGCAGAGGCTGGAGTGGTGGCAGCGCAGAGGACAGAGACTCAGATGGCTGCAGGCAGAGGGGCCCAGAGGCAGAGACCGGCTTGCTGCATGCAGACTCGCTCTGAGTGGACAGGATTCTTGTGCTTGACCTGCCACCATGGGAATAAAGTTGGGTATAAACCCTTTTACCCCACGAATGTTGCACTGTTATTTTTCTCACTGAATCCATAGTGAACTTGTCCGGGGCTGAAACCCATTGGCAAGACAGGCAGATTTTAATGAATAAAAGGGTGAAAGAGTGGCTGTCGGCTTTTAAGCAGCTCAGAAAGTCCCACTATATTAGTTTCGTAGGCTGCTGTCACAAATTATCATGAACCTGCTGGCTTAAAACAACAGAAATTTGCTCTCTCGCAGCCTGGAGTCTAGAAGTAGGGGTGGGGTCCTTCTGGAGGGTCCAGAGGACAATCTTTTTGCCTCTTTCAGCTTCTGGCGGCTCCAGATGTTCCTTGGCTTGTGGCTGCATTATCCTGACCTCTGACTCTGTCTTCACCTGGCCTTCTCCTCTCCGTGCATCTCCCCTTCAGTGTGTCTCCAATAAGAACACTTGCCATTGGATTTAGGGCCCACCTAGATGGTCCAGAATTGTCTCATCTCTAGATCCTTAATTACATCTGCAAAGACCCTTTTCCCAAATAAGGTCACATTCACATTGACTGTCTGTGAGTCGTCCAAGGTATTACAATTACCATCTGTGACCCTAAGGCACTGTGCCTCATGCTCCACTTACTGGATGTGGACATACCTTTGGGGGCCACTATTCAATCCACTATACCACTAAACTGCTGCTTCCATCTCACGGGCAAGAACGGGGCCCCACAGCCATCCCTATCTGCAGAGGAGAGAGGGATACACATTTTTAGTTGCTGCAGAATTCCTCAATGTAAATGCCACAGGTTCATGCAGAGCTGGCAGAGCAGGTGAAATCTATTTATAGCCAACCCTGAAGTAAAGGGGAAGATGATCTTAGGAGCCAAAGGAAGACTTGGGAGACTCAGTCAGCTTCTGTTGCTCAGACTTTGAGTCACCCCGTTAGGAGATGTTCCCAAGGAAGCAGCATGCTGCTCTGGCTGCCTGATTTCTTTGCCAGTTGATAATCAGATCTCGCAGAGACCTGTGCGAAGGCTCTTAGAGTTGGACTATTCTCCGTCCCTCCCCCTTCCCCCCTTCCTGGGAGTTCACGCACATTGTTTCCTCTCCCATCTCCCGTAGATACAGCTGCTTGCATACACATGCTGAATAAGTCTTCCTAAAATCCCACATCGCCATCCTCTGTAGACTGCATTTCTTTTTCTTTGTACTGTGCAAATTTTGTGAACTCTTTCGGGAAGTCATAGCCCCCTGCATTTACCTTGATGTCTCCTTTCATCCTTTGCTATGTACTCATTTCCCTTCTTGACCTGACAGGGGCCTTTTCTCTGTTATTTCTTTCCTCCCCTCATGTGATATGGAGGTGGCTCCCCACCCAAGCCCCTTGGCTATCTGTGGATTAAAGTATTGGATCAAGGTATTAAAGTTACCATCTGTGACCCTAAGGCAATGCACCTCATCCTCCACTTATTAATTTCAGGCAGTGGTCAAGGTGGGCAGCTTTGCCTTGAGCAAAAGAAAATTATTTAAAAGGTTGCTTTCTTTCAATATTCTAAAGTTAGAGGTAGAAGGGAAGGACTTAAAAATATGATTCTCTTAAATTATCTTTAAAACATGACCTTGTGATAGGAAATATAAACTTATAGTCACTGAAAGTTTTCCTTTCCATTTCTTTTTAAATGTACTCCTGATTGTCCAGCCGCCCATACAGTCCAGTATACCACTAAGGGCCCAGGCCAAGTGTGGGGACACATGCACAGTCCTCCCTGAGGGCAGCGGGTTATTCTATGCAGTTGCACAGCAGAGGTGGGTTATGAGGCTGACATTTTAACGAGATGTGAAAGGAATTGTTGGCCACCACGTTGCTGCAGGGGGTTGTAAGACAGCCATAAACCCTGAAGGGACGCTTCCCTATAGCACCCGTGCCCATGTGTGATCATGACTACCCTTCCACTCTCAGCCTTATGTCCCTGATGCTCCTGGGGGGGATGCCAAGGCAGGCTTTACCAGCAGCTTTTGCGATGCCCCTTGTGGTCAGAATGTGTTACTGCAGACCCTTGCACAGGGCAAAGGGGAGGCAAGGTCGTTGGGAACCTGTTAGGAAAAGGGAGGCAGATGCACTTGTTCAAGCCTGGGTTTCACTCCTAATGTCAGGAACTATACGTTGCATGTCTTTTAACCACTCTATCAGCTTTTATTTTGTAAAATAGGGTAGCTAGCATCTACTTTATTATTAGAATTTTTATAAGAATCCAATGAGGCAGCGTTCCTGGAATATAGCAAGGACACACTTGGTAAATGTCTCTGTCTCCTGCTTCTAATGTCCCTCCAATGGACAACATGGTTTCATGATCATCACAGACTGATTTTGGTTGCCAATTTGTCAGTCAGTCACCAAACAGTAGGAGTAATACTAACATTAATATTAGTCATCAACTCATTCGCTAAGCTATCCAATGTGCCCGCCTATGTGTGCTGTCTCCTAGGGGAGAGCTGGGGGATTCAGGCTACTTCCATCTTACAGCTGAGGACTTCTTAGTTCAAAGTCTTGATGAAAGAAGCTACTTTTCTAGGTCTTTATGTCAAGCCAGAGGTTACTTGAAATGTCACACATGTCACACAGAGGTTGCTGGCTAGCCAGTGGGCTTCCTATTATCAGCTGTCCTCCCTTGGGACAATTATGTGTGACTAGGGGGACACAGGGACATGGTCTGTGGCTTTTTGGCAGGAACTCTCTTAGGAACATGTCTCTAAGGAGGACATGTGGATGGAGCTGGCATTGAACAGAAATTACACCAAGGAGCTTGGCCTGGTCTCCCAGGCCATCTACCACCAACAGTCCCTAACTTAGAAAGCACCCTGTGGGCTCAGGCATCATTACGGCCCACCCAAAGCTTCATGGTCGTTGCTCTGTTGCACGTCCTCATTTCTAGCCAGACCACACATGTCTTATAAAGGTCTCTGTAGTGACTTAGCAGGTTGCTTCAGGCCTTTGGAAAGCAGGGCAGGGGGCAGGTAGAGAAACATATTCAGATAATCTTGTTGTGATTCTAGGTAGAAACTTCAAAAACCTTGGATGGCCTGGTAAGATGTCTTGTAAGCAGGAGGTAATTTCCTCGTGTAGACAACAAAAACTCAACTGGAAGCCATTGTCTTCCCATGACCCAGATGGCTCTTTTGTTATTTCATGTTCTTAATAATATTGAAATTCAGAGCTGGGGAACAGAAACCTCAGCTCCATGCAGGTGGTGTTCGAAGTACCTTGAAAAGAGAATTCTAACTGTGGTATGCAGAATGGCTTATGCAATAAACCAAGAATTCATATGTGGAATAGTTATAGAATGACCAGTAACTGAAAAAGCACTGGAGTCAAGTTGGCATCCAATGCCTCGGTCTAAAACTTTCTGTGGATAAACGATTTTCTCAATCCCTCTGGCCCTTAGTTTCTTTACCTATCATATAGGGATATTAATATCTATTTTGTTGTGTACATTTGCAATGAAGTATGAAAATCCTGTAGCTCATTGCCTGGAAGAGAATAGCTGCTCATTGCATGGTTGCAATTAGCATTATGGTTGAATAGTCCTTTGAAGGCAGACCTCATCTAGGTCTGACCATGGTCACAGTGCCCAGACACCAGTTATAGCTTAGCCTGTGTGGGTGCAGCAGGTGGAGAGAACACCCGGAGAGGTCGCCTTTTGACAAGATGCTGGTGATGGGGTTTATTGGGAAGCCCCCATATCCTGTCCTGCCCTGTCACCCCAAGGGTAGCCTGTCTTCTCGGTTCTTAGCTTTAGCCAAGCCAACAACTGCTCACTTCTGCATCACACCCACGCTCTTCTGTACTCTCTGCTGCACAGCTGAATGAATGATGAACCACTGACCTACTGTGAGTGGAGGAGAGGCAGCCATGCTCTTTCCAGAGAGCTTTCAGAGGAGACAGGAAGCCTCTCTCAACCTCCACACCTGCCATAGTGCCTCCAATTCCTTCATCACAGGGTCTCTGTGGCATCATTTAGAGGTTATATATTTATCTTTCCATGAGCAGCGTGGAGAAAAGAGTTATGCATTCATGTATTTTTCAGGGTCTTTTTGAAGACAGTGTCTTAGCTGTCATCTCAGAATCCTAGGCACAGTATATCAAATTAAGTCTGTATTGGGTAGTATGCTCAGTCATGTGTAAATTGTCAAAAATAAAATACAAAGTCATTTTCTGCTTGGAGACATATTATTTTCCCTTGTTTCCTGTGGGCTTGCTCAAGTCCTGGAGAACCACACCCAATGTGCAGGTGTTTATAGAGCACCTACTGTGTGCTCGGTCCCAGTTGGGTTCTCAAAGACTTGAGGGACTAGCTGGGGAGAGAAAATAAACACATGAAGAAAGGATTGACAATACCAGAGTTGTGAAACAGTAGAGAACAATACCTGCCAGTATTTGAAAAACTGGTTTTCTGATCTCCAGGGAACTGGAACATGATTGATGGAGAAGGTAGACGGAACTGTGAAAGCTGATTAGAACTTTATCTTCACCTTGTTCTTATCAGGGAACAAGGAGATACTTGTTCACATTAAAGGCTGGTAAATTTAGCCGAGTGAAAGGAACTGCACATCTTTAATCAGAGTATTGCTAACTCACACAATTCACTATCATGCTGTTAGTAAGGGTATCTCTCCCCACCGCTGACTCCAGTGGTGATAAGGGTCGAATGGCACCCTTCAAAGAATGACCTGGATTCTTCCAAAGACAGTCCCTCCCTCCTGTCCTCTTTCTCACAGAGCAGTGCACTAGGGGCACTAGAGAAAGAGAGAAACTCTCTGAAGTATACCACCCACACTTGGAGATCCTTGTTCTCCTCCAAGCGATAGCTGCCAGCAGCAGAACTTTCTAGTCTGTTGCCACCACAAATATTAAAAAAGACCCAGAGTTCTTTCTTTGTTGCTAACCAAGTAACACCCAGCTGCAAGGAGCTCCCGCTGTTTTCACTTCTCACCTCTGAGCCCACTGACTTCAGGGTATGATGGTTTCCTTTGGACTGACTTATATTTGACAACCGTGCAAAATGTAACCCTCCTAGCTCATACCAATAGCCACTGATGGACCCCAGAAACAGTCGCTGCTTATACAAAAAGAAAGCCAGGTAGGATAAAAAGAGAAACTGTTGCTAAAAAAGAAAACAAAAAAAGCAAAACCTAAATTTCTTGTGGTAACATGAAAGGAATCTTATTCCAGGCTAAGGACTCTGGGTGGCTTGGTAAGAAGTTTTCTGGTCAAGTCTTGAGATATTTCACGATTTAGATAAAGCTGTGACTAATGGAAGTTAAGAATTAGTGAGCTAACTACCAACTTTGTCCAGAGGCTTATTTCTTTAACTTCTTCCTCTTGGGATGTATCATCTCAGAATACTCTGGTCGCTTTGACTTAAACTGCTTTACTCACCTTACTGACAAAGTGCCTTCCTATCTGTGCCCATGCCTATGACAGACCCTAGTGGAACACGAGGTTTTTCCCAAACAAAGCTCATGCCCCAGGCACATAGTTCCTGGAGTGACAGCCTCATATCTAAGACAGTCCTACATGTTCAACCCCAGCATTTAAAGGGCCAGCACATGCCACACATTTTGGTAGTTTTAGTGATAACCGGTAATTGGACAGTAACCTCTGTTCCTTCTCTCCTAGGCCTGTGGTCCTCCACTGAAGGTGGATCACGTACATTTCTCCCAAGTTGTTCAGCTTTGTATCCTCTTCTGTTTTTAGAGCCCAGTGAAAGGTTTGACTGCCAACTCCTAGCATCTACATCAGGCAGATTTCTTAGAGTCATTCATCAGACAAACCTTTACTGAGCATCTCACCCATGCCAGGTCCTTTCACAAGGCAGGCATATCACCTGGGAAGGTGAGGCAGTGTGGGACTGTTTCATCAGACACTCCAGGCTTCAGCTTGCTCGCAACTGGAAGAGGCAGAGCACGTCTTGAAGACACCTGGCATCACGCCTCTTGTGTTCTGAGACAAGCACCTGCTTTCCCTTGCTCCCTGACATTGGTGCCGTCTCTGCGAGCGCTGCTGTGTGTCGGCTTGCTGCCGTGCGGCACATAGGGTTTCCTTTGAGCAGAAGTCATGCTTGGTGACCTAAGAAGTGGTTATCCCCAAGTCCGGTCTCCTTCAGTGCCAATCACCCCCTGCTCAGTCTGTGGGGCCGAGGTGCTGGGCCTGGTTTTATCTGCAGAGTGCCACAGAACGTAAATGAAGGGGGCTATGACTTCCCAAAAGAGTTCACAAAATTTGCACAGTACAAAGGAAGGGGTGGGGTTCCCTTCTTTTTCAAACAGCATGTATATGGCAGGCACTTGAGGTTGTTTTAGTTTCAAATTTGGCCTTTAAAGCCCCTATCTGTTTCTTCTGCTTGCTTTTATACACAGCCCAACCCTGAGCAACACACTTTCCAGATAGAAAGACTCTCTGAGTAATAGGTGACAGGGCCCATTTCTGCTCTGGAGGGAGGTCCCGCCAGGTGACCTCCATTGTCCTTAACATGTGCTTCCCCCTCAGTGGAGATCTCAAGAAACCTCTGCAGAGCCTACCAAAATTCTCCCAGGAGAAGCAGGTTTGATCAAAAAGGGCTTTCTTGCCACTGGCAATGTGAGCCCAGAATGTGCCCGGGTCCTCCATCTGGACTCTGCAGACCAGACACCCATTGCCTGTCCCTCCCAGAGGGCCACCTCCTGGGCACACAGGCCGGAGTTCCACCCTCACCTCCCAGCACTCCATGTCCCTCTTTACCGCCTGGGTGGCACTGCTCACAGCACTACTTGCCAGCTTCGCTTCTGCCTGGAATTCCAGGCAGCAGTCCTTTCCAGAAGACCAGTTCCTTCTCCAGGGTGGTCCACAAAGAGACTGGAGGGTCAGCTAAGTCTCCCCAAGCACTTCCGAAATGAATCTTCATAAAAAGCACGACAGCACCAAATTGGTAGATTTTTAGAACACTCTCATGAAAAAATGGAAATTTCTAAAAGCATGTTGATTTTATCTTATATTTAGCAAAAATGATGTTATAATTGCACCTATGTGCTACTTATGCTAATTCAAGGGTTGAGTATTTTCCCCCAACACTATTGTTAAGCAATAGGGGAGATATCTGAGAGGCAACTCACTTTCTAAATGATCATTCAATTAGTGATGTGACAACTTTTCCTTTTTCATACAACCTAATTGGGGGCACTGATGATAAAGATTCTCTTTAAAACGACTGCCAATCTATGTAATTTCTTTTGCTGAGTGCTGGAACACTTGGAAAAAGACAGGCAAGGATGCACTAGAAATGCCTCTACATTGGAATTTCTGCAGGGGCTACAGGAAGCTTCTGCCACAGTACCATCCGTGGTGATGGGGTTCATTGGGAAGCCCCCGTGCCCTGTCCTGCCCTGACTCCGCAAGGGCAGCCTGTCTTCTGGGTTCTTTGAAGCCCCACCCCCTCTCAGATTCTACCCCACCGCTTCCCCCCAACACAAAGAGCTGGGCCCACCTCTTCCCCTAGCTCTTCCTGAGTCACCCTCATTCCTACAGGAGCAGCTCCCAGTGTCCCTGTTGCTCTTTCAGAACCAAGAACAACTCCAGAGAAGAGGCTTGCAGTGAGGGGCCTTCAGGGGAAGGGCTCCCTGCCATTCCACCCCCAGCGTGAGTGCACACACATGGCCCTTTAAGCAGGGAACGGTTGGATCAGACATCTGCACATTCATCTCTCAAGAGTGACAGATATCTTCTGAGAACACCTGTATCTAAGTCTACCCGCACAAGGAAATCTCTTGCTTGTCTACTAGCCAGAGGATCCCCCGTCAGATGGCATCAGTGCAGTCCACATGCAGAGCAGGGAACCAAATTCCTTACCATTCCACCCGGAAAACGAACCAAAGAGAGCCTGCAGGGGCCACGGTACCCTCTAAGGCTGCTCCCCCGTGGTACCCCAAGAGGAATGGAGTCACCATTCTGCTTATAAGTGAATGAAGAGGGAAGCCCTTCAGCTGAAGGGAAAGGAAGGAGCAGCATTTACTGCACTCCTGCCAGCTGTCAGGCTGGGACAGCTCCATTACACCCTCTGATCCTGGACGCATCTCCGAGCTGAGTATCATGATCACATTTTAAAGGCAGTGGAAGTGTGCTTCTGCGAGGATAAGTCACTTGCTCCAGCCAGGCAGCTGTGAGTGGTAAAGCTCAGATCTGAGCAAAGGGCCTGGGACAGGGGGGGTTCCAGGGCAGAATCCCAGGCTCTGTGGGTTGTGGCTTAGGGAGCCAGAACTCGGCACGTGGATCCGTCTTGGCCCAGGGGCTTACAGCTCTCCGAGAACTCCCTGGGGAGTCTGGGACTTGTGCTTGGGGGAAGCCTTAGCTGGACCTGCGCCCTGAGGAGGCTTGGTTGGCTCTGACTGGGAGACGTGCCCTTGCCTGATGGGGGCAACAGTTGGCTCGGGCTCACATAAGAGTGGGTGGAGAGGGTCCTTCCTGTCAGCTCTGCAGGTCAGTGATGGATGTGGTGGGGGCAGGAGCCTTTTTGTAAAACACTGCTCTTTGGTCTTTTCAAGGCCATTTGAGCTTAGGGATGTCCCCATGGTGTCTGTGCTCTATGAAAGTACGGGGTCCTATGCAGCGATTCAGTTGGGCTTGGAGAATCCTGAGGGAACTGAGGATGTGCCCAGGGTTGGTGGAGTAGTTCACTATTTCAGCAGAAGAATTTTAGGGGGACACAGAGACAGGACTAAAGGATCAGCCTGGAGCTGAAGTGACAGTGAGGGCTTGGGTTTCATGTGGCCCACCAAGGGGCCATCTGCCATTCTGGCTTTGCAGTCAATAGCCAAGTGACCCAGGGAGGTTTTCTGCAGCAATAAAGGAGTTTGTTAAAGGTCTTCCTGTCTCCTCCCGCTTCAGCCATTTGACATCATCATCCCTCCAACTCCTCAGCAGCCTTCTCAGAACCATGATTTTCATAATTGTGCATGCCAATTTTATCCCAGGTTTGGCCGAGATGTTTCAGTGCTGGCAATTTCAAGTTACTATCACCACTCATTTTATATCTGAAATACTGGAATAATAATTCCATCTTAATATTCAGGTTTTACCTTGAATTTCATAATCCTTTTATTTTGAGGAGCATATACTTAGATGGATCTGTGCTTCCTCGGGCTTTTTAATAAGGATGAACTTCTTGAATTCCAAATGGATGTTAAGATGACCAACATTTTCCTTAAAGGACTTCCCATAACCAGATCTTTCATATAGAAAATCAGAAAGATCAGGGAATAGGCCTCTTTGCAAAAGAAACCTGAGAGCCTATCTGCAAGGTAATATTTTGGCAATAAGCAAAGAGGGAAATGGAAACATTAAATACCATGGGCCATCCTGTTATTGAATTAAGAAAATAATGTCTACACATCTGTAGGGAGAATAGCTTTGATTTGAGGGTCAGGACTTTTCACTTTGCTGTTGCTTCAACTTTTATTTGCTCTGTATTATTAGAGAAAAACAAAAAAGCTAATTATGGATGTTCTAAAATAATTCCCTTAGAGGGCGAATACGTTCCTGCAAATGTTGGAATCATTATTATAATTATTTCTGTTGTAGATGTAGGAAAGCCAAGATTCCTCATGGGTCATTGACCTGAGTCATGCAGGGAGTGAGGATTCAGCTTTCTAACTCTCAGTCCTGAGTTCTCTCTGCTGCCTCTCCACCTCTGGGGTGATTCCAAACTGCTTGCCTGGGAGCCTTGCCTCCCAGCCAGATAGTGAGCCTCTTAGGGCCTGGGTGATGGCTTCTCCTGTTTCCCTCACTGCCCCCAGATCAGGATGGGTCTTGCAACTGGACCCCAAGGAAGAAAAGCAGGTTAGTTGGACAGAGCCATTATACCTAGTTTCAGGCTGTGCTGAGGAGGGATCGTGGAGGAAGCTGCACATTCAAGACTTAGCATGTATCACTGCAGGCGCTCTGTCATGTGCTTTCATCTTTGATCACTGTTGCAAGGAGGGGTAGCGATTCTATTGGACAGTCCAAAGCAGTCCTGTGCCCAGAGGCAACATCCCTCATTGACTGCTTTATATTTAGCCCCTGTCTCCAAAGATACACCCCCTCTGCCATTCCTTGTGTCTCTTCTCGCCTTTCCCTCTCCACCTGAGATTGTGTTTCATTGTTCATCTCTTTTGGCCACGTCCCCAGTCATTGGTGAAAAGCTCATGGATATGGGTTTAAAAAGACCCCATCTTTGTTAGCCAAGTCAGAGAGTGATCTGTCCCACTGAAATGCGGGTCACCAGGGCAAGTCACCTGGGGAGATCCCTTAAGCAGGGGCTACCTTGAGACAACCTCTAAAGCCATATCGGAGGAGCAGGGTCCTTGCTTTGCTCTGTTGCAGGATGTACCAGCTTAGCAGAGGAGACACCCTCTTCCCTCCCTTCTCATCTGGGGCCCAGGTCTCTTCTTGCTCCAAGCTCCTGAGTTATCAACACATTAGTCTACAAGACCTTACTTTGTGTGTTCCTATGACCCACCAGAGAAGAAAAATGGCCCAAACCTTCGAGCAGTCCAAGTATAGTTGGATGACAAGGTACATGTGTTGGAGCCACTAGAGAGCATGATCACCATCACATGTATGGAGCGCCCGCTCTGCACAGCAGCCACTATGCTGAGGGCTTTCCATGCGCTATCTCAGGTGATCCTTAGACCATCCCTGGAAGGTAAGCGCCAGATAAAGAGACTGAGGTTTAGACACTAAAGGCCACACAGCTCGTGGGCTGCAAAATTAGGCTTTAAGCCCAAAATCTGACCCCGAGGACTCATCTCTTTACCCCCACTCTACCACTCTCACGACACAGAAGGATGTCCTAAGTGTGTGTGAAGATGCCAAGTGTCACTGGCATGGCTCTGTTCAAAACTCCTGGGAAAGGAACGGGAATGGATGGATTCTTTATCTGTTGATTCCAAGGTGTTTCTTCAAAACAGAATCTGCTTTCACTTCCTGCTCAAGAGAAAGAGAAAGGTCCATCCTGATGGAATTTTCATTTCTGTTCTATGAGGGGGCAGCAAGGGAAAGAACGCATCCTTTAACGATCGTTCTTCCAAGCGATTTCAGGAACACCATTATTTTTGAAGCTTATTTTGCTTATGAAATCACAGGTGAAGTGAGGTAACAGGAGAGGAGCAAATATCAAAAGTGTGTTTTTTCACTACACTCCGAATAATTACTTTTCCCCTAAGTTTCCTGGCGTTACATAAACATTTTTAAAGCCAGCCCTAAAAGGAACCTTACAATTCACAAGAGCTCATCTTCATAGGGAAATCTCAATGAGCAAGTGCGAAAGTGCAGACAGCCGCACGCTGTAGTCTACACACAACGCCATCGTTTTCTTCATAAACTCCGCAAATGGGGAAGAGTTATTCATCCCTTTGTCAGATATGGGTGAATCGGCGGGCTGCAGGCACTCTCATCTCTAGCCTCCCAGAGATGCGTACAGTCCTGGGGAAGCGCTGAGTTCTGACTTGTGCTCAGAACGCCCATCTGACTCAGCAAGCACCGTGAAAAAAGGAGCAGGCAGCCTGCACTTACAGCTCGAGGTGGATCCTGCTGACAGACACTCCGGAAAGGCGCGCCAGGAGATGCCTCTCTGCTTTGTAAACATGCCTTTGGAGACAGAACATGAGAAGAACACTCCATACAAATCCTTTGTGGCTGATTTCATTTAACCAAACTGAAGTGTATATGCTTACTACAGAAAATGGCTTATAATCTGTTCGTGGTAATTTTCTAGAGAGGCCCTGAGATGCCAAATCCATGCTTCCGATGGCCTCGGCATTCTGCTGGAGCCAGCCCTGCCAGCCTGTGGGAACCCACCGTTAAGTATTCTGAAATTTTTAGAGCCAATTCTTAGACCATGGGTGGCTTGAATTGGCCTTAGGTGGAGTTTTTACACCATGGAAATTAGCAAACACTACAGATTGAGGTGTTTTGCTTTTGTTTTCTGGAGGGCTGGTTTACCAGCACAGCCCCGTGCCCAACTGATGTCAAATTCAGAAATTCAGTAGCACCCCGTGCTTGCTCCTCAAAGGTCTGTCGAGACTCTCTGAACCTGGGGGTCCAGCCACACTGTGCCTGCAGGCTAGGTGCAGACCCCAGCTCTGTCCCTTGCAGCTGCTGGCTCTGGGCGTCCACTACAGCCGCAGGATGGGAGCTGCTTCCAAATCAGCACAGCCCGGGGTGGAGGTGTCACCCTGTGATTGCCTGTGCTCGCAGCGCAGGGCCACGCCGATGCTGAGAGCACGTTCTCCTCTCCTGTGCTCATCTGGGCGCCAGCCACATTCCTCTGCCCCCTTTCCCATCTGTTTCTACACCACTCACACAGCGGGGAACAGAACTGTGGGGTTTAGAGTTTCAGTCACATAATTCCGTTAGCTTTGGGTTCAATTTTTCTAAGGTTCCTGAGAAATACCTTTTTTACTGTCATGATAACTCTGCAAGTTGGGTCTGATCATTCCTATTTTATAGGTAAGAACAGGGAGGGAGCAGTTGGATGATGGGTAGATTGTGCAAAATTATGAAACTGGTCGGTGGTAATGCAGGACTCAGACTGAGCCAAAAGATTAATTTTAAACAATAAAGTGAGTGAAGCAAATGTGTGCATGTGTATCATGTATGGATCAGTGACATAAAATGTGAGAAGTTACTTATAACCGAGGGAAAGGCACCAGCTGTGTGGGTGGTAACTGAGGCAAGCCAGTCCAGTGAACATGGGATGCTCTGGGGACCTGTGGGGGCCTGTGGGGGCCTGCAATAACTTACAGCTGCCTCTAAGCAGATGTTGCTCATTACAGGCCATCCAAATTTCCTGGCTGGCCTCTAGGAGAAGGCCCAGATCCCTTGGCCTTGTCCACCAGGCCTCCAAATGCCTCCTCCCTGGCACACCTCATGTGGTTCCCATGCAGTGTTTGTGCTCCCTGCTCCTCCTGCCCTGCCTGCAGCTTTACTGAACTGCTCACCTGTAGAGCTGTGCATCTGTTGGTCTTTCTAAGGAAGCTCCTCCTACACCTGTCCTCACTGGTCTGGGTCAGGTCTGCCCCATGGCACTCCCTCTTCCCCCATGTCTGTTGTGACCCTCATCACGCAGCATCCTGTCTTTGCTCTGACCTCTGTCTCTGTCCCTCACTAGCCTGTAAGCTCTTAGGACAGGTTTTCATGAGGCGGGTCTCTGAAGCTGCACCCCCAGCCCGAGCTTTTCAATCGGTTGGGAGAAAGAAGAGACGAACTGAGACAGAAGGATAGGAACTCTCATAAGCAGGTCCATCTGAGTTCCGCAGCAGAATGCGTGCATTCCAGTGATCGCTTTCCTTCAAAGGATTGCAAAGGGCCATTCCAGTTATGTAAGCCACTGGACTCTAAAGGCCTTGGAGGCAGGATATGATACATACTTCTATCATTTCTATTGCTGGTGCCTGACATTCAGTAGGGTACCACTGAAATTTTTGTTAGATGAACCAAAATAATGAATGAATAACAAATGGATTGGTATTGTTTTCACCATTCCAGCTGCAAACGACCCTCCCTGTCATTAGCATGGTTTACATTCCCCGTGTCTGATGCCAGCTTTTCCAGGCGCTGGCCCTGGACCCTCTTGGCCATGACAGCTGCGGTCTTCCCACTCCTGCTCTGGTGTGACTTACACCTTGGCTTCCACAGACCCACTCCTGGGCTTGGGTACCATCTGTTTTCCTTCATGATAATAAGGCTACTGGTTTGGCCAACATGTCTTCATTCCCACTGTGCTTTCTGATGATTTTATCAGCTGTTCCCTGAAGGGGGCAAGCACCACCCCCTCTTTCACAGCTGAGGAAACCGAGGCCCAGAAGTCACAAGGACTGGAGGATTTATTCCAAGCCAGGTGCTATGAACGAGAGAGGGGACTGCACCTTGCTCCTCAGCCCCTAAGCCTTTTTATTTTCTTCCTGCAATCATGTTTTGCCTTACCAGTCACAGGACACTGTAGTGGGGTGGGAGACATTTTCTTAAAACACACAGAGCTTTTTCTCCGTGTGTGCCTCTACTGTGTTCAAAGGTATAAAATCATGAGACATTGGGTAGCCTCATTCCTTGCTTATTTCCTGGATCTTCACCCCTTCTGCTCACCAGGGCCAGAAAGAGACCTCATTCCTCACTCCCTCTGGCCCAGGGGCTGAGCAACGAAATGTGAACAGAAGGTCATCTGCACAGGGCAGGCGGAAAAAGTCCCCCCTTCTGATTAGATTTTTCTCCCCAAACCAGCCCATCCCCTTGTGATGTCTGCACCTTGTAGAGGCAGCCTGGGCCAAGAGCTTTTGTGTTTGGGATTCTTTCTAAGTGAAGGCACTAGAGCTGTATCTTTACTGGTCACCAAGGTGTCGTGCCCCAGGAGATGGGTTGAGACATTGAGGACGTCTGTGCCATGAAACGGGTCCCATCCTACTGTTCCTACTGAGCAGACTTGTCAGAGGCCCTCCTTCTTCAGGAAATAAAAAGTGGCTACCTCGGTTTTGTCAGAAATCTGTGTAGAGGAGCTGGCTGAGAAACCTCAGAGCAGGCTTAGTTTTAGGCTGAGAAATCCTGGCAGCGGCAAGCTTCCTGCTTTGTTTCCATAGGAAATGTAAACCCGGTGTCACTGCAGGAAACGGAAGCCTGTGCTCCTCTGTCCTGGGGCAGGAGCGGCTCTGGCTCAGCGGACAGGGTCTAGCGTGTCAGTGCTTCATGCCCGAGGATGCGGGCTTTCTTGTGCCCCTCAGACTAAGCTGCTCCATTCACAGAACAGCCCAGGTGGGAACACCTCGGTTCCCGGACTCACTCGGCCACATCCCACCTTCCCAACGTCTCCTCATCTGCATACCTGCTGCCCTATTATCAACTTCATGTGTTTCGCCAGAGGACTTAACTTTTCTTACTAATTTTAAAAAGAAACTTTATATTTCAAACATAAATGGAAAACTAATATCACTTGCCATAAATCTATAAAAGTAAATGTGGTGAGATCAAAGCAATATTATTAACTTCTAGCTAGATACTATTGCCTGTGGAATGCTCTAAGCACGCCTGCTCAAATTCAGAGGGTGTGGCCAAGTTGAGAGACACATTAGCCTTCTCCTTACAGAACCCAGAAGGATTTGATCATGAATTGGAAAGAGACTTATTTTCTCCCTATGAGCAGGGCTAGGAGTAAGGTGAGGTCAGTAAAGCTCCCAGGGTGCAAAATTAAGGAGACATTCACCCTCAGGGCCGGCCCTGCGTTGGCACCAATGCTGGGAGCCAGTGCCTCCCTAAGTGTTACCTCCTGGGTGCCTCACTTTGCCCTGCTTGGGTCCCAGTCCTCTGTGAGTGGTGGCATTCATCACCAGGTCTCTTACCCCTAAACTCACCCTTGGAGCACCAGCCACGGCCCTGGGAAACACCCACTCCCTCCAACCTCCTGCCCCAAATGAGTTTGAATTGGCATGTTGGTGGTCAGGTAGCTCTTAGGTGTGGTTGAATCCTCTTCTAAGTACTCACACACCACCCTTTTAATGCCTGCTGGCCAAGTGCACCGAGTATTTTTATCAGGTTTTCCAGCTCTAGTTTCCAGATTCTACCATCTTTCCCCTTTGGAAACCTGGCTCCTGTTTGCTGTTGGTCAGTGTTCTGGTATGGCTCCTGTCCCTCTGATTCCCCTTTTCCTCCCGCTCCAGTATCCTAACAGTCAAGGGAACAGCTTTTGGTAGAATGGCCCTGGGTGTACCATGCTGTTCCTGGGCCTGTAATGCCTTTGTCCACCTGCTTCCTTCTCAGCTGTGTCCCCACTCTCTGGGTGGGTGTTCTGCCTAGTGCATGATGAAGAATGACCCCTCACAGTCCACTTCCTCTTTTCTGCATTTTGTGTTACATCATGGTGACCTCAGCAGCCTGTGTCCTCAAAAATGGGAATGTGCCTTACACAGCTCAGCACCCTCAGTGCATATGCTCCGTCTGGCACTGGGTCAAGAACATAGGCTCCAGAGCCCGACAGCTGGGGTTCTGCATGCTCGCTCCATCTCTGGGCCTCCTAAGGTCTGCTTCGCCCACCTGTAAGGCAGAGCTAGTAGCGCTTCCTCCAGGTCATGGTGAGGATGTCATGAGGCAAAGTGGGCAGATCCCTTGACCCCAGAGCCTGCCTGTGACTGCTCGCTCGCCTGGAGGGAAGCTAACTGAAGAGGTGGGTCTCTGATTAGGGTCAGGGGGAAAGCAGCTGAGTTCAGTTTTCTGTGAACAGCACTTATATTGCTCTTCTTTTTAATGGAAAGTTTAATATCAACCATATAGGTCCAGAGCTTCAAGCTTCTCAAAGAACTTTCACAGCCATGGATTTATGGGATTAGCAGAGCAACTCGGGGACAGGAGGGAAGGTGTAGTTATGCTCATTTTACAAATGGGAAAGTTAGGGAGGAGAAGCAGCTGAGCCAGAGTCACAGCCAGAGCTCAGGGAAGTCAGGCCCGGGACTCGGGTGTCCTAACTGGGTTCCGTACTCCTTGTATTTGGTCCCTTTGCATCTAGGTAACCTTGTTATCAGGATGTCCTTTTTCTAATTGCCTCCTTCTTAGGGCATATTATGGGCTGAATTGTGTCCCTCCAAATTTGTATGTTGAAGTCCTAATCCCGAGCCCCTCAGAATCTGACTGTATTTGGAGACAGGGCCTTTAATTTGGTAATCAAGGTAAAATGAGGTCATACGGATGGGACCTAATCCAATATGACTTGTGGCCTTATAAGAAGAGAAGATTAGGACACAGACAGAGGGCTGACCCTGTGAGGACACAGCAGAAAGGTGGTCCTCTGCAAACCAGGGAGACGGGTTTCAGAGGAAACCTAACCTGCCAGCACCTTGGTCTTGGACTTTAGCGTCCAAAATTGTGAGAAGATAAAGGTGGGTTTGTAAGCCCCCCAGTCTGTGGTGTTTTGTTATGGCAGTCCAGGCTGACTAATGTAGGCCATATGTCGAACTGAAAGACAGAAAGAAAAAAAAAAAAAAGAATGGGCTATCTGGGCAAGGAGAGTGATGGAAAAACCCAGTGACAAGTGATTTGTCACTTGGTCTCCTCGCTGCTGGGACTCTCTGAGCTGTTTCAAAGCCGAGTGCTCCGCAGGAGCTGGGCAATGCTGAGGCCCAGGAAGGAGACTCTGGGTCTTCCCTCCCCGTCAGCAGCGGAGGAGAGGCAAACGTGGCCGTCATCCGGCGTGGAGCATTCGGGCTCTCCCGGAAGTCGGGGTCTGGTAGAAGGAGTGAGGGGCAGTGGGCCTCACAGTGAGTTCGGCTGGGAAGTTTGCAATGGGGTGCACGGTCCAATTTCAGATGCTCTTGGGTTTGAAATGTAGACATTGGGCAAGTTCCTTGACCTGAGGCTCAATTCCTGGATCTTCAGAATGCAGACAATGTGCTCTCTCCTAAAGCAGAAATAGAAGTGTCCTGTCTGGAATAGAGAAGAGGCTCTGTGAGTGGTGGTTGCCATGATTATCATCACTTCATTTGTTAGCAGTTCCTCTGGTGCTGTTCTTGCACTGCCAGGACACAGAGAGGGCAGGCGTGGTGATGTGGAAGGTGGCCACGTGGCCCAGAGGACAGAAAACAGCAGAGCAGGCAGGCAGGAGCCAAGGAGAGTCATGGGAGGGAGAGAGTAGACCAAGCTCCCCATGGGTTATGGGGCTGGAAGGCGCACAGTGCTTGCTTAGGGAGTGAGAGTGGAGTGTCACAGCTGAATATTTTGATAGGTCCTGCTCATGTGTCTTCCCGCTCCTCCCCGCCTGCCTCTCCAACCTGCTTTCTCCTGGATGAGGAGCAGAAAAGACACACTGTGACTCCATGGCCCCAGCTCAGCAGAATCCCAGAATCAAGTCAACCCAGGGTCAGTCTGTGATTAGCAATGAGCACCACGGTGTACACTGAGCCCTACACTGAGGAGTAGGAGCAAAGAGAGGCCTTAGGTTCCACCCATTTCCCTGGGAAGCTGGTAAGATGTCTGGATGAGACGTGATTAAGTGAATAATGGGTGTAAGACAGCCAGCACATAGCACATGTATATCTCACCTGGGCTGTGAGTTAGAGCAACTTAAATGCTAGAAACGGAGTTGCTAGGGCATCCTGTGTCTCAGGGAGGGCACCGGCTGCAGGGTCCTCAGCTGCTGTGTGGGTGCTGGCTGGATGCCCCATGAGCCTCGATGTCCTCTTACATGAAGTGGGGGCCTTCAGGGCTTCCTCGCTGGGCTCTGACGTGTTCCCCTGGGGAGCGCCGTTCACCTTCCGGGCTGGAGAATTCCTCCACTGGGCATCCCAGTGCCCTGGCCACTGAACATCCCGGCAGCCATGTATACCTACATTTTCAATGTCCCTTCGGTGTTGCTGAATCACCTACCAGTTGAAAATTGACATAAATCAGAAGGCTTTAATAAAAGGACTATTATAATAAAAGAGTTTAATAAGAGGACTGTTTTCAAATGTGTGGGCAGAGCTAGGGAAATCACAAGAAATATGCAGTACCTCGGGGCTAGAACATCAAGGCACTAACCCTGGGCTGGAAGTGACCAGGGTGTGAGGGGGAGGCAACGAGGCAGAGAGGGCTCCTGACGGGAGCCGTGGCCTTCAGAGGGGGCACCGGGCAGCTCAGAGTGCCCCGAAGGGAGCAAACCAGGCTACAATATTTCCCACCTTAGACTTCGTGACAGTCAAACGCAACCAGAAGCCAGAGGCAAAGGCCTGCTGGTGCAGGCTGGACAGGCAGGCCTCCTGGGCCCCGGGGCAGGAGGAGCAGGACAGAGGGCAGGCCCAGAGGGGCAAAGTGAAGACCCCAGCACACACAGCTAGCATGGGGTCTGCCACACTGTATGGACTCAATGCATACTAAGTCTCCTCTCCCTCTGGGCAGAAGCCCTGCAGGGATTCAGAGCAAAGAGAGGCCTCCAGAGCAGGCAGAGCTTAAGAATAAGCTGAGCTGAGCCTCAAGTCTCCAAGTCCTCGGGGCCTTTCTCAGCTCCCCCAGAGTGCAAACAGAGGGCTGCTCCAGGGTCCGTGCTCTCAGGGGGAAGCAACACCAGGCTCAGCTCAGAGGGCTTGGTGAGAAGCAGCATGTCACTGGCACCACCCCCAGCTCTGCAGATCATCCCTGGAAGAGCACGGCCTGGGCATTCAGAACACCGCAGCAGAAGAGTGGGCGAGTGTGGGAAGCCTGTGGATTACTCTTACCTTCCCTCATGAGAAAACCAGTTGTCAGGGAGTCTCAGTTGGTGGGAAAATGCACAGGCCTGCCATTTGAAATAGACACCTGTAAAGGCTCTAGGGAGAGTAAAGAAGCAGCCGTAGTGGGGGATTGTTCCTTATAGTGTTGATCCAATCAGGAGCAGAGCGAAACCCAGCAGCGCATCTCCCCATGGTTCTCTCTCCTGCGGTTCTGCAGCTGGACATTTCTCACATGCCCTTAGCAAAGCACTGACGTTCGACTACAATTCCGACTTCCGCAGGTGCACACCAGCTTTCAGAACATGTTCTGCAGCCGGAGGAGGCGTGTCCCCTCTGCATGAGCTTGTCCGTGCATCTTTAGCAGTGTGAATCTATTAGCTGTGCATGTTTGGCATTTGTGAGGAGGCAAGGCTGGATGGCCCCTCTTAACTTCAAAGCCAGCAAAGTGCTGTGGTTGGATGTTCGGGCAGCAGCATTTGGTACACAACAGAAGCTGAACAGCGAAGAGTGGCGCTAACTGCTAATGGCAGGAATCATGCTGGCTGGATCATGGACTCCTGATTCACAATATAACTATTTTATTAGATAATAAAGAATGTCTTTACTCCCAACAAATGGATTCTTAGGAAATTTCCATGAAGAAACCTCCTGAGCGCTCTTCTGTGTGCCACATTAGCTCCCCTAATGGGCTGGAAACGGGGCATTGACGGCACAGGGGGAGTGTGCGTCACCCAGGGTCACATGGGGACAGTGTCTGGCTGCAGAGTGGCAGGCAGTGGGCACAGCATGCCCTCCAGAGGGGCCCCGAGGGACTGGCACGCCCACTGTCGTCTCGATCTCCTGGAGTGGGGTCCGCAGTGTTCTCTGCGAAGCGCCAGATGTCCCAGGCTTGGTGGGCATATGGTCTCACACATGCCCTGGCTGCCGCTCTGCCTCCTCCCGTTCCTCCTCCTGCTCTTTATCTTCTACGACCCTTTAAACGTGCAAAGACCGTGCTCAGATTATGGGCTGTACAAAACCAGGCCACGGGCTGGGTGGGGCCAGTGGGCTTTCGCCCCCTTTCATCTCGGAGAGCCAGTCAGTTCCTGAGCCTCACCGATGGGGGGTCACAGCACTGACAGAGTCTGTACATCTCCACTGAGCACCTTTTGCACACCGGGCACTATTCCAGGACATGTGGGATACGTCACTGGGCAAAGTAAATAGGGACCCCTGTCCCTGTGAATCTCACATGCTAGTGTGGAGGGAGGGACAGTTTTAAAAACATGAAAAGTAAGTACATAGGAGGGTGTTAAGTGCTGTGAAGAATGTCCGGAGAAGGAAGGAGACAGAGTCATGGCGGTTGAGCAGGTTTGCAAGGACGCGGTTGTAGTGCTGGGTGATAGACTCTAAGTGGAACGAGGAGGGAAATGGAGACATGGGGATATGGTTGGTGGCACCAAAGCGGTGAGGGCAGTGGGGCCAATGGCAGGCCCTGGGGGGCCAGAGAGCTGTCAGTGCATTTACACTGGAGTGAATGGGTACAAAGGACAGGAAGTGGTGGCCAGGAATAGATGGTTGAAATAGGAACTTTGAGGTTGGTTCAGGGATTGGTGGTGATATATATAGCCTTAGGAGTGGTGCCTCAAGCGGGAGGAGAAAAAGGATTGGGTTGAGGAGGTCAAAGAACTGAGAGACCATGGTCATGGAGAGACCAGCCCCATGGATTTTCGAGTCCCCCCACATGAGGAGAGGGAGGCAGGTATAAGTCGTGGGTGACTGGTAGAGCATGCGTGACCGGGAAGCCGGCAGATGATATGCTTCAAAAGAGCTGGAAGTTTTTAATGAGCAAGGCAGAGACAGGGCTTGGAAGTGGCAATGGGCATCTAGGACACCTATCCTCCAGCCCCTGAGCTGAAAAATTAGCCTCTACCACTGGAAAGGACTGTATGAAATGCCCTAAGGGACTTGTGGGTTTTCATTAGGATAAGAATGTGAAGCAGCGAGTGAGAGACTGAGGTGAGTCTGATTTTGATATTCTCTGAGTTCCACAGGGCCTGGTAGATGAGTTTGAGAATCAGGGAGGGACACTGGGTGCGTAAGGAAGGCATAGGCTGGTATGCTCTCTCCATCACTTGCTTCTCCTTCTAATTCTTTTGCAAATTATTTTTTTCTAATTGCTTACACCTTTAAGACCTGAGAGTCATCTTTTAAATTCGTTCATTCATGCATCCTTGCATGCATTCATTTGTTTGCTGAGAGCCTGGACTGTACTGTGGACACAGAGATGTCATATCTGGCCTCTGCCCAACATGGTGGGTCCCTGACATAAGTGGTCTGGCATCCATCAGGAGATACAAGCACTATGTTCCTAGCGATGGTTAAAATAATGCTGTTAGCAAGTTTTGACTTCAGGAAATTCAGAGCAGGTCAAGGTCATCACTATTATGTTACTCTTTTTCACTTGTACACCAGGATGCATTCTTGAGGGAGGCATGGATGATGTTAGGGCCAGTGGGCGGGATATGTGGGAGTGCCCCACAGTGTTATCTTAACCCTGGAAGGCAGTAATAATCCGGGACAACCTGCCAGGGTTCACAGCCCAGATCCACTACCTATTAGCCTTTTGAACTGAGGCAAATCGCTTGCCAGCTCTAAGCCTCTACTTCCTCCTCTGTACAATGGGAATAAGAGCACTTCTAATGATAGAATTGTCATGAGGGTCAAGTGAGGTGTAATGCCTGTACAACTCTTAGGACAGAGCTGGTCCAGTACATAGGAAGTTCCCAATCCAATTTAGACTGAATCATCGTTCCTAACGTGCTGCAGCCTATGTCCTGGGCCGAGAGTGTCACGTGGCAGAGGCAGTGTACGAGCAGGTGACTGACTATAACGCTGATGCCCGAGTGTAGCGGCAGGGCTGAGAGCCATGCATTGCAGACCTAGGGATGAGAGGGCTGTCAGGAATCGCGGCTCTCAGACCTTCCTGAGTCAAATTTCCTAGTCAGGAAGTGGTGTCCCTGACCCTTATGGACAGAAAGAGCCAGGCTACTCTCAAAGGCTTGAGGGCTTTAGGGTGGAATAAGAATAGGACTGACTTCATGGGGTTGTGAGCATTAAATGAGTTAATATTTGTAAGGCAGCTAGGACAGTGCTGTGCACAGAGTAAGTCATATATGTGGTCCTGTTATTTTTCTCTTCTGTCATTTATAAGCTTCCAGAATTTTTGTTTCATCCCAGATCTTGTCAATACCACACTGACTTATAAACCCAAGTGCCATGGCCACTTAAATAATAATAATAAGGTGTTTAGAATTGACTGTGTCTTAGAATTGGGAAGCAAGTACTCACATCCAAATAGGATTCTTTGATTTAATAAATAATGGATTCATTTTAGAGGTTCTTAACCTGTGGCTTCTTAACTGCCTGAAAATGTATGCAAACATTTGGGAAAACATGATTTTGTATATTTCTCTTAAGTGGAAGATCTATAGCTTTCATGATATTTCCTAAGAGATCCAAGTCTCCAAAATAGATTCAGAAACATTTAACTCTTCTGATTAAAATAGAATTCCATTTACAAAAAAAAATTAATTTAAATAAATTTGTCATTAAGTCCAAATCTTGGGCGAGCAAGGAGATACCCAATCGGGCAATTCCCACCCACAGTGGGCCTGACTTCTCTGTGATCAATGCCATAGGTAATGAAACAACACATTAAATATGGTTTCTGCTCTAAGAGATGGTATCAGACAGCATCCTGGCAGGAAACAGATGGCACATTCAAATAAGGTAGTTTGAAGAAAGGTTAGTGAAGGGATTATTTAAAAAAGTGTGGGCAGGATGTTGTGACTGACAAGAGGTAGTGTGGTACCCTAGTCTAGACATGATGGGTCAGAGTGGCCACACCCAGGCCTGAAGGGGGGGACTCCTTAGGGAACCTGAAAATAAAGCTGAGCAGGGAGGGTCTCCAGCCAGGAGCTGTGACCTTCCTTTTGGCGGAGGGGCTCAGCTGTGTTGCAGTGGCCCACGGGGAGGGAGCTAGAGTCGTAAATATCCCCCTCCCTTCCTTCAGTCCTGCAATGCTCCCCATAGCTGAGCCCAACCACAGGGGGAGTGGGAAGGGACCATTGCTGTTGCCCATATGGCCCCCAGGGCACAGAGCTGGGTAGAGAAGGGAAAGTGCTTCCAGAGGGGCAAATGCAAGGTGCCCAACCCCGGGGGGACCTTGTTGGAGGAAGGGGATGGAGCTGAGTGGATCATGTGAGATTGTCAGAAAGACATGATTGAGACCACCAGAAAGGCAGATCTGATGCATAATTAAGTTCTCAGCAGAAAGAGCAGATAGTAAGTTCAGAGGAAGTTGGGAGGTTTGAGAGCATGAAGTCGTCACATTTTAGGAGATGTGAATTATAGTATATCTAAAATCTTGTGATCCTAGAAACCGAGTGGCCCTCTCAAGTTTCCCCTGATGGCCGCACAGCGTTGATCACGATTTGGAGGTTTGGTAAGGCTGTGAAACTGAACTGATTCAATGTTTTGAATTAAACTTATTTTTTTAAATTTCCTTTTGAACTTATCATAGACTCATAAGAAATTCTGAAAATATCACAGAGAAATCTGGTGTACTTCTCCCCAGCCTCCCCCATGGTGACATCTGTAACTACAGTATATTATCAAAACCAGATTCCTACCACTTTTTAAAGTGTGCCATTATGTGAGGGTCACATTTGGTGAGGGTGTTTATTCAGAGGCACTCACTTTGTAGGCCAAAGGCCTGTAAACACCCCTACTTACCACTCCTTCAACAGCCCAGAGGGACTTTTGGGAGAATTTGTGATGCCAGGATGTAGTCTCCAACCCCTTAACAAGCTGTGTGTCTTTGGTTAAATATCTTAACCTCTCTGAGCTCTGGTTTGTTCATTTGAAAAATTGAGATAATATCTTCCTCATGAGGTTTTCATGAGAATAAAGATAGACAAAGCATGCAGAATGCCTGAGACTTCCTAGGTACTCCTTGTCTGTAATCATTGTCTGCATATCTGTAGATGAACTACTAGAAAGGACTCTGGGATCAGGGGACCCCAGTTCAAACTCAGGGTATTTTACTAATTAGCCATAATGACTTGGGATGATTAGTTAATCCTTCTTCGTCTTAGTTTACCCATTTTTTATTAACTTTTTTTTATTAAGGTATTATTGATATACACTCTTATGAAGCTTTCACATGAAATAACAATGTGGTTACTGCATTTACCCATATTATCAAGTCCCCACTCAAACCCCAATTCAGTCACTGTCCATCAGACACAGATTCACTGTTTGCCTTCTCTGTGCTACACTATTTTCCCCGTTATTCCCCACACCTTGTGTACTAAACATAATACCCCTCAATCCCCTTCTCCCACCCTCCCCACCCAATCTCCCACACCCCTCCCCTTTGGTAACCACTAGTTCCTTCTTGGAGTCTCTGAGTCTGCTACTATTTTGTTCCTTCAGTTTTACTTCGTTGTTATACTCCACAAATGAGAGAAATCATTTGGCAATTGTCTTTCTCCACCTGGCTTATTTCAATGAGCATAATATCCTCCATGTTGTTGCAAATGGCAGGATTTGTTTCCTTCTTATGGCTGAATAGTATTCCATTGTGTATATGTACCACCTCTTCTTTATCCATTCATCTACTGATGGACATTTAGGTTGTTTCCATATCTTGGCTATTGTAAAAAGTGCTGCAGTAAACATAGGGGTGCATATGTCTTTTTGAATCTGAAAAGTTGTATTCTTTGGGTAAATTTCAAGGAGTGGGATTCCCGGGTCAAATGGTATTTGCATTTTTAGTTTTTGAGGAACCTCCATATTGCTTTCCACAATGGTTGAACTAATTTGCATTCCCACCAGCAGTGTAGGAGGGTTCCCCTTTCTCCACATCCTCGCCAGCATTTGTTGTTCTTAGTCTTTTTGATGCTGGCCATCCTTACTGGTGTGAGGTGATATCTCATTGTGGTTTTAATTTGCATTTCCCTGATGATTAGTGATGTGGAGCATCTTTTATGTGTCTGTTGGCCATGTGAATTTCTTCTTTGGAGAACTGTCTCTTCATATCCTCTGCTCATTTTTTAATTGGATTATTCGCTTTTTGGATGTAGAGGCATTTAAGTTCTTTATATATTTTGGATGTTAACCCCTTGTCAGATATGTCATTTACAAATATATTCTCCCATGCTGTAGGATGCCTTATTTCCTATTTTTATTTGTTGCTTCTGCAATGTGTATTGGGTACTGGTGTTTTCTTTGGGAATACATGTATATACTTGGTGGTTGAAGTTATCTGTATTTATCATTTTCTCTGCTGTGACTTTCACCTTCCGTCCTTTTCCTCTGTATTCTGAGAGGTGTCATTAAGTTTGTGGTTCCCATGTAGAACATGCAGCCCCTGAGGGGCAACAGGTAGGCCTGGCTCTATTTGGTGGTTTCTAAACTGATATTTACTTATTATTTACTCTGTCTATAATTATGCCTCTGCTTAAAGATGGTGGAGGTGAAGTGAGGTAGACAGATGATTCCTGTATAGTGAGAGGTCTTATGTCCTGTTGCTGATGGGGAGTCATTTAAGGCTTTTGTGGAAGGCATGGCCCAGGCAGCTTTGTATTTTTGGAAGCTCACTCTGGCATTTGTGTAGAGGAGGATGGACTGGAAGGAAAAAGCCAGAGATAGGAACACTAGCCCAGAGAGCGGCTTAGAATCACCTTACAGTTGACCAGTGTCTTGTCTGAACTGGCTGGTGGATGGGGAATTCATGTAGACACGGACAGTGATGTTTAAAACATTGAAGACTAAATAGATCATTGAAGCTATACTTGTGTGTGATTTAAAAGCAGGTGATACGGCACCCCCAAAGTAATAAGCTTCTTTCAGAGATGAATTGGAATTCAGTCTGGCAATTACATTAAGATTTCTGATAGCTCACATGGAGGGCTGCAATTATGATACCTATCGCTATTCTGCATGACGGACTCACATAGCTCATCATGTTTGTTGACGTTTTACAGGAGGAAAAAATGTAATGCCTTCCTTAGATTTCTATGATTTTTACCAACAAGCACTTAAATAATTGATTCTTCTTTCTGTGTTTGAAGGTGAATAATAAGTAGGTCCATATGTAGCTTCCTTCCTATTTTTTCAAGCTAATACAGGTAACCTCACTTAGAATACATACATCTAAAAATACTTTATCTCTCCATTCAGGAAGAGAACAGAAAATAATCCTCCTGTGATATAAAATGTGGGGAAGAGAAGGCGGAGGGTAGGAGAAGATGCCTGGACTGTGGGCTTTGGTGGACCCAATTTCTGGTCCCAGCTCTATCACTTTCTAGGTGTGGGAAGTTTTTTAGTAAGTCTGAAGTCAGTTTCCTGGCTGGATATTGAGCACAATAGGGTGTCATGGGGATTAAATATGATGGTGTGTGGAAGTGTAGCTCAACCATAGTGCTCCAGAGAAGTGAATTCTTTTTAAACATGTTTATATTTCTTAAAGTTGAAATGCATTGCTAAAAAGGACACCAAAAACACTTCTTACAAGAGCAACTCAACTATGAGCCACCTAATACGTATAGTTAAAAAGTGATTTGCTCTCTTGTAATTACGTATATATCCCTGTGGGAGATAACGAAACCTACCCCCTCACCCACCCCAGGGATGTCCCGGATGGAAGATGCTGTATGGAATGGTGTGTTCGATGTCTCTAGAAAATGATGTATTTTTGTCACTATTTTAAAGGATATTTAAATGGAGATGGGGTACATTCTTAAATTCTTTGCTTAATGGAACAGGCATCTATCTGCTGACAATTGATAAATCAATAACCAGGAACTTGGGTTAATACATGTCCAAGATTATGTTTTGGAAAGGCCCAGTTCAACATCTGAAAGTTGATGCTCGGAAATGTCTGAGGTGGGGCCTGTCTTCATTGTCAGGTTCAAGAGCATGCACAGATAATGTTGCTGGAAGGCGAACACATTATAAGGTACTGAAAAAGCTTAGGGGGCAGGAATGCAGATACTCCATACAGGACATTCAGTGCAAGTAGGAAACCTGGGCCATTCTCCCTGGAAATGAGATATCCTGGAATGGTATCTCTCCTTAGTGGAATATCCATACCCATTGTGGAGCCAATAGAACACATTTGGCTACAATTTGCACCCTAGGAAGTCAGAGCTTTGATGGGATATCACCCCACTCATGGACCTTGGGTAACTAACTGGTTGCAGGTAAGAGGGGAATGAGCAGCTGACCTGAAATTAGAGCTTTCACCTGACTCGGTGTCCCGTCCCCATCACTTACTTGAGGGGCCCCAGGATATAGCTTCACTGCTTCTGACCTCAGTTTATCATGTAACAGTAAGCGCTGATGATATTTTTTCCTCTGGCTTTTATGCTTATTCTCTGAGCTGGGTGTTTCCCTTCTGGACGTGGAAAAAGTCTTTTCCCCTGGAGTCACAGAGATTTCTGCAGCCCAAGGCTCTCTATTTCCTTCTTGGACAGCTCTCTGCTCTCCAGCTGACGTCAAACTGGTGCCTCTTCTCCGTGAGGCAGGACAGTCATACCCCGCCCCAGCCAACTTGCTTCTTGGGAAGAGCAACCATGCATGGGGCTTAGAAGGCCATCCAAACGGTCCGGGGAACTAAATTAAGATATCTCCTTTAAAATAATGTTTCCATAGAAACCTGGCCTGTGCTAGAGCTAAGAAAGCTTGGGTTATTAATCAGGCCTCTTTGGCAGAGGGAGTTCCCACTTGGGCATCAGCTTAGGAGAAGATGGTTTGACACTTGCTGAGCATTGTCTTTGTGGATTTCTCCCAGAGCGGCACAAGGGCCACTGGGCAGCACGTCGTGCAATAATGCAGATCATTGTGCAGGAGGCAAGGAAGGGAGGACAGAGCAATGCCCGCAGTGCCTGCACTGGCAATCCACTAATCCATCAGCGAACATCGTGTCCATCAACAGCTCCAAAATGCACACAACAAACCACTAGTTGATGGCTTGTGAATATTTTCCAAGCTGGGTTTAAAAAGAAGATTGGAAGGACCATATAAGAACATTTTAGAATGGAGAACACATGGAAGTTCTTGCCCCAGGAACACTTCACAAACATGAGAAAGTTTTCGATAACATTTCCAAGGGGTGATCCACATAATAGCAGTAATCTAAGGTGATGTTTGTAAGAGGATCAGGTATATTGGGATTATACTTAGCACCATAGACATCCTTTGGAGTTATACAGTGTCTATTCACATATAAAACACTCTGAGATCTATAGTTAGGATACCTATTTAATTCTGTTTTATTCAGCATTTTCTAAACTTACTTATTCTGGAACATTTTTCATGTCCCTAATTGTACTCCATACCTCTTCTGCAGCACATACTTGGGAAACCCTGTGGAGTTTCTATCACACATTTCCTCAGTGTAATTGTTGTGGCCATCCTTCAGGTAGATTCTGGAGCTGAATGGAGAATAAAGTTGACCTGATGTCCTTTCTGATTCTCACATTCTCTAAACATAGACCAGGTTTCATAAGAGATATTAATGTGTGCCTAAATTTCTAGGAATATCAAAGAAAAGTATCTGAAAGGGGAAACTGAGAGCAGATACTTCAGGGCCATATGGACAGCCTGTGGCACCGCCTTATACATTGAGAGCAAAACAGCAGCAGGTCACACATAATTGCACATGGAACAGTAACATTTGGCTTTTTGACACATGGAGGTATTAATCTGGTGGAAACATTTTATGACACTGGGGTTGGAAGTATTTATCTCAACCCTTTTTTGATAGCTGAAGCCAGTTTATAAAGGAAATGATCTGTGTTGTGTGGAGTCTCTTCCTGTGTGGGGACCCTCTGTTTTCGAAATCTGCCTTAAATCCTAATCTCTAAAATTTTGCAACCCCAAGCTAAGTTATATTTTTGCTATTCACCTTGAGAGCATTGGTGAATGCAGACATACGCTTAGGAGATTTAAGTCTCTATCTTGGAGCATTAATGTGAGTAAGTCATTATTTATCTTGGCTTAAGAAGATTTGAAGGTTTTAGATCCAGGAAGGCAGAGTGAGGGTCACCGTCATTCTTAATAGTAGTTCCTTCAGAATTTATGGAACAGAGGGAGACTGATTATGCCTATCAACCTTAGCTCTGCTGAAAAGGTTTGGAAGAATAACAGTGCTCTAGTAATTAAAAATATATATCACTCTTAGGCACTAAGCCCCATAATCTCTTGGATTCTTATTGAAAGGAGGCAAATCTCCCCCTCAATTCTTCCTGCATATGTAGTTGGTAGTAAGTGGTGCTGTGGTGAGAGAACAGGCTTTGGAGGTAGGCAGCCTAAATAGAGAAAGTTACTTAGCCTTTCTGATCCACATCTGTAAAATGGGGACAACGATACTTATCTCAAAGAAATTGGATTAAGGTGACAGTACCTTGCTTTGTCAGTGAGAGGCGTGACACTCAATATATAGTAGTTATTTTTGTTGCTACTGTTAGTATAGTATTTTGTCTGTGACCGCCCCTCCTGACTAACCCAGGGGGAAGCTTGACTCCGTCTGTGGCAAAGAACACTGGTTTGGGGATCTGCAGACATTTATTAACCAGCTATGTGACTTTGGCAAGATCTTTGCTTTAGCTTCTCCATCTGTAAAATGTGGTAACTCTCAGCTGCCCTGCAGGGTTGTTAGGAGAATTAGATGGGAAAACTTAAGAAACCCACTGAGCACCATCCTGGAAGTGAGCAGATGATCAATGGCTGTTACTCTTACGCTGGACTTTGAGGAGGCGGAGTTACAAAACCATAGAGCCAGAGTGGCTGGGTCTAACTTCAGATATGGACTGTGGAGACTGGGTGACAGAAAATGTCAGGTCACTGAAGAGATACCTGAAGTAGGTTTGTAAATGAAATGGCTATAAAAATTTAGGACTATTTGATACTCTAGTGGCTATTTTATCATAATTACAGTCTGCTACCTCTAGATTATACTGGAGGTTGAAGATGCATTTATTCAACAAATAATTATTGAGAACCAACCATATGCCAGGATTTCAGCTAAGTACTGAGGATGCATTAATTTATTCTGAAGAGGGAATCATGGGTGAGGGCTAGCTCTGTAATAAGAGGCAAGGAGAGATCCATCTTCCTCTTGTCCCAGCCCTAGCAGGGCTCAGGTGCCCAATGATAATGAAATCACTTAGGCAAGGAGCTGAAGACCTTTGCAGATATCAAATTACTGGCCTTCCAAACATAGTGTATTTTTTTCTTTGCTTTGTTTCATCTTACATGCTGCTTCTCTGTATGCTGAGAAGGTTCCTACCAGTACCAGCCTTCTGACCTGCATTGCTCTTGCACATCCTCTTTGGCAAAGCTCAAGGGTCACCTCCTCCATGAAGCCTTCCTGGGTCACAATCTAGGTTCCCTCCTTTGAAACCTGCATTCCTTCACCGTGCTTCCTTCCCCCTAGTTTAGCACCCACTACTCAGTGTTCTCTAGTTGGGAATATCTCCCTCCTAGACCATGAACTCTTTTTTTTAATTGCAGTATTTTGACCTAATATTATAATAGTTTCAGGTGTATGACACAGCGATTCAACATTTATATACAATACAAACTTCTCACCTTGATAATAAGTGTGGTTACCATCTGGCACCATACAAAGTTATTATAATACTGACTATATTCCCCATACTGTACCTTTCATCCCCATGACTTAGTTATTTTACACCTGGAAGTTTGTGCCTCTTGATCTTCTCCACCTATTTTGCCCCTCCAGTCCCTGTCTCTGGCAACCACCGGTTTGTTCTCTGGCAGAGACTGTATCTACCCCAGGATTCTAACATGTTAGGGGCAGTAGTGATGTGATTTGCATGTGTGGCATAAGCATACATGCAAATCACAGAGACATAACAATGGTCACTGTTATTACAACTATGCTAATATTAATTTACGTAAAGCTTTGCAGCTTATAAAGCATCCCCTCAGTCCTCCCTGAATTCTCACCCAGCCCCATGAGGCAGACGATGGCAGTAGAGTAGGCTCTGCTTCCCTGTCCCCTGTCCTGCCGATGGGGAATCAGCAAAGGGCTGATTGTATGGGCTGTGCCACGTCAGAGGAGGAATTCACGTCCAGGTCTGTCTGATTCCAAATCCTTTTCTTTCTCTGTTACTGTAATTAGTTTGATAATTTTCATGCTTCACAGAACTCCTAAGGAAAGGACAAGCACACAAACGTATGGTGTATGCATATGCACCCAGAACGTCCAACAGCCAGTGCAGCAAGTGGGGGCTCTTTGGTGAGGAGTCCCCTAGTAAGAAGCTTGTCTTCCCCTAAATTACTTACCTTTACCTAATTTTCTAACATCTGACATCTTTCCAAAGGGCCGAAAATCGAACATAATAAAATAGGGCTTAGGTTGTGAATATGGCACATGCCTAAAATGGCAGATAGAAGATTTCTTCTGGGACCTATGTGCTTGAAGGGAGGATACAGTACCTCACAACAAGGGAGAGGGACAGGTAGAAAAGGAAACAAGCTTTGCTGCCCCCACCTGCTCCTTGTTGTGGGTCCTTTGCTGTGTTAGACCACCTGTCTGGCTCTTGCCCGGGAACCCATGTGGTCACGGGGCCATTGTTTGGGGAGGGACAGCCTTCCTGGGTCAGAGTCCCTTGAGGTAGGTACACTTCCCAGGTGCTCTGAAGCAGCATGGCTAAGGCAGTGCTGAGATCAAGGCTGAGTGAAACCAGGTAGACATGGAAGCCTCAGTCTGAACCTCAAGTCTGAAGGGCACATTCATCCAGTGGGGCACTGGGGTCATGTCAACACCTTATCCTGGAGCATGGTGGGACTTGGAAGCCCATGGATGCTTGCTTTGAATGGGCTTTCTCTTTGATCCATCCATATCCTTGGGCCACCCTCTATGCTCACCAAGGTCAGTATGGCCATCTGAAGTCCTTCTTTGCAACTGGTTCAGCCAGGCCTATAGAAAAGGTAGGGGAATGTGCAAAATTATGAATAATAGATTTTATCTTTTCCTGGTTCTGATTTACTTTGTTGTGATGGCTCCGAATCTAATCATTTTAAGAGGCTGTGCTGGCATTCTCTCACGTCCTCCCTCCCAGAAAGGCAGTGTGGTGCAGTGGAAAGACCACTGTATCTAAAACAAAAAAGATTCTGATCCAATTCTAGCTCCATCATTTATTATCAGTATGATATTGGGCAAGTTATATATTTTTCTGCCCTCGAGTTTTCTCTTTGCAGAATACGAACAGTCATAATGGTCTGGCAGTGTGGCTGCTAAGGATTAGGGGTGGTATCAAGGGCCTGCCACAAAGGAGATGCTCAGTGTATGGCAGCTTTCCAGGCAGAAGGGGGAGACAGCACGTCTCGGTGGAGTGAACTCTTGCATCATACAAGACCGCAGCCGGGGCCCCCGCCTCAGCTCAGTTCTGACCACCCTACAGCCCAGGCAAGCAACAGCACATGTCTCAGAATCTCACAGCGGCACAGTGTGTTTTTCCTCACAAAATTGGAATGATAACATTTGCCTTTCCTTTCTCCAAAGGTTTTTGTGAGGTCCAAGTGATTTCCAACTCATGAGCTGGCTTTAGGAGTTGTGATGAGAATGGCTGAGTCCGTAACCCAAGGGCAGGGACCACAAGAACGGAAGGGTGGGGATGGCGGAGAGAAGGCGCTGGCCTCTGCCTACCTGTGGGCCACCAGCATCTCAGGCGTGCCCCACCTCGGCGAGTGTTTCACAGCCCTGTGCGGCACACTGAAATCACCTGCGGGGCTTTGAATCTACTCAGGCCTGGTTTTCAGCTTCTCTGAAAGGAGGTGTACAGCCCAGGTATCTGGATTTTTCAAAACTCCCCAGGCTCAGCCAAGGTTGAATACCACTGCTTTCATGGGAAAGCGAATCTAAAGAAATGTATGTGGCAGCCATGTTCAACCAGCTCTGACTCTGTCAGCAGGTACGGAGTGCTTACTTTTAGGGCAAGTTCATTACCTTGTGCAATAGCAACCACTCAAATTCCTACTGGATTAGATTGAACTGGATGTACTCGAGGCTCCTGTTTAATTAAGTGGAACTGCACTTTCCTCCTTCACCCAGTGACTTGTCCCAGGTGATCATAGGTCTGTCATGACTGGTCTGGCCACCGGCCACTTCCCTACTTCAGCTCTGAAAGTCTGTACAATGAAGGTCATTTCTTCATGTCTGGCTGGGCACAGACTGACATTTACCAAGAGCTTACAGAGGTTCTTGAGCCTTCAGGTACATCAGAATCACCCAGTGGGCTTGTTAAAGCACAGATTGCTGGGCTCAATCCCAGGTCTTGGATTCGGTGGGCTGCACTAGGGTTGGGAATATGCGTCTCTGACAGGTTCCCCATGACGCTGATACCACTGGCCCAGGGAACACACTTTGAGAACCAATAGTCTAGGCAGCCTCAGTCTTTTTATTATTTACCTCTAATCTCGCAAAACTACCTGATGGGTATCACCCCCATTCCAGAGAGCTCAGAGAGCTAAGTAGCTTGTTAAAGGGCATACCTTTTAAGTGTGCCAGGATGGGAGTTAAGGGTAAGAGCCTGGATTTGAACTGAGGACTGCCTAACTCCCAAATCTGCCTGCTGCACGTACCACTCTGCCTCCTAACAGGCCACCACTGGGTTCCTGCAATAATCTCAGCGATGTTCCAGGCACCATGGATGTGACAAGATATCCCTCTCTAACTCACTGAAAACCTCTTAGTGGTCTCTGCCAAGGAAAGGAGCTCAGAGCCACCCCAGGTGTGCACCAAAGCAACAGCAAAGGAGCCTGCCGATGCCCCAGGGCCCGAAGGTTCCTTCCCGCCAATCCCCCTGTGGACAAAGTGAAGGTTCCTGTGGCCAGGATTCTCACCTGGCCCTGGTTGGCTAGCTCACTACACACGTTTGGGCAATACATCGTTATTGACTCCATATAAAGAGCTCCGCCCAGTGCTCTGGGAGACATGGTGGCAGGACTGCAAGGCTGTGGGAGAGCAGAGACGATACTGGGGTGGTGGCAGCACCGAGGACAGAGACTGAGACGGCTGCGGGGGCAGAGAGGCCCAGAGGCAGAGACCGGCTTGCTGCATGCAGACTCACTCTGAGTGGACGGGATTCTAGTGAATGACCTGCCACCGTGGGAATTAAGTTGGGTATAAATGTTATCCCCCCAAGAACATTTCATTGTCATTTTTTCGATCTCACTGAATCCATAGTGAATTTGTCCGGGGCTGAAACCCACTGGCAAGACACACTGTCAGGAGCGACAGGGACAGGCCCATCATGAGGGCTGTTTTAGAGGAAGCACGGCAGGGACTGTATATTCCGGAAGTCACTACTGATGGCAAGCTGGCCTGCCTTATGAGAATAACAGCAATAATAATAATAATGCAATAGTAATTGAGAGAACAGCCTGGCCTAGCCCGCACAGGGAACAGCTGCTCATAGAATCCCCCACTGGTCTCCTGAGGGTGACCCCTGGGCTAGAGCACACACACAGCTCCGGAAAGAAAGCCAGTCAGCTCCCAGCCCATCGTCCTGCTCAGACTTGGAGGTACACCCCACAGGGCATATCTGTGCACACAGCTGGTGGGGCGAGTGTCTATAGTCTTTGCCTCATTCCCACCACCTGGGGATGAGAAGCCAGTCTCTATGCTCATCCAGCAATACTGTCCCCAAAGACCTTTTCCTGACTCCCAGGCATGAGTTCCATTGCCTCAAGAGTTGTGCTCACCCCAAGAAGGGGTCTTGTCCTGAGTAGTCTGCAATTTACTCTCTCCTGATTAATGGAGAACCCAATAAGCCTGAAGAGCTGTTCCTTTGGGGGTAAAGCAAGACAGGGGCCGCAGATTTTCCCCTTAATAGCCCTGAGGTTTTCGATAGCTCACTTCATTCTTCCTGGATCAGCTGCCTCATTTGTCTGATTCATATAATCATTTGTCGTTTGCATAAGGAGGTAAATAGACTAGGAGGTACACATTCTTCAGGAAATCTTGGCATCCAGATATGTGTTTGCCAAGTCCCAACTTGACTCCTGTTTCTTCCTTAGTGTGGACACCAAGGGCACCGTTCATGGTTTCATTGTTACTATCGTCAGGAGCAATGGAGGCAGAACAAGGGATGCCCAAGAGAGGGGGCACCTGGGAGCAGGAAGGCTGCTTACAGAGGACCCCAAGCTGAAGTGAGGTTCAGAGGGCCATGGGACTGTTCAGGCTGCCTAGGCTGGGGAATGCCTCCCAGTGAGAAGGCTCTATCCTGGGGTGGGAGGGAGCAGAATGCTCTTGGCAAACAGGAATTGTGCAGATCTGGGCCCACCAAGCCAAACACACACCAGGTACCAGAGACTTTCTCAGGTTCCATCTCTGTAAATTATAGGATGTGTCATGAATAACCAAGTTATACACCTGGATTTCTGTGATTGCTAATTTTTTTTATTATTGTTCTCAAATACCCTTTTGTGTGCTGAGGATTATTATCCCTTGTCTCTGGGCATTTCTGCTCAAGTAATTGAGCCCTTGTGAGAGTTGGAGAGAAGTCCTGAGAGACAGGATGTGGCATCTTTTTTTTTTTATTAAGGTATCATTGATATACAATCTTATATTTCACATGAGCTACATTGTGATTGCTACACTCCCCCTATTATCAAGTCCCCCCCACATGCCCCACTACAGTCACTGTCCATCAGCACAGTAAGATGCTAAAGAGTCACCACTTGTCTTCTCTGTGCTGTACTGCCTTCCCCGTGCCCCCCCTACATTATGTGTGCTAATCACAATACCCTTTATTCCCCTTCTCCCCCGCTTCCCACCCACCTTCCCCACCCCTTTCCCTTTGGTAACCACTAGTCCCTTCTTGGGGTCTGTGAGTCTCCTGCTGTTTTGTTCCTTCAGTTTTCACTTTGTTGTTATACTCCACAAATGAGTGAAATTATTTGGTACTTGTCCTTCTCTGCTTGGCTTATTTCACTGAGCATAATACCCTCCAGCTCCATCCATGTTGTTGCAAATGGTAGGATTTGTTTTCTTCTTATGGCTGAATAGTATTCCATTGTGTATATGTACCACATCTTCCTTATCCATTCATCTACTGATGGACACTTAGGTTGCTTCCATATCTTGACTGTTGTAAATAGTGCTGCAATAAACACAGGGTGCATATGTCTTTTTGAATCTATGATCTTGTTTTCTTCAGGTAAATTCCCAGGAGTGGAATTCCTGGGTTAAATGGTATTTCTATTTTGAGTTTTCTGAGGAACCTCCATATTGCTTTCCACAATGGTTGAACTAATTTACATTCCCACCAGCAGTGTAGGAGGGTTCCCTTTTCTCCACATCCTTGCCAGCATTTGCTGTTCCTTGTCTTTTGGATGTTGGCCATCCTAACTGGTGTGAGGTGATAGCTCATTGTAGTTTTAGTTTGCATTTCCATGATGATTAATGATGTGAAGCATCTTTTCATGTGCCTGTTGGACATGTGAACTTCTTTGGAGAAGTGTCTGTTCATATCCTCCACCCATTTTTTAATAGGATTATTTGCTTTTTGGGTGTTGAGGCGTGTAAGCTCCTTATATATTTTGGTTGTCAACCCCTTATCAGATACGACTTTTACAAATATATTCTCCCATACTGTAGGATGCCTTTTTGTTCTGCTGATGGTGTCCTTTGCTGTACAGAAGCTTTTTAGTTTGATGTAGTCCTATTTGTTCTTTTTTGCTTTTGTGTCCCTTGCCCAAAGAGATGTGATCAGGAAAAAGTTGCTCATGTTTATATTCAAGAGATTTTTTGCCTATGTTTTCTTCTAAGAGTTTTATGGTTTCATGACTTACATTCAAGTCTTTGATCCATTTCGAGTTTACTTTTGTGCATGGAGTTAGACAATAATCCAGTTTCATTCTCCTACATGTAGCTGTCCAGTTTTGCCAACACCAGCTGTTGAAGAGGCTGTCATTTCCCCATTGTATATCCATGGCTCCTTTGTCATATATTAATTGACCATATATGCTTGGGTTTATATCTGGCCTCTCTATTCTATTCCATTGGTCTATGGCTCTGTTCTTGTGCCAGCACCAAATTGTCTTGATTACTGTGGTTTTGTAGTAGAGCTTGAAGTTGGGGAGCATAATCCCCCAGCTTTATTCTTCCTTCTCAGGATTACTTTGGCTGTTTGGGGTCTTTTGTGGTTCCATATGAATTTTAGAACTATTTGTTCTAGTTTGTTGAAGAAAACTGTCAGTATTTTGATAGGGATTGCATTGAATCTGTAAATTGCTTTAGGCAGCAGGATGGCCATTTTGACAATATTAATTCTTCCTATCCATGAGCATGGGATGTATTTCCATTTATTGGTATCTTCATTAATTTCTCTCAAGAGTATCATTTAGTTTTCAGGGTATAGATCTTTCACCTCCTTGGTCTCATCAGTTTTGTTCCCTTCTGTGTATCCAGTGCCCATCACTTAATAGGAACTCAGTAAATACTTGCTGAAAAAATGAGAGGAACACTAATATTTTGGTTTTAGTTTTATTCCTAGATATTTTATTTTTTAGATGCAATTGTGAATGGAATTGCTTTCCTGATTTCTCTTTCTGCTAGTTCATCATTAGTAAGTAGGAATGCAAACGATTTCTGTGTATTAATTTTGTATCCTGCAACTTTGCTGTAGTCAGATATTAGTTCTAGTAGTTTTGGAGTGGATTCTTTAGGATTTTTTATGTACAATATCATGTCATCTACAGACAGTGACAGTTTAACTTCTTCCTCACAGATCTGGATGCCTTTTATTTCTTTGTGTTGTCTGATTGCTGTGGCTAGGACCTCAAGTACTACATTGAATAAAAGTGGGGAGAGTGGGCAACCTTGTCTTGTTCCCTATCTTAGAGGAAAAGCTTTCAGCTTTTCACTGTTAAGTATGATGTTAGCTATGGGTTTGTCTTATATGGCCTTCATTATGTTGAGGTACTTGCCCTCTATACCCATTTTGTTGAGAGTTCTTATCATGAGTGGATGCTGAATTTTGTCAAATGCTTTTTCAGCATCTATGGAGATGATCATATAATTTTTGTCCTTTTTGTTGAGGTAATCGATGATGTTGATGGATTTTCAAATATTGTACCATCCTTGCATCCCTGGGATAAATCCCACGTGATCATGATATATGATCTTTTTGATGTATTTTTTAATTCAGTTTGCTAATATTTTGTTGAGTATTTTTGCACCTATGTTCATCAGGGATATTGGTCTGTAATTTTCTTTTTTTATGGTGTCTTTGCCTGGTTTTGGTATTAGAGTGATGCTGGCCTCATAGAATGAGTTTGGAGGTATTCCTTCCTCTTCTACTTTTTCAAAAACTTTAAGGAGGACGGGTATTAGGTCTTCTCTAAATGTCTTATAAAATTCAGTGGTGAAGCCATCTGGTCCGGAGGAAGTGGCATCTTCATCCTGGCTTAGCCCATTGTGATCTTGGTAACAAGCACTCAGGCCTCAGTTTCTCCAGCTGTTAAATAGGAATACTGATATCTGTCTCATCCACCTCATGGGAAGCCAGAGGTTGTTGTAAGCTACTTTAAACTCTACAAGTGCAAGGGTAGCAGATAAAGCTATACTTGAAAGCACCTCTACTTTTTGCTGATATTGTGATCAACAGTCTCTCAAACACCAATTTTCTTAACTCTCTGAGGGTAATAATACCCTCATCACAACTATTGGGCAGCTGTGAATTAAGATAATGTGTGTTAAGCATCTAACACAGTTCCTGGCATATAGAATACAATCCAGAAATAGTGGCTGCTGTTATAATGATTAGAATTACCAGACTGATTATAATCTTCATATGTATAAATACATATATTTCTGCCAGGTAGACCCAGTTCTTTCATGGAATTCCCTTCCTGTCTCTTTCCCTACAGTGGTTCTCAGTACCTCTATTTAAGCCTAGAACCAGTCTTGCTAAGACTCCCCAGGGCCTCCAAGGCCTGAAAGAAGACCAGTTCCCAGAGCCCCAGGACTCACCCTCTGTGCATTTCACTACACATTGTCAGTTTGGGAAGGACATGTCTGCATGCTGGGTGAACCCATTCCCTCTAATGCAGGATGGGCCAGCCAGGAAGCCTGCCTAATCAGTTGTGTGAGAACTTGGGATGTCTAGTAGCAAACTTCCAATCGCTTCTTTGCCTGAAATCTTTGAAGGAAGTGTGCAGAAAGGCATGTTATGTTTCCACTTTCCTAAGCAGTGAAGGTGAGTGGAGGGTGCCATGCCAATTAGCATTCTGTTTCCCTCACAGAGCGCCTTTGTGCTGTCTGTCAGCGTTCACTTGGCAGATACTAACCACTGTTAAGGCAAATGATATCATGACAGACAACTTAATAGACATCTTTTTAACTGAATGCACTCCTCTGTGCTCCAGCCAGATAAAATTAACAGAAACCTTCAAGACCATCCTTTTGAGGCTGAGGCTGGAGACAGAGAGATGCTAGCGAAAGCCTTCTTACCCACGTGAAAGCAATGAAGCTCGGTCCCACTGAAGGCTGGATGTTTGTCAGCAGACTGCCGCTGACTCGCTGGAGAACTGATATTTTCAGTTATTTCTGATGACAGGCAAATGTTATGAAGGGTGGAGACAAATATGACTCTTGTTAAGGTGAACAGGATTAAGGAAGATTTGAAGAGAAAAGTAGTCCCCTTAAGAGACTGCTTGCTTATTCTGATTACACTGAAAGTATTTAAAATGTCTTTTTTCACTTTTTTAAAAAAGATTGTTTTTCAGAGCCCATAAAACCAAAACTATCAAAGTCGTGCAGCTCAGTTTGGGCAGACTAGGGCTCAAAGTGCAGTTTGTTCTGGAAGTGATGGTCCTGGGCTTCTCTTTGGGATTTTTTTTTTTTTTAGCTTTATTGAAATATAATTGATATACAAAAAAATCACACACATTAAATTTATATATGTTGATTTTGAACATATACATACAACTGTGATACCATCACCACACCGAAGGTAGTAAACCTATTTATCATGTCCCCAAATTTCTTTGTGTTCTTTTGTGGGTTTTGTTTGTTTGTTGTTTTGGGTAAGAACACTTAACATGAGGTCTAACCTCAACATAGTCTAAAGTGCATAATACTGTATTGTTAACTGTAGATACTGTGCGGTAGAGCAGACCTCATGCCCACGGACAAACAGTTCCCCATCCCCTCTCCCTGCAGCTCCTGACCACCACCACCGTTTTCTTCTACAGTTTGACTAATTGTAATGCCTCATATAAATGGAATCATGCAGTATTTACCTTTCTGCAACTGGCTTCTTTCACTGAACACAATGTCCTCTAGGTTCATCCATGGGGTCACAAAAGGCAGGATCTCCTTTTCTAAGGCTGAATAATACTGGATAAAGAAGCTGTGGTGCACCCATGCGCTGGGCTCCTCTTTACCTTGCTCTTTACCTCTTGACCAGTCCCATGCTACCTTGCATCTGAAATTCTGATCACACTAAACATTTTTATTCACCCAGCAGGCTGCACATTCTCCTGCTTCTGGGCCTTTGCATGTAGCCTTTCTTTGGCCTGAAACAAATTCTCTTTCTTTTGGGACTTGATAACTCCTTGTTGTCTTTGAAGAGTCATATCAACACATGTCTTCTGTGAACAAAGTCCATGCCTCTGGCTCTCCCCAATGGAGACCAGCTGCTCCTTGTCCACGTGGCAGTTTTATCATCTTGGAAAAGCTGCCTTATGGGATTGCCCCCCATGCTGTGATTTCCTTTAGATCAGAGTCCATATCTTTACTAAACCTTCCATGACCTGGCTTCTAACAGAGTATCTGGTATATGGTGTCACCTCAGTGAGTGTTTATTCAGTGACTCTACACAGCTGTGGATAGGATGCATGGGTAGATAGAAAGAGTTCAGGCTCTGACATGAGAGAGCCTTGATTTCAAGCTCTTTCCCTGGCCTGTAGGAGCAGGGAAGCCATGGGGAAATCCCCAGTGCATCTGAACCCACTGTTTCCTGATCCTTACAAGGGAGAAAAGGATTCCTAAAGGCATAGGATAAGGTGCTCTGCACAGCACATATGGGCCATGTAAAGCACTTACTGGATGGATCATAGTGTCTCAAAGCAGTTCTCAGAGAGAAGCTCTCCAAATGGTTCCAGCTAGGCTGAATCATTGGAATAAGTACACAGGCTCCCAAGGGGCTACTTAGAAGAAATCTCACTCAACTGTTTTAGCAGATGCTGCCCGTGCTGGAAAGCATAGCTTTGCTTTCCTCTAGCAGAGGTTCAAGCTGAATGCCCTGTCCAGGGCTGCCCCAGCCCCCAGCCAGACAGCCCTGGTGGCAAATTCCAACGCATTTCCAGCTTTGTCTGCGTGCTCTGTTGGGCTTTCTGCAGTCTGACGAGTCCTAGGCAGCGTTCCAGCGCCTCTTCTCCGCACAGGGGGACTTCTTGGGTCTAGGGGCCCCATTCCTGGAGCGGGCAAAACGACCTTTCTTACCCGGCCCGCCTATGTGGGGCGGGTGGTGTTAACAGAACATTCTGGCCGGTGAAAATCGTCATCGTGAGTGAAACTGCCCGGCCTCCGTGATGGCGTGCCATTTCACCGCACTTTTCCACAAAAAGGCTGCTTTTTTTCTGGGAGCTGATCGGAGGGACCTGAACATGTAGCCAAAATACTTGGAGCCAAAGGGCGGACTCTGGAAGACCTTCCCAGGACCCCTGAGTCCACCCGTCACCACCTGGTGAGGTATAAGTTCCCTTGGTTCCACTGGTTTAGAAAGCCTTTTGAAAAATATCCATAGAGGGTCATAGAATCCATTACGGAAATGAAAATAAACAAAACTGGAGACAAGTTCAACTAAGCATATAATAACTTACAATAGCTGGGATGCCCTAAAGTTACTGAACACGTGATATGGGAGGAGAAATTTACTTAAAATGCTGTGTTCAAAACAGATTGTTTTATAAGGAAAAAGATATTACAGAAAGAGTGAAAGCTCAGCAAAGGGTTGTTAGGGTGCTGCTGAAAACTGGGAGAGCTAGACCGCAGCTCAGACAAGCGTGAGAGTGAACAAGAGCTCCTGGGGTGAAGTGAAAGATTTTGGGGTGTAGGCAGCGCTGTGGAGACACAGGGGGGAGCCCTGCTCCTCTTCAAAGGCTCCTGGAGGTTTTGCTAAATAAAGCAGGTAGGTAATGGAGTGGAAGTTCAACTGGGGGAAATGAGAACTTGAAAGAAATAGTGTCACACCTACAAAGTAGTAAAAGTAGTCTAGCAAATATTTCACTAGCAACACAGAAGAAAAAATCTAAAAGAGTACTGGTACTGGGAATAAAAGATTTTTAATGTGTTCGGATGGAACCATGAGGAAGGCATTGCTGGTCAGCTGGACTATTTACGTCAGTCCAGGATCTGAGGCTTTAACCACGGTGACAGCATCCCCGCGCTCCTCCTGCACCGCCCCCTCCCAGGCCTCCAGCAGTAGGGCCGCCTGGGGATGTGGCCCCGCTGGCAGAGGTCCTCATCGCCTGTGCGTTCATTCGTCAGCATGTATTTAGTACTTACTGGGTGCCGAGCTCTGTGTCAGGAGCCAGTTATACAGACAAGGTAAGTACCTGGCACCGTGAAAGGAACATGGTGACTCAGTCTGTTGAGCGAGTTAGAGACCGAATGAGTGATCAGATGGACAGATGGGTGGGTGGGTGAAGGAGGGAGCCTGTTTGGACACTACCCTTCCCTAGCAGAGCCCACCATGTAATGGAAACAAGAAGTGCACAAGGCCACTTCCCTGTACTCAGATAGGAGTCTGTACAGGGCCCAGTGGGTCCCCTGGGGAGTGGGTTACTCACCCTGGGCAGCCAGGGAGGGCACTTGGTCACTTAAATCATCCTCTGTCAAAGGAAGCAAAGGGGCTCATTCCAGAACTATCTGGGACTTGTAAAGAGGGTCACAGTAAAAACAAAATGAGGGGTGGGAAAGGACAGGATTAAAGCAGGGTTCAGGGTCCCTCACACTGCCCATGCAGCTGCCCTTTACCACCTGCTGTGGCCCCTGGGGCTGCCTGGAGCCTTGGGAGGACCACAGAGGCTTCTCTCTTTCCAGTCAAAGGCTGGGTAAGGACAGTGAAGACCTAGCACTGTCCCAGGACATCTAAGACAGTGAGAACTCTCACTTATTTGGAGAGATGGGCTGGACTGCCCCTTTTTCCCTAAAGCCTTTAATTGCTAATGACTTTGGGTGGGATTTGTTAAAGTGATTCTTTGTGTTCAACCTTTTTTTGTTCAAAGTCATTACTCACCGTGGTTAGTTTGATAATCTGAGACGGCCTACCCTGGCATATTCCCCATCGTAGCACTTAATAAATGTTCTTGCTGATTAGAACTTTTATTTCTCATAATGACCAGGAATGTAATGATAATGCAAGTAATAGTCCATATCTAATGGCTTCTTGTCCAAGGGTTGAGGGAATTCATTTAATGTATTTAGTGCCAAAGCCCTAAAAAGAAAACTATTTAAGCTGTTGCATTCACTTATGCATTTTTATGTATCTCTGGGTAATAAAAGGGAATGGCTTGTCTGGAGAGTTGGGAGAAAAGGAAGAAGTTCAGGTCACTTGTGATGACATTTTTGATTGTCTCCACTCCATTTCCTTATCACAGAGCTGCCAAGAAACATCAAGTTCTAGGCCAGTGACAGAATGAGGAGACTCTGAGTGGGATGCTAGGGGTTTTGCAACGCCTGGGTCTGCTCCGGATTCAGTGGCACCAGGCCACTTGGCAGCCCATAAGCAGGTCACGGTGCTGCTGGTGGGCAGAGGTTTACTGTGAAGCAGGAGTCTAGGTGTTAGCACCTCAAGGTTGAATAAGTGTAGCTCACTTTCCCACGGATGTCAGCACACTTAAGCACTAGCTTTAACTGTGCAGTGAAAAACTTTGGGTTCTGGAAACTGGATTTCAGACTGGGAGAGCATTTGGTCTGCAGAAACTTTCATGTCACTGAAATCATCTTGAGGATAGGAGTGGACACCTTCCACTTCTCCAGGTACATAGTTCATTTGAGGGCTAGATAAACAGCAAATTACTTCTTAGTAGATATATGTCTCAATGGACCTACTTAAACTAAACCAATCATTTGTCATCTACCTGAAATTGAAATTCAACTAAGCATCCTTTATTTTTGTATATTAAATTAGACAAACTCCTCCATGCGTCCTAGCCTTGGTACCATTTCCTGGGGTACTAAATGTGGCCTAGGATGAAGCACCATCCCGGCAACAAAATGAAGCCCCCTGAGGTGAGTACCCGGTGGTGGAGAACCCCACTCCCCCCCAGCTGCCCTGAACACATGGCTTCTGCCTTTTGTCCTGGTTATTTCAGTGAAGAGTTTGAACTCTTCATTTCAACTTAGTTCAACTCATGACCTGTTACGTGTCTAGGCTGTGGTGCATGAGGAGACACAGTGTGAGCCCCTACCCAGTTGCTTAGGAGGAATGATCATTGCACAGTGACACAAGCATAAGCTGTGAAGCCAGAACTGAGTTCGAATCCAGCTGTAGAACTTTGGTTGAATGATACTCAGTTTCTCATCTGTAAAATGGACATGATTTGTACATCTCGGGTTGTTGTGAGTTTTCAAAGTGAAATACGGAAAGCAGGTTTGTGGTGAACCCTGCGACGTGCCATCTAGACCCCCTGCTTCAATAAAGTACTAGTTGCCATAGCTGCTGGGAGAACTGTTGGCAGAAATAGCTCTCACCTGTCAGGCCTTCAGGCTTTGCCTGAGCTGCAGAAAAGCACCCTGCCCAAGGTTCAGTCCCTTCTTGGGGGGGGGGCTGGCCCATTAGTGACTGATGAACGGGAGTGTATAAAGGCCCATTCATGTCGGCCCAAGACGGGACAGGGCGGAAAGGCCACAGCCTGCAGCGCAGCTCCCCTTCTCCCTCTGCGCTGCGGGTCCTTCCCCCGCCCCCTCACTGTTGTTGATGCCAAGGGCATTCCCAAAGAAACACCCTGCACACCGAGCTCTGTATCGGCCTGCTTCCTAGGGAACCCAACCTGCAACAGGTCGGTACAGCTCCTGGCACATGGTGTAGGCACTCAATTCATTGGGAACATTAAGGACACCCGCAAAAGAATGGCAACAGCCATGTCAAACATACGGCAGTGATCTCGATTGATGTAGTAGGCGATGCTACGTGCACCCTCTTAGAAAGCGCTTCCTTCCCTGTAGTGGCGGCACTGACATTAGATCGGGGTCAGTGTGGGCCCTGTCCTGCTCCCGTGCCCCTCTTGGTGGCTGACACGGGCCTGCGAGCACAGAAGGTGCTCAGTGAGTGCTTGGGCGGCATTTAGGTACTTGGTCTCAGATCATACGGAGTCACAGACTTCTCCAGGAAATCATTTACAAGTATAAACAGCTTCAGGAGGGTTGGCTCATGAGCATGTGCTGAAGAGACACACAGGAGGCTGCAGCAGGAAGGTGAGGGGCTTGGGCATACCCACGGCCCACAAAAAAGGTCACGTTGGGAAGTTTCCAGTCCCCCCAGAGACCCTAGGAGGTGACGGGAGAGAAGCTCCGGGCTTCAGGCAGGGTTGGCGGGGGAGCAGGGAGCCCCCAGGAAACTGAAGTGGCCCGAGGAGTCAGGGGAGCTCAGGCAGTAACTGGGAGTCAGAGGCAAGGGGAGATTACAAGACCAAGAGCCTGCATGCCGGGCTGAGGACTGTGGTCTTCAGGTACAGGGTCACTAGATGGAGTTCCTGGAAGGAAGGACGTGGGAGGTGGAGTGGTCTGCTCTGCGTTTCAGCGCCGCTCTGCCCACCACTGGGAGAGGCCTCGGAGGGCGCCATCGAGAGACAGCTGGAGGCAGTAGCGACACTCCAGGGGCCCCGAGGGGAGCTTGGCCGAGGCAGTGGGGATGGCAGGCAGACACACAGGATGCATTTCTATGAGGGACGAGGTACAGACGTGGTAAAAGATGAATTCACGGATGAGAGAGAAGGGAGGAGCGCATGTGAATACCCAGGTGTTCGGCCTTCCTTCGCCCTGCTTGGCCAGCTCATCCCCTGAGCTCCAGCTGAGGCGCCGCCCACCTTCTGAGAGCCTGTAAAGGTGGAATCGTGATTGGCCTCACCTTCCTCTGAAGTTCCTACAGAATTCCACCTGAGCTGCCCGGTCACCTGCCCTAGAACTCTGAGTCCATCCCTTGTCTCCCTCGTCATGCTCACCAGGTCACCTCTGCATTGCTGTATCTCACGCGGGATGCTCTCTGCCTCTCTCAGGCTCTGCCCATACATTTCTCCTTTCTTGAAACCTTTTTCTCTTCCTCCTGGCTGTCAGGTCTCAGCTCCCTTGATGGGTGGTTCCTCCAGCAACCCCAAGCAGGTCACTTCCCCTTGACATATATCTTCATGGGATCCTATACTCCTTCGCACTTACCCCAATTTAATTATTTGTGGAATTACTATTATTTCTAATACCCACCACAGTTCCCCCCACATACAGTAGTTACTCATTAAATAAAATACTTGTGGTTTTTTTGAAGTATTGTTGATATACAATCTTACACTGGTTTCAAAAATACAGCACAGTGGTTCAACAGTTAGCTGGTAGTTCAAACATTTGTCGAATGAAATTGTTACTTGTGGACTACAACTACGCCGTGTACACAGGCAATAGGTGTCCATTAGCCTGGCCCTCTTACTGGGTGGAAGCCTTGTTGAAAGTTATTTTCATTACGGTGCAGCCACTGCCTCCCTCAGTCTCCAGGATTAAGGAGCCCCAGGTCGTAAGACCCTGCTTTACACATCCCTCCCTTCCCTTGTGCCGTAGGAAATTCCATGCTCAGTGGAGTTGAAAATAATCGACACATCCAAGACTTAAATACTTCATGAATCCAAGAGGTGCTTAAAGAGATTGCTGTGCACAAACCCTGGGGACAGGCCCTGGAGCCGAGGTCTATCCCCACAGGCACTAACTTCAGCTCAAATGTTCTCAGAGGAGGCCTGATCTATGTGTGACTGGAGCCACGCTGCCTGTGGGGTCTGGGTGTCTGCCTGCTTATGTGGCATCTCAGAGAACCTAGTTTAGGAGGATTTCAACTGCCTGCCAGGCCGTGGTGTGGAGCTTGTTAAGTCCTGTAGGGGAGGAGATGAGGTTTAGCTTCCACGGTTGAAAGAGAGGTTTCTGGCACCTTGTCCCTCCATGGCTCCTCTCAGCTCCATTTCTGGGCCCTGTCACTCCGACTGTGCAGGTAGAGGCTGCTTTATAAAGACAGAGGCGTGGAGGAGCAGGTACACCCTGCTGGCACAGGGAATCTGTGGGGCTGCCAGGCAGTTAAGACAAAAACAGAGAACAAATCACCCTGCAGAAAAAACGTGGGAATGCTCTGCCTTTAACTGCGTCACTCCTCAGGGCTGGAGCCACCTACCTGTGGTGGGCATGTGAGGAGAGCTCTGGCTTGGAGCTTTCGTGCTCTGCCCTGCAGTGGTGCAGAGGGGGCTGCCCTCCGGGGCTGGGGCAGGCCCAGCCATGGGTATCCACAGCTCAGGCAGAGGGTGCTCTGCAAAGAGTTGTGATGGCTGGGTGCACCTATGTGTATTGCTGGGCAGGGTTAGAAAGGAAATCAAGGTGCAGATGGGAGAGGAATGATACACCTTGGTAGAATGGGGCTTCCAGAGGGAGCTGAGCTGAACCAGGAAAGGGCTCAACTGGACGAAGGGGGCCACTGTCAGAAGGATGCTTCTCTGCCTTCTCTGACAGTCACAATGGGTGCTAGTTCATTCACTGACTCAGCATGGACTTATTGGTGCCTACCACGGGCCAGGCACTATTGAAGCTCTGGAGAAACGGTGATGAACAAACCAGGTCAGTTCCCTGCTCCCAGGGCTTGAGGGGCCAGACACACAGGAAAAAAAGTCAAGACTTAACAAAAGGTGTGATAATTATAATGCAAAGAATCAAGGTGTGATAGGATGCCTTGGGGCAGGGAGAGGATACTTTGATGAGGTCTTCAGGAAGGAGTCCTTTGGGATCTGAGCTAAGGGCTGAATCATGAGAAGGAGTGAGTTATGCTACAGGGGAAAAGCAATCCAGAGGGACCAGGTAGGACAAATACCCCAAGGCAGGACTGAGTGCGGTGAATCTGAGGAATAACAAGGAAGCCAGTGTGGCTGAGACATAGTGGGTGAAAAAAATGGTGGAAGCTAAGTAAAGAGCGCAGCTTGTAAACCATGGGAAGAAGTCCGAACCCTTTTCTGAGTGTGTTGGGCTGCCTTGAGAGGGTCTAAGCAGAAATGGCCGTGGCCTACTTTATGATCTGACTTTCTCCTTGAAACCATGACTCTAGAAGCTCTGTGGAAAAGGGATTGTGAGTGAAAACATGAAGGCAAATTAGGGGTTTTCAAGCAAGAGATGGTATTGGCTGAGGATGGGATGTTGACGGGTGGGAGGAAGAGAAGTCCCAGATCCTGGTGTATTGGTGGAGAGTGGCAGAAACTGCTATTGGATTACGTGTGGATGAGGAAGGACTGTTGGTTAGCGAAAGGCAGGAATCAAGACGCTTCCTGGGGTTTTTGCTCGAGCAGCAGTGATAGTGCCATTTTCTGAGATGGTGCCATGAGGTGAGGAGCAGGCCTGGGGAGGGAATCAGAAGTCTTTTCTTCACAGGGGGCAACCAGAGGTGAGGGTTTCCTGAACACTGGAATGGGAACGGTACATTATACTCGGTCAGGATTCATCTTGAGAAAAGAGCAGGTAACTCAGTCAAAAGCTGAACATCCTTACCATTGCTTGCTCACCAAGCCAGGGGCTGGGACTAGGGCAACCTGGGTATGACCAGGAATTCTGTTTGCTGGGTACACTGGAGATTCCTAGAGATAACAGCCAAATGGTCACCATGCTAACATCCCTTCAATCCAGTCCATTACTTAGAATGCCTAGTGCCCACCATCAATGACCCCCACAGTCAAGGAATGACCAGTAAGTCAAAGAGTTCCAAAGTTCCAGGACAGAGTCATGAAGATTCACTGCACTGTGATTATGATCTGTCTCAAAACCATTTCCAAGCTTGATAGACCCATGATAAAAGGGTAAGAAGCTGATTTTATATCCTTAGCCATGTTCTTTCTTTTTTTCTTAAAACAGATTTATTTCCAAACCTTCTGGGGGCAATGTTATTTATTTTCTTCTTGCCCTATGTTGTCAGCATAGATACCTGAGTTGGGTATATAATGTCCTTTACACTCCATAGCTCCCACTCCCATCATCCACCACTTCTCCTGGAACAGGGATGGCAAGTTAGTTTCATCTCAAGGGCTACCTCTTGTTGATTAGTAGAGGCTGCCAGAGACGTTGTGTTGAGAAGGAGTCTGCAGTCACACCCAGACTCAGTAGCATTGATAACCCACGCCTGTCATAGATAGAGAGAAGAGGTTCTGTCCCCTTGTTCCAAAATATTTCAATTACATTATACTCCATGCCAAACACCTCAATATATTTCCAGGAATATGCTTTATTCTGTTTCAGTTTTATGCCTGGAATAGGGCCTTCCACATCATAGGTTTTCAATAAGCATCTATTAAATGAATAAATGAAGGAGTGAATGGTTTTGGCAAGTTGATTATTTTAAAAGTTAACTTTGAGAGGGCTGCGAGCATGTGACCAGGCATCCTGTGTGGCAGTCATGAGAAAGCATCTCGCAGACCTCCAACTACAGGGCCGGTTAACGAGGGCCCCAGCTAGTAAGCACTGGAATATGCCTTCCCTGGGCTGTTCCAGCCAATAACTGAGTGTGGGGATACTAAGGCAGGCCCACTCCTGGGAGACATGGGATTCCTCTGTCTGCTGACTTTGGCACGATGGTGCCCCAAGGGCTTCAGCTTTATAGAGTTCCACTTGGGCTGAGTGATAGTATCAGACACTGTCATTCAACCTTCTCTTCTCTTCTGTTCTGGAGTTACACTTTGGATCAGAGTCTGATCCCTTTCCCAGACTTTTCTGGCTCTTTCCCTATTTTCCATCACATAAAAATTTCCCTTATAAAAAATGCTTACTTATTTAATCCCAACTTTGTATCTGCTTCTTGGAGGACTTGGATCAACACATCCTGCCAACATCAGAAGGGACCAGGGTTCTATTAACTCTGCCAGTGGCAGCTGGACAGCAAGGGTGCTCTACTTCATGCCCGTCGTGATGTGGAGTGTGTTCCGGGACCGACATCCAGTGGGAGGAGGCATCACTACTGAAAAATTCAATCTTCATTGTTAAAAAATGAGAAAATGATGCTGAGAATGAACCTGTAACTGTTTTTGTAAATAGCTTGGTTTTCACTAATATTCAGCACCTCAAATAATACACTATCAATGACATGATACCTACCTTAAGTTAAGAGAATTTATATTTGGGGAGGGATCACTTACATGGGTCTTTGCACTGATCATTGACACAAGTAGTATTCATTGACCTTTTAACACATATCTTTTAGTCACCATGTGCCCCACACATGCCCCACACTTAGCACTGGTGAGATCACGGATCTCACAAATCTCTTTTGGGAAGGATGCCTTAAGCATTGATAGACTCTTGCAGCTGACAAATACCTGTTCTATTCACCTCTAGGAGAAATTGACACCTTAACAGTAGAGTTATCCTTTAAAATGGTTAAGATCGAGGAGGGGCTCAAAATGGTGGCATGAGTAGGGCAACGGAAATCTCCTCCCAAGCCCATATAGATTTTTTTAAATACAATAAATACAATTATTCCTAAAAGAGAGACCAAAAGCAGTACAACAACCAGGCTACAGCTACATCTGCGAGAACTCAGCATCTCACAAAAAGGGTAAGATACAAAGCCATGACCCGCAGGACCGAAGCACTCCCCCCACCCCAGCTCACTGGTGGGAGGAAAAGAATCAGAGTGGGGAGGGAGTGGAAGCACAGGACTGCTAAATAACCAGCCCTAGTGATCTGCACCAGGAGCACAGACACACATTGCATGGTGTACTGGATATTGGAGAAACAGAAAAGTAAAATCTGAGATGGAGACTGCGAGTGGGTCCCCACAGCCGACTCCCCTGGGACAAAAGAAAAGCAGGCGCTTTTTAAAAGTCTTAAAGGGACAAGGGCTCAACAGCTGGACAAAATCATCCCAGCACACTCAGCCCAGCAGGCTGGGAATCTTGAGGAACTTCAGGCTCCCTAACACCCTGGGGGGTAACGCAGCCCCAAAGCCCCTCACAGTGACAAACAGCCTGACATTCATTCCTCCCACACGCTGCTGCAAGCAAACCAGCTGACCTGCCACAGTGTGAAGCAGCTGGAGAACAGCCCCACCCACAGCAACCACACAGAGTCTCCTCACAGTGTGCAGCTAACCGGGACAGACAGAGGAAGCTGGACCAAGGTACAGAAGGCACAAAGGGGTGCCGTTCTCGCAGGAGAACATACCCTGCGCGTCTGCCACCCCCAGCAGTGTGCTCGGCTTTCCCAAAGGCCGCCCCGCCCACGGTAGATCAGGGGACTATCACAGAGGCTGCTCCTGGTGTGCGGGTAAACGGCACAGGCAGCGGAAGCCAGAGCAAGGTCCAGAAAGCACGAAACGGCACTGTTCTTGCAGGAGAACACACCCGGCGTATCTGCCACTCCCTACAGTGCACTAGGCTTTCACAAAGGCCACCCGCCAATGGTAGCTCTGGAGATTATCCCAGAGACTGCTCCCAGTGAGCAGGTAGGTGGCACAGGCAGCGGAGAAGGGCAAGGCGACCAACAACCAGAAAGGGACTTTGTTCTCTCAGCTGACACACGTGCCACTTGCCTGTGACCACTTCTATCACCATGAAAAGGCAGAAGAATCTGGTACATTCAAAAATCACTCAGATTACCCCACAGAGAGGGCCTGATGAGATAGATATAACCAATCTTCCTGAAAAAGAATTAAAAAAAAAGTCATAACCATGTGGATGGATCTGCAGAGAAATATGCAAGAGCTAAGGGATGAAGTCCGGAGGGAGATAACAGAAATGAAACAATCAATAGAAAGTCTTAAGAGCAGACTGGACAAGGTGCAAGAGACTGTCAATGGAATAGAAATCAGAGAACAGGAATACAGAGAAGCTGAGGCAGAGAGCGATATAAGAATCTCTAGGAATGAAAGAATATTAAGAGAACTGTGTGACCAATCCAAATGGAACAATATTCGCATTATAGAGGTACCAGAAGAAAAAGAAGAGAGAAAAGGGGATAGAAAGTGTCTTTGAAGAAATAATTGCTAAAAACTTCCCTAAGCTGGAAAGGAAATAGTCTCTCAGACCATGAAAGCCCACAGATCTCCCAACACAAGGGACCCAAGGAGGACAACACCAAGACATATAATAATTAAAATGGCAAAGATCAAAGACAAGGACAGAGTATTAAAGGCAGCAAGAGAGAAAAAAAGATTACCTACAAAGGAAAACTCATCAGGTTATCATCAGACTTCTCAACAGAAACCTTACAGGCCAGGAGAGAATGGCATGATATATTTAATGCAATGAATCAGAAGGGCCATGAACCAAGATTACTGTATCCAGCACAATTATCATTTAAATTTGGAGGAGGGATTAAACAATTTCCAGACAAGCAAAAGTTGAGGGAATTTGCCTTCCACCGAACACCTCTACAGGATATTTTAAAGGGACTGCTCTAGACGGAAGCACTCCTAAAGCTAAATAGATGTCACCAGAGAAAATAAATTCACAGCCAAGAAAGCAGACCAACCAAATACTAACCAAAGACAAAAAATAAAATCAACTATCCTCAAAAGCAGTTAAAGGAAACACAAAAGAGTACAGAATAAAACACCTAACATATGAAGAATGGAGGAAGAAGAATGAGAAGGGAGAGAAAATAAGAATCATCAAACTGTGTTTATAATACTTAATAAGAGAGTTAAGTTAGATGGTTAGATAGTAAAGAAGCTACCCTTGAACCTTTGGTAACCACGAATCCAAAGCCGCCAATGGCAATACGTACATATCTATCGATAATCACCCTAAATGTAAATGGACTGAATGCACCAATCAAAAGGCACAGAGTAATAGAATGGATAAAAAAGCAAAACCCATCTATATGCTGCTTACAAGAGACTCACCTCAAACCCAAAGATATACACAGACTAAAAGGGAAGGGATAGAAAAAGATATTTCAGGCAAACAATAGGGAGAAAAAAGCAGGTGTTGCAGTACTTGTATCAGACAAAATAGATATCAAAACAAAGAAAGTAACAAGAGATAAAGAAGGACATTACATAATGATAAAGGGGACAGACCAACAAGAGGATATAACTATTATAAATATATATGTACCCAACACAGGAGCGCTGACATATGTGAAACAAATACTAACAGAATTAAAGGAGGAAATAGAATGTAATGCATTCATTTTAGGAGACTTCAACACACCACTCACCGCAAAGGACAGATCAACCAGACAGAAAATAAGTAAACAGACAGAGGCACTGAACAATGTATTAGAACAGAAGGACCTAACGGACATCTACAGAACTCTACACCCAAAAGCAGCAGGATACACATTCTTCTCAAGTGCACATGGAATGTTTTCCAGAATAGAGCGAATACTAGGCCACAAAAAGAGCCTCAGTAAATTTTAAAAGATTGAAATTCTACCAACCAACATCTCAGATCACAAAGGTATAAAACTAGAAATGAATTATACAAAGAAAACAAAAAGGCTCAAAAACACATGGAAGCTTAACAACATGCTCCTAAATAATCAGTGGATCAATGACCAATTTAAAGCAGAAATTAAGCAATATATGGAGACAAATGACAACAACAGCACAAAGCCCCAACTTTTGTGGGACACAGTGAAGACAGGTCTAAGAGGAAAGTGTATAGCAATCCAGGCCTACTTAAAGAAGGAAGAGTAATCCCAAATGAATAGTCTAAAGTCACAATTATTGAAACTGGATAAAGAAGAACAAATGAGGCCCAAAGTCAGCAGAAGGAGGGACATAATAAAGATCAGAGAAGAAATAAATAAAATTGAGAAGAATAAAACAATAGAAAAAAATCAATGAAACCAAGAGCTGGTTCTTTGAGAAAATAAACAAAATAGATAAACCCCTAGCCAGACTTATTAAGAGAAAAAGAGAATCTACATACATAAACAGAATCAGAAATGAGAAAGGAAAAATCATGATGGACCCCACAGAAATACAGAGAATTATTAGGGAATACTATGAAAATCTGTATGCTAACAAGCTGGAAAACCTAGGAGAAATGGACAACTTCTTAGAAAAATACAACCTTCCAAGACTGTATTTCCAAGGAAGAAACAGAAAATCTAAACAGACCAATTACCAGCAATGAAACTGAATCAGTAATAAAAAACCTACCCAAGAACAAAACCCCCGGGCCAGATGGATTCACTGCTGAATTTTATCAGACATATAGAGAAGACATAATACACATTCTCCTTAAAAGTTTCCAAAAAATGGGAGAGGAAGGAATACTTCCAAACTCATTCTATGAAGCCAGCATCACTCTAATACTAAAACCAGGTAAAGACCCCACCAAAAAAGAAAATTACAGACCAATATCCCTGATGAACATAGATGCAAAAATACTCAACAAAATATTAGCAAACTGAATTCAAAAGTACATCAAGGGGATCATACACCATGATCAAGTGGGATTCATCTCAGGAATGCAAGGATGGTACAACACTCAAAAATCCATCAACATCATCCACCACATAAACAAAGAGAAGGACAAAAACCACATGATCATCTCCATAAATGCTGAAAAAGCATTTGACAAAATTCAACATCTATTCATGATAAAAAACTCTCAACAAAATGGGTATAGAGGGTAAGTACCTCAACATAATAAAAACCATATATGACAAACCCACAGCCAACATCATACTTTACAGCGAGAAGCTGAAAGTTTTTCACCTAAGGTTGGGAACAAGACAGGTATGCCCACTCTCCCCACTGTTGTTCAACATAGTACTGGAGGTCCTAGCCATGGCAATCAGACAACAAAAAGAAATAAAAGGCATCCAGATTGGTAAGGAAGAAGTCAAACTGTCACTATTTGCAGGTGACATGATATTGTACATAAAAACCCTAAAGACTCCACTCCAAAACTACTAGAACTAATATTTTAATTCATCAAAGTTGCAGGATGCAAAATTTATACACAGAAATCTGTTTCCTGAACACTAACAATGAACTAGCAGAGAGAGAAATCAGGAAAACAATTCCATTCACAATTCCATCAAAAACAATAAAATACCTAGGAATATGCCTAACCAAGGAAGTGAAAGACCTATACCCTGAAAACTACAAGACCCTCTTGAGAGAAATTAAAGAGGACACTAACAAATGGAAACTCATCTCATGCGCTTGGCTAGGAAGAATTAATATTGTCAAAATGGCTATCCTACCTAAAGCAATCTACAGATTCAATGCAATCCCTATCAAAATACCAACAGCATTCTTCAATGAATGGGAACAAATAGTTCTAAACTTCATATGGACCCACAAAAGACCCCGAATAGCCAAAACAATCCTGAGAAGGAAGAATAAAGCAGGGGAGATTATGCTCCCCAACTTAAAGCTCTACTACAAAGCCACAGTCATCCAGACAATTTGGTAGTGGCCCAAGAACAGACCCACAGACCAGTGGAACAGAATAGAGTCCAGATATTAAACCAAATATGTATGGTCAATTAATATATGATAAAGGAGCCACAGATATACAGTGGGGAAATGACAGCCTCTTCAACAGCTGGTGTTGGCAAAACTGGACAGCTCCATGTAAGATAATGAAACTGGATCATTGTCTAACCCCATACACAAAAGTAAATTCGAAATGGATCAAAGCCCTGAATATAAGTCATGGAACCATAAAACTCTTAGAAAAAAACATAGGCAAAAATCTCTTGGACATAAACATGAGCAACTTCTTCATGAACATATCTCCCTGGGCAAGAGAAACAAAAGCCAAAATGAACAACTGGGACTATATCAAGCTGAAAAGCTTCTGTACAGCAAAGGGCACAAGCAATAGAACAAAAAAGCATCCTACAGTATGGGAGGATATATTCATAAATGACATATATCCGATAAAGGGTTGACATCCAAAATATATAAGAGATCACACACCTCAACAAACAAAAAGCAAATAATCCAATTAAAAAACTGGGCAGAGGATCTGAACAGACACTTCTCCAAAGAAGAAATTCAGATGGCCAACAGGCACATGAAAAGATGCTCTACATCCCTAATCATCAGAGAAATGCAAATTAAAACCACAATGAAATATCACCTCACACCAGTTAGGATGGCCACCTTCCAAAAGACAAACAACAACAAATGTTGGTGAGGATGTGGAGAAAGGGGAACCCTCCTACACTGTTGTTGGGAATGTAAATTAGTTCATCCATTGTGGAAAGCAGTATGGAGGTTCCTCAAAAAACTCAAAATAGAAATACCATTTGACCCAGGAATTCCACTCCTAGGAATTTACCCTAAGAATGCAGCAGCCCAGTTTGAAAAAGACATATGCACCCCTATGTTTATCACAGCACTATTTACAATAGCCAAGAAATGGAAGCAACCTAAGTGTCCATCAGTAGATGGATAAAGAAGAGGTGGTACATATACACAATGGAATATTATTCAGCCATAAGAATACAAGTACTACCATTTGCAACAACATGAATGGAGCTAGAGGGTATTATGCTCAGTGAAATAAACGAGGAGGAGAAAGACAAGTATGAAATGATTTCACTCATCTGTGGAGTATAAGAACAAAGAGAAAAACTGAAAGAACAAAACAGCAGCAGACTCACAGAACCCATGAATGGCCCAACAGTTACCAAAGGGAAAGGGACTGGGGAGGATGGGTGGGAAGGGAAGGACAAGGGGGAAAAGGGTGCATTACAATTAGCACACATAATGTAGAGGGAACACGGGGAGAGCTGTTCAATACAGAGAAGACAAGTAATGATTCTATAGCTTTTAGTATGCTGATGGACAGTGACTATAATGGGGAAGGTGGTGGGGACTTGATGATGGGTGTAGTCTAGTAACCATAATGTTGTTCATGTAATTGTAGATTAATGAAACCAAAATAAAAAAATAAAATAAATAAATAAATTGTTAAGATTATCATTTCTCTTTTGAGAACACCCTTGTTGCCATCCCAAACACTAAAAATTCAGACTACAGATTTTTTTCAGAAAGTCATCATGATACTTTTAACCTTTGATGCCTTTTGCAGGAATGATTTATGAAGTTCGTTTCTTCTTATGACGATTTCTCCAACTGTCTGCAAGCGATAGACTGTGATTTCAGACAATCATTCTCTTGACAGCCTGCATTCAAGTTCATACAGCAAGAGATGCTCCTTTTCCTTTTTCCAAAAGAATCAGAGGCTCTATTACCTGCACAGTGTCGCAACAATTGGTGTGCAACCTATTCAGTCAAGCTGTTGCTTTTCTTTCACAACCAGAACCAGAGAAAGGACTGATATTGTCACTGTAGTGATCAATTTTCCCCCAATTGAGTTTTTATCCAGGAATGATTCTGTGAGTCTCGCCATGACAACGTTAAATATCCCTTCCTTCCCTGCCTCCCCTCTGTCTCTTTGTTGTCTCTCCCCTCTGTTCTTCCACTGGTACTTTTTCTCTTTCTTCCTACATTAGTAGTATGCACTATGCTTTAAGTCCTTTTGCCATATAGCAAACTTTTTGGTTTCTGAACGCTTCAACAGTCTTAAATACTATTAACAACCACAAAGAGGTTTTGTTTTTGTAGATTATATCAGTTGGCATTTATTGCATTAGTAATTAAAGATAAAAATTTTAAAGCATTTATTCAGTTACAAATCATAATAAACCCATCTAATATTTTGTTAAAAATGACTATATTATCTCAAATAAATCTAGCGAGAGAGTGCCATTGTTTTACATTTTTTCAAATTTCTTGCTTAACAGAAGACAGATGAATCCTCGTATCTGCTTCTGCATTCAATATGTACGGTCTCATGGTATATAGAAAGTCCTTCTGGAAAACTCCCAAGGGAATGGGAAGAAAGAAAAATATCCTAGTACTTATATGAAAATAGTTTTGACCTTGTGAACTCCTCAGCGGGTCTCAGGGATGGCCGAGTTCTGGGCCACATTTTGAGAGGTTTTGTGCTTGGGTTAGAGACACAGAGAGGAGAAACCCAGCATCCTTCCCTACCATCCTGTAGGAGAGAGACACAAAAGGTTATTTACACCCAGTGTTTACTGTGCTACAGATAGTTAGAGAGCTATGGGAGGCCAAGGAGAGAGACCTAATTCGGTCTGGGTGTGTCTTTGAGGTAGAGGGCAAGGGGAGGCTCAGAGAAGGCCTCCCTGACTCAGTGGTGCCTGAGCTGAGCAGGTGGGAGTGCAGACATTTGAAAGCAAATGGTACCATCTTGTCTGATACCCTGGTAGTTAGGCTGACCTAGGGTATTGGCTTGTAGCTTTATTGTGATGATGTATTTGGTGGTGGTGGAGGGGAGGCTATTTTTGCCTATCCTCTTCCTCTGATATTCCATAGCTCCCAGGAAGGAGCCAGAGCTGGGGAAATGTAGATAACAGTCCACATAAATAAGGAGTGAAATAGGCCTGCCAGTGCTTTCTTTCTGAAGCATTGAGAAGCAAGTGAGCATTTTGAAGTGAATATACTGTAAACCAGATAACTGCCATTCGTCCTTCTCAACATCTTGGGATCTAAGGCATGAAATGGAATTTGCAATAAAAATGTATCACACATTTGCTACCCTCTAGAACAAAGCTGATATCATAAGCCTCAGAGACTTCATTAGTTTGCCAGCAGGGAAACAAAAATATGGTGTTTCTATCTGGGGTTAAAAGGAATTTATGCTGTCGCATCAAATCTTCTCACTTATTTTGGGTATAACACTTTATAAGACTCTTCAATGGGTGTCATGTTTGGTTTTATGGGTCAATTTGGCTGGATTGTAGTACCTGTTGTTCAATGAAACCCTAACCTAGGTGTTGCTGTGAGGGTATTTTGGGAATGTGGTTAACATCTATAATCAATTAATTTTAAGTAAAGGATATGGCCTTCAGTAATGTGGGTGGGTCTTATCTAATCAGTTGAAAGGCTTTAAGAGCAAAAACTGAGTTTTCCCAGAAAAGAAGAAGTTCTGCCACAAGACTGCAGTGTCAACTCTTGCCTGAGTTTGCAGCCTATAGGCCTGCCCCACAGATTTCAGACTGGACAGCCGCCACAATCATGTGAGCCAATTCCTTTACACACACACACACACACACACACACACACACACACACACACACACA
>JAQQAC010020790.1:17671199-17794162 GCA_029783875.1 Phataginus tricuspis
CACACACACACACACACACACACACACACACACACACACACACACACGTGTCTAGCTCTAGCTCTGTCTCCGTCTATCTCCTGCTGGCTCTGTTTCTCGGGAGGACGCTGATTGCTCTTCTGTGGGCTTCAGCCTATGCTGGTTTTGTCTCCTTGTGCCTTCACAGAGCAGTTCGTTTAAGGCTGGTCTCACAGGAGATGGAAACAGATGTGGTCCTGTGTGCACTGACCTCTGGTCAGGGGGAAGAATGACCAAAGCAGGTGGGAATCTCAGTTCTTCCATTGAGGGCCATGACCTTGTATGTTTTCCTTTAGCTCCCTGAGCCTCATAACCTCATCCCCGAAAGGAAGCCCTCTCGGGGTGGATGTAAGGATTTAATGAGATGACAGCGGTAGAGCCTGGCACACAGGACACTCTCGGGAGTGGCGGTTCCTGGTTATGATGTAGTGTCTGTGGTTGAACGAAGACAGTTACAGACAATTTACATGTAGCAGCATCAATTCCAAAGCAAGTTAAGGGCTGGTTTTAGGTGTTAAAAATGTTTAAAATGCAGTGCAGTATGAGATATTGAAGTAATAACAACGTTGGGGAATTATAGATATAACAATTTAGTGCTCCCTTCAGTCCGATAACATTGTTCAGTAGGTAAGACTTTTCATGTGGAAAACTGAGCTGGCTCTCGCCACTGAATGGGAACATTAAGGCATCACAGGCGTCCCCCCTTCCTAGCCTGAGTGATGGGCTCTGAATGCTCCTAATCTTCCCAGCCCCCAAGAGTGAGGCAAGGACTCTGTTAGGTCTCCCGCCTACCAACAGATTTATTCGGGAAAATGGGCACATTTATTCTGGGGCCCACTGGGGCCCACACGGGTCCCGCCCCAGCCTGTGAGTGTTGATGTTCAGAACCGAAGTGCCTCTGGTTCTGTCAAAGGACAGTTAAGGTGCTAATCAGCCCTGAGTCAGCTCTGACTCATGGTTGCATTTTATCTTCCTCTCAATAACACTTCGGGATTGGTATTACCTCCACCTTATAAAGGAGAGTGAGCCCAAGTCTGGGAAGATTGAGGCTTGGCTAAGATACCCTGCTGGTTACCTTGTGTCAGAACTATGGCGTAAAGCCCAGCACCCTTGCACCCAATCTCAAGGTCTGTCTTAGGGCAAGCTTTGGGCCACTGGCTGTATCTGGATGACTTGTAGCAGAGACAACTGACAATCTCACTTCTTAAGCTTCCACAGTTCCCCAGGGCATAATTCTTCCAGGCCCAGGGCCTTGCCCCTGGCCCATGTGCCAGTAAGCAGTGGGATAATGGCATAGGGTCCACGCCCAGGCTGGACACATTCAGTTCCTGCCTTTGAGGGAACTCACGCTCCAAACCACTGAGTACTGATAAGTGGAAAATGACAGATGGAAGGAGAGTAAAAAATAGGAGTGCTGGATACATGGATGGGGAGATGGATAGAAGGGAAGGAGGGAGGAAAGGCAGATAGGCAATGTTCCACCTTCCAAGAAAGCACCTATCAAGTAGTTAAGGGTTAAAATGACTCTTTCCTTCAGATGCTTCTTCAACCCAATTAAAACAGTGAAATGTAATTCTCATCTTCTGTGAATCTTTGCATGCATGAGTCACACACATGGGGTTTGAATTGAAAACTCTCTAATTGGCACCTCTAGCAAGAGACAGACATCACTTCTAATTATGTGATGTCAAACGTCCCCCTATGACTTGGGAGACGCACCCTCTTTCCATTTGGGTGACGGAGGAGTACCTGCTCTTCGAATCAAAGCCCTGCTCGTTGTTTCAAGCACTGGAGGTGCCAGCAAGGCAGAGGTGTGCTGGCCTCACTTACCAATGTGCCATCCTGCGTGGGACGCTGCCTCTCCCTGAAGAGGGCTCGCGGTTTCAGGGAAAAGAGGACAGGAAAATAGCTAATGGCAATATGCAGTCAACCTGCAGCATGGCAGGAGGCAGTATGCGGTAATGTCGGGGCACAGGGGGAACACCCGGAGGAGGTGGGCTGGAGCTGAATCTGGAAGGTGGACAGGCAGGGTCAGGAGGAAGGGGTGAGGAGAGAGGAGTAGCCAGCACGAGGGGTCGAAGGCTTGGGAAGTGGAAGGAGTTGGGGCGTTGGGAAGCTTCACTGAACAAAGACTGCTGCTGCTGGCTCCTAGGCAGGGAAGTCCAGGGCCAGGTGTGCCTTTAGGCAGCTTACCTCTCACCTAGACAAGGATCCTCTCTGACCCTTGCTCTGAAGCAGGGCATAAAAATACTTTAAGAAATACTATTATAATTATTGTAGTTGGAATCATTCTATTGCAAGAAGAGACACCCAGTCAAACTAGCACAAATACAAAAAAAAAATGCGTATGTATTGGGGATTGTGGGAAAAACTGTTGAAAGTCTTCAGTAGACAATCTCAGACACCTCCTGGCAGGCTGACAGTCCGTGAAGGGTGCTCTGGGCGGAAAACATGTGGGGGGCCAGCCTCTCCACCTCCTACAATTGTTTAGGGTTCTTCTCTCTGTTTGTTGATTCCCAAATTCTCTGTCACCTAGCCTATTAGCTTTCTCTGATTATAATGGCTTCTTAGCTCCCCCAAAACTCTGAGTGATCATTGCCTGAACACTAACCCCAACTCATTATGAACTTTATCTCAAGTGTCCATCACCATATAAACTATAGTTTCTGAGCCTCTTAAGTGAAAGCTTAAAGATCCAGTCAAGTGGCCCAGCCTACACCACCCACTGACTCTCTCTTGGGTTAGATGGCCACCCTGGTCTAGGCCACTATACCAGGGCATCACCTCGGAAGGGCAAGTTGGGCATGACAGACAAAAGACCAGCCTAACCACTAGAATGACCTGTTATCTAGAATGTCGTTAGCTTTACGAGAGCCTTTTGTCATCAGTACAGTATGTTGTTTACTCACAGTTCACTTTTACCCAGGGAGAAGTATCAGAGTTCTGAGGATTCAGGGACTAGCAATGGCCAGAGGGTCAACCTGAGTCTGCAAGTGGCAAGATTCAAAGGCTAAATCATCAGCCACTTGGGCCTGCTGCTCGGACTGAGTGTTAATGCACTTTTTTCAGAGGTGGAAGCGAAAAGAGAGCCAAGGAGTGCCCCTGATAACACATTTATGCTCTAGTTAAAGGTGTATTGGGTAGCAAGACCTAATTTCTCTGTAAATGGAGCAGAAATATCACACTGGGGTCTCCTCTGTGTGCGTGCAATGACAGGCATTTTCCAGATGCTGAAACAGCCTGGAAAAGAGACAAGACAGAGGCAAGAAGCAGTCCTGAGGGGCATGATGTGACAGAGCTCAGCCTCAAGAAGAGCTGTGCAGCCAACGGGGCATCATCTTGTAAAGAACTGATAAAGGGTCAGTTCTTCTGAAGTTACCTCCAAATGGAGCAAAGTGTGAGCTGGCTGGCCTGTCTTTTGGAACAAAAAGGCAAAAAAATTGTCAGGGGAGGGAACAGATTAAATAAGGAGTAACAGCCAAGCCACAAGCATCAACATTTCTTGCTTTTTCTGAAAGGAGATAGTTCTCTAGTGTCCCACAAAGCCAGGATTTGAAAGCGGCTCCTGCGTGATGGTGTATGTGGGCCCTGGACGATGCATATCTGTCGGTCAATCTCTTGACTGGCTTTGCGCCTCAGACTTTAACTTTCACATCCTTTATCTCTGTCCAGTTCCTACTGCGTGTAGCTTAGAATCTACTTTCTCCAGGACGTTATTCTGATTACCATGGCCGGGTTAGTGCGTCTCTCTTCCCCCACAGCATTCTGCTTTTCCTCTGCTTACCTACCTCTCATCATGCTGATTATCATGGATCCCGCTCTAATCTGGGAGTCCATTGAGGATAAGGACATTGCTCTTGTCCATAATTATTGAGGTATAATTTATACATAATAGAATTCATCCTTTTAAAATGTGTAGGTTGATATATTTTGACAAAGGCACACAGAACTATTCCACAATCAAGGTGCAGAACGGTTCTATCGTCCCTGAAAGTTCTCTCGTACCCCTTGTAAACAGATCCCACCCTACCCCCCAGACCCTTGCAACCACGAATCGAGTATCTGTCAGCATACTTTGGCATTTTCTAGAATGTCATATGAATGGCATCAAACAACATGCTGACTGTTGTGTCTGACTTCTTTCACTTCATTTCACCAGAGAAATGCTTTGGATATCTATTTTGTAGTGTGGATCAGGACATGACTGCTTTTTATTGCTAAGTAGATGTCCATTATATAGATATATTGCAATTTGTTTATTCATTTGCTGGTTGATAGCCATTTTAGTTTCCATTTTGACACTATTCTGAATAAAGATGCTATGAACATTTACATACAAGTCTTTTTGTGTAATTTGTTTACATTTCTCAAGGGTAGATCCTAAGAATGGAATTGCTGAGTCTTTTTTTTTTAAGGTATTATTGATATACACTCTTATGAAGGTTTCACATGAAAAAACAATGTGGTTACTACTTTTACCCATATTATCAAGTCCCCACCCATACCCCAATGCAGTCACTGTCCTTCAGTGTAGTAAGATGTCACAGCTTCACTGTTTGCCTTCTCTGTGCTACACTGTTTTCCCCGTGATCCCCCACACCATGTGTACTAAACATAATACCCTCAATCCCCTTCTCCCTCACTCCCCACCCACCTTCCCACACCCCTCCTTTTGGTAACCACTAGTCCCTTCTTGGAGTCTGTGAGTCTGCGGCTTTTTTGTTCCTTCAATTTTGCTGCGTTTTTATACTCCACAAATGAGAGACATCATTTGGCACATGTCTTTCTCTGCCTGGCTTATTTCACAGAGCATAATATCCTCCAGCTCCATTCATGTTGTTGCAAATGATAGGATTTGTTTCTTTCTTATGGCTAAATAATATTCCATTGTGTTATATGTACCACATCTTCTTTATCCATTCATCTACCGATGGACACTTAGGTTGCTTCCATATCTTGGCTATTGTAAAAAGTGCTGCAATAAACATAGGGGTGCATATGTCTTTTTGAATCTGAAAAGTTGTATTCTTTGGGTAAATTCCAAGGAGTGGAATTCCTGGGTCAAATGGTATTTGTATTTTTAGTTTTTTGAGGAACCTCCATATTGCTTTCCACAATGGTTGAACTAGCTTACATTCCCACCAGCAGTGTAGGAGGGTTCCCCTTTCTTCGCATCCTCGCCAGCATTTGTTGTTCTTAGTCTTTTCAATGCTGGTGATGCTTACTGGTGTAAGGTGATATCTCATTGTGGTTTTAATTTGCATTTCCCTGATGATTAGGGATGTGGAGCATCTTTTCATGTGTTTCTTGGCCATGTGAATTTCTTCTTTGGAGAATTGTCTCTTCATATCCTCTGCCCATTTTTCAATTGGGTTATATGCTTTTTGGGTGTTGAGGCATGTGAGTTCTTTATATATTTTGGATGTTAACCTCTTGTTGGATATGTAATTTACAAATATATTCTCCCATACTGTAGGATGCCTTTTTATTTTGTTGATGGTGTCCTTTGCTGTACAGAAGCTTTTTAGTTTGATGTAGTCACATGTGTTCATTTTTGCTTTTGTTTCCCTGGCTCAAGGAGATGCATTCAGGAAGAAGTTGTTTGTGCTTATATTTAGGGGATTTTTGCCTATGTTGTCTTCTAAGAGTTTTATGGTTTCATGACTTACATTCAGGTCTTTGATCCATTTCAAGTTTACTCTTGTGTATGGGGTTAAACAATAATCCAGTTTCATTCTCTTGCATGTAGCTGTCCAGTTTTGCCAACACCAGTTGTTGAAGAGGCTGTCATTTCCCCATTATATGTCCGTGACTTCTTTATCATCTATTAATTGACCATATATGGTTGGTTTTATATCAGGTCTCTCTAGTCTGTTCCACTGGTCTGTGGGTCTGTTCTTGTGCCAGTACCAAATTGTCTTGATTACTGTGGCTTTGTAGTAGAGCTTGAAGTTGGGGAGTGGAATCCCCCCAGCTTTATTCTTCCTTCTCAGGATTGCTTTGGCTATTTGGGGTCTTTTGTGGTTCCATATGAATTTTAGAATGATTTGCTCTAGTTCATTGAAGATTGCTGTTGGTATTTTGATAAGAATTGCATTAAATCTGTAAATTGCTTTAGGCAAGATGGCCATTTTGACAATATTAATTCTTCCTATCCATGAGCACAGGATGTGTTTCCATTTATTGGTATCTTCTTTAATTTCTCTCATGAGTGTCTTGTAGTTTTCAGAATGTAGGTCTTTCACTTCCTTGGTTAGGTTTATTCCTAGGTATTTTATTCTTTTTGATGCACTTTTGAATGGAATTGTTTTCCTGATTTCTCTTTCTGCTATATCATTGTTAGTATATAGAAATGCCACAGATTTCTGTCTATTAATTTCATATTCTGCAACTTTGCTGAATGCAGACATTAGATCTAGTTTTGGAGTGGAGTCTTTAGGTTTTTTTATGTACAATATCATGTCATCTGCAAAAGGGACGGTTTAACTTCTTCCTTGCCAATCTGGATGCCTTTTATTTCTTTGTGCTGTCTGATTGCCATGACTAGGACCTCCAGTACTATGTTGAATAGAAGTGGGGAGAGTGGGCATTCTTGTCTTGTTCCCGATCTTAAAGGAAAAGCTTTCAGCTTCTCGCTGTTAAGTATAATGTTGGCTCTGGGTTTGTCATATATGGCCTTTATAATGTTGAGGTACTTGCCCTCTATACCCATTTTGTTGAGAGTTTTTATCATGTATGGGTGTTGAATTTTGTCAAATGCTTTCTCAGCATCTGTGGAGATGATCATGTGGTTTTTGTCCTTCTTTTTGTTGATGTGGTGGATGATGTTGATGGATTTTCGAATGTTGTACCATCCTTGCATCCCTGGAATAAATCCTACTTGATCATGATGGATGATCTTTTTGATGTATTATTTAATTTGGTTTGCTAATATTTGGTTGAGTATTTTTGCATCTATGATCATCAGGGATATGGGTCTGTAATTTTCTTTTATTGTGGTGTCTTTGCGTGATTTTGGTATTAGAGTGATGCTGGCCTCATAGAATGAGTTTGGAAGTATTCCCTCTTCTTCTACTCTTTGGAAAACATTAAGGAGAATGGGTATTAGGTCTTAACTAAATGTTTGATAAAATTCAGCTGTAAAGCCATCTGCTCCAAGGGTTTTGTTCTTAGGTAGTTTTTTGATTACCAGTTCAATTTCGTTGCTGGTAATTGATCTGTTCAGATTTTCTATTTCTTTCTGGGTCAGCCTTGGAAGGTTGTATTTTTCTAGAAAGCTGTCCATTTCTTCTAGGTTATCCAGTTTGTTAGCATATAATTTTTCATAGTATTCTCTTATAATTCTTTGTATTTCTGTGGTATCCATCGTGATCTTTCCTTTATCATTTCTGATTCTGTTTATGTCAGTCAACTCTCTTTTTTTCTTGATAAGTTTGGCTAGTGGTTTATCTATTTTGTTTATTATCTCAAAGAACCAGCTCCTGCTTTCATTGATTCTTTCTGTTGTTTTATTCTTTTCAATTTTATTTATTTGTGCTCTAATCTTTATTATGTCCCTCCTTCTACTGACTTTGGGCTTCATTTGTTCTTATTTTTTTGTTTCATTAATTGTAAGTTTAGACTGTTCATATGGGATTGTTCTTCTTTCCTGAGGTAGGCCTGTATTGCAATATACTTTCCTCTTAGCGTGGCCTTTGCTGCATCACACAGATTTAGTGGTGTTTAATTATTGTTGTCATTTGTCTCCATATATTGCTTGATCTCTGTTTTTATTTGGTTCTTGATCCATTGGTTATTTCAGAGCATGTTGTGATGCCTCCATGTGTTTGTGGGATTTTTTTCATTTTCTTTGCATAATTTATTTCTAGTTTCATAACTTTGTGGTCTGAGAAACTGGTTGGTACAATTTCAATCTTTTTTAATTTACTGAGGCTCTTTTTGTGGCCTAGGATATGATCTATTCTTGAAAATGTTCCATGTGCACTTGAGAAGAATGTGTATACTGCTACTTTTGGGTGTAGAGTTCTGTAGATGTCTGTTAGGTCCATCTGTTCTAATGTGTTGTTCAATGTTTCTGTCTCCTTACTTATTTTCTGTCTGGTTGATCTGTCCTTTGGAGTGAGTGAAGTGTTGAAGTCTCCTAGAATGAATGCATTGCATTCTATTTCCCCTTTTAATTCTGTTAGTATTTGTTTCACATATGTAGGTGCTCCTCTGTTGGGTGCATAGATATTTATAATAGTTATATCTTCTTGTTGGATTGACCCCTTTGTCATTATGTAATGTCCTTCTTTGTCTCTTGTTACTTTTTTTATTTTGAAGTCTATTTTGTCTGATACAAATACTGCAACTCCTGCTTTTTCTCCCTATTGGTTGCATGAAATATCTTTTTCTATCCCTTCACTTTTAGTCGGTGCATGTCTTTGGGTTTAAAGTGAGTCTCTTGTAGGCAGCATATAGATGGGTATTGTTTTTTTATCCATTCAGTGACTCTATGTCTTTTGATTGGTGCATTCAGACCATTTACATTTAGAGTGATTATCGATAGGTATGTACTTATTGGCATTGCTGGCTTTAGATTCGTGGTTACCAAATGTTCCAGGTTAACTTCCTTACTATCTAAGAGTCTAACTTAACTCACTTAGTATGCTATTACAAACACAATCTAAAAGTTCTTTTATTCTCCTCCTTTTTCTTCCTCCTCCATTCATTATATATTAGGTATCATATTCTGTGCTCTTTGTTTATCCCTTGATTGACTTGGGGATAGTTGATTTAATTTTGCATTTGCTTAGTAATTAACTCTTCTACTTTGTTTACTGTGGTTTTATTACCTGTGGTGATAGCTATTAAAACTTAGGAACACTTCCAGCCATAGCAGTCCCTCCAAAATACACTGTAGAGATGGTTTGTGGGAGGTAAATTCTCTCAGCTTTTGCTTATCTGTAAATTGTTTAATCCCTTCTTCAAATTTAAATGATAACCTTTCCAGATAAAGTATTCTTGGTTCAAGGCCCTTCTGCTTCATTGCATTAAATATATCATACTACTCCCTTCTGGCCTGTAAGGTTTCTGCTGAGAAGTCTGATGATAGCCTGATGGGCTTTCCTTTGCATGTGTTCTTATTTCTCTCTCTGGCTGCTTTTAATAGTCTGTCCTTATCCTTGATCTTTGCCATTTTAATTACTATATGTCTTGGTGTTGTCTTCCTTGGGTCCCTTGTGTTGGGAGATCTGCGCACCTCCATGGCCTGAGAGACTATCTCCTTTCCCAGATTGGGGAAGTTTTCAGCAATCACCTCCTCAAAGACACTTTCTATCCCTTTTTCTCTTTCTTCTTCTTCTGGTACCCCTATAATGCGAATATTGTTCCATTTGGATTGGTCACACAGTTCTCTCAATATTCTTTCATTCTTAGAGATCCTTTTTTCTCTCTGTGCCTCAGCTTCTTTGTATTCCTCTTCTCTAGTTTCTATTTCAGTTATTGTCTCCTCCACTGTATCTAATATGCTTTTAAAACTTTCCATTGTATGTTTAATTTCTGTACTGTGTTCCGTAATAATTGGATCTCCGACCGGAATTCATCCCCGAGTTCTTGAATATTTTTCTATATCTCCATGAGAATGTTAATGATTTTTATTTTGAAATCCCTTTCAGATAGATTCATGAGGTCGATTTCATTTGAATTTTTCTCAAGGGTGGTTGTATTCACAATTTTACTCTGAACCAGGTTCCTTTGGCATTTCATATTTGTGTATGGCACCCTCTAGCGCCCAGAAGCTCTACTCCCTGGAGCTTCTCAGCCCCTGAAGCTATGTCGGGGGTCACAGGTGAGCGGTATTGGTGCCTGGAGGGAGGAAAGAACTGTTTCCTACTTCCCGGCTGCTATGCCTGTCTCCACTGCCAGAACCAGTGGGCCAAGCACACAGGTATAAGCCTCTGTGCTTTGCCTTTGTATTTGCTATAGACAGATCTTCCCTCTGGTTGGCCTAAAGCCAGGGTAGGGTTTGCCCGTTTGCAAGCCAGGTGGGGCTGGCCAGGAGAAAGGCTCAGTAGGCTGCATATCACGGAAGGGGTCCTTGGAGCTCTGTAGCCAGCCAGGGAGCTGGAGCTCCTGAAGATCATGAAAGTTCCCAACCTGCTGGGCAGAGTGCACCTGGACAATTTTGTCTACCTGTCCTTCCTCCTGAGCAATAAACTCAATGCAGTCCTTGCACCTTTAGCAGCCCTCTTGTTGTTAGGAAATCTCTCAGACTGCCCACCTTTCTTTTGTCCCAGAGCAGCCGGATATGGATCCCTGCTTTCCACAAGTGGCTGGAATCTCTGTCTCTCCAATTATTCTGTCTGTCTTAGCTTTCCAGCTCCCTAATCATGAGAGTACCATGAAATGTAGGTTTGTGCTCCCAGATCAGATCTCTGGAGTTAGGTATTCAGCAGTCCCAGGCCTCCACTCCCTCCCTGCTCTGTTTTTCTTCCTCCAGCTGGTGAGCTAGGGTGGGGGAAGGACTTGGGTCCCGCTGGGCCACGGCTTTGGCACGTTACTCTGTTCCGTGAGGTTTATTATTTTTCTCCAGGTGTATGCAGTTTGGCGCAGCCCTCTTTCCTGTTGCTCTTTCAGGATTAGTTATATTAATTATATTTTCATATTATATGCGGTTTTAGGAGTAAGCCTCTGTCTCACCTCTCACACCACCATCTTTAGTCCCTGGGCTCTGCTGAATCATTTTATAAGAAATGGCTAAACTATTTTCCAAAGTGACTATTATTTTACAGTCTTACCAGCAATGTATGACATTGCTTCACATCTTCATTAGAACTTGGTATTATCAGTCTTATTTTAATCATTATAGAGGTGATGTGGTAAGATTCCATTGTGGCTTTCTTTACAAATCCCTGATAATTATTAACATTGAGCATCCTTTCCTATTCTTATTTGTTTTTCATGTATTTACTTCAGTGACAGACCTATTCAAATTTTTGCCTTTTTAAAAAGAATTATTTGTTTTATTACTGAGTTGCGAGATCTTTATATGTTTTGAATACAAGTATGTTTTGCAAGTATTTTCTTCCAGTCTGTGTCTTTTAGAAAAAAATATTTTCATAAAAGTGATTTTCAAATAATGGAAGTTTGTAATTTTCATAAAGTTTGATGTATCAATTTTTTGTTTTATGGTTCATGCTTTCCTTTTTTTTTGTTCATGTTCTAAGAAATATTTGCCTAACTCAAAACTAAGCTTTTCTTCTATGATTTCTTTTAAAGGCATTATGATTTTAGTGCCTATAATTAGGACATGATCCATTTAGAGATCATTTTTGTGAATGGTGTGTAGTAGGATTGATTTTTTTTTTTTTTTTTTTTTTGCAAATGTATATCCAATTTTTCCAACAGCATTTAATGAAAAGAACATCCTTCCCCTCCACTGAATTATCTTGGAAACTTGGTCAGAAAGTAATTGACCATATGTATATATTTCTATTTTTGTACTTTTCATTTTTTTCTATTGCTCTATATATCTATCTTTATGTCAATAACATACTATTTTGATTAAGGTAGCTTTATAATAAGTCTTCATATCAGGCAGTGTAAGTCCTCCAACTTTACTTTTATTTTTCAGAATTATTTTGGCTTATCAGGTCTTTTTCATTTTCATGTAAATTATAGAATTAGCTTATCCATTTAAAAAACTCCTAGTATTATTTTGATTTGGGTTATATTGACTCAGTAGACCAACAGAGAGAAATTTACTTAATCATGAACACTGTCTATCTCTCCATTCAGACCTCTTCAAATCCTTAAATTCTCTCAGCAATGTGTTAGAGATTTTGGTGTACAGATCTTCCATGTATTTTGCGTTTCATGTTTTTTAATGTTATCATATTAGTATTTTTAATGTAAATTTCTAATTTTTTACTGCTACTACCTGGAAGTATAATTAATTTTTATACATTGATTTTCTATACTGTGACCTTCCTAAACTCTTTTATAAGGCCAGTAGCATTTAGGTAGATTCCGTACAATTTGCTTCATTGATAATCATGTTCTCTGAAAATAAAGACAATTTTACTTTCTAATTTCCCATCTGATTCTTTTATTGCCTTATTAACTGTGTTAGAACCTCCAGTTCTATATGAATAAATAGTACAGTCCAAGGTAAGAGTGGACATCCTTGTATTCCTCCTGCTCTTATGAGGAGAGCTTTAATCATTAGGCATGATGCTAGCTATAGGTTTTATAAAAGTTCTTTATCAAATTGAGGAAGTTCCCTTTATAATCCTCATTTGCTTATAGTTTTAATTATAAGTGGATGTTGAATTTTGTCAAATGTTTTTTTCAGGGACTCCCTCTCCCCCTATATACCTTCAGTGCTTAAACTGTTTTTGCACATTTAGGTACTCCATAAATATTTGTTGAATGAATAAATGGACTAAATACCTCTGAGAGGGCAAGGCCACACTTCAGCTACTCAGAGGCGTGAGATGGGCCAGGGGATCTTAAGAGTGAAAGGGATAGAGGAAATAGATGAAAGAAAAGAGGGAATAGATGAAAGAAGAGAGGAGATATGAACTCAACAGTCCAAGCAGGTTTACTGCTGAACCTGAGAGGGCCCCCTCTGTCTTGGCCAGCAGAACAAAGGAAAGAGAGTCTCTAACAGGTCAAGAGACTTTTTATGGCCAGGGTTTTTGGCAGGCTCTTTGAGGGAAGGGGTCGGTGGAAAGGTGGGCTTGTGGCTTGCTGACGTGTCCTCTGGAGAATGCTTGGAGCCTAGATAAGATGACACCTAGGTCTCTCTGTGATAGTGGGGGTGCTTATTCAAACGGTGGTACTCAGGTCCGGATTCTATCAAAGAGTACTTGGATGCCTGTTCATATCAGGGGTACTAGTTTGCCTAAATGATCTCCTGTGATTTTTACAACATTCCTATGGAGTAATTGTATCCATTTTACCTATGAGGAATGAGCAATAGATGAAATGATTAAAAAGCTATAATATGGTTCAGGTGTGGGAGAAAATGTCCTATGTTTCATAACTCAATAGAAATTTAAAAAAGAATCATTAAATTCAAAAAAAAAAATATATACAAAGGAGGCGTTTTTCAAATGAGATGCAAGTTAAAATGGAGTATGATTTGACCATTTGCTGGAGTGAAAGAATCAAGATTCTAGTTGGTCTGGATACAAGGAATGTTGTGTTTGGGCCCCTAAAATGGAAAGGTAACCCTTGCACAATACTTGGCTCAGCCATAAACGATATCCTCATAGTCAAAATAATGTAAATTTAAGTTATTGGTTTGCAGACCTGGGGATTTGATCTATAGACAAAGCAAAGGAGATTTGATTTTGCTTATATATCAAAAGGCAAATGTTTATCCACCTTTACAAAGCAAAAGCTAGATAGATCTAAGAAAGTTAGAAAGTGGGAGAGAAATGAGGAAATGTTAGGAATGTTAACATTCTTATTTTCCAAAAGGGGGAAACTAAGCCTCAGTTCTTCACCTGCAAAATGAGATATAAAGTCTTACCTATTAGGGTTGTAGGGAGGATTAATGCATATACGCGTGTCTCGCCTGAGGGTTTCAGTCCTGGGCAAGTTCACTCTGGATTCGATGACACCAAAATATGACAACAGAAAGTTCCTGGGGTAAAAGGGTTTATACCCAGCTTTATTCTCATGGTGGACTCCTGACTAGCATTCCAACTGCCTCAGGGCGAGGCTGGATGCAGCAAGCTGGTCTCTGCCTCTGGGCTGGCTTCTCCACTGCCTCTCAGCCCGCAAAGCAAGCCCACAGCTGTGCAGCTCCAGAACACTGGGAGGGGCTCTTTATATAGGGTTAATACTAACTTATTGCCCACATGTGCAAACCTGTGCTTGTGAGCATTGCATGTGCATGTGCGCAGTGGGCAAACAGACCAGTGTCAGGAGAGAATCCTGGCCATGGAACTTCCATTTTCTCTACGGTGTGAAATGCCTAATATGTGACAGGTACTCAACTGACTGTGGTATCGATAAAGGGGAGAAAAGGAGGAGGCAGGCCTGTGGATAGAAGGAAATAGTCCACCCCACTAATGAGGGAAAACCTCAGCTTTGAGGTCTATAATCACCTCTCCTGTTGACAAGGTCACCATCTAAAGAGCAGGATGGTGAGTCTGAGTAATGAAAGGTCAGGGGCTATGTGTCTGGCCCAGGACATGTGAATGATATGACAATCCTATGAGTTGTGTCCTGTTCCCCATTTTTCAGTTAGGGAAGTTAAACTGAGTGGCCAGCTGACTTGCACAGGACCAGCCGTGAAGTAGCTAAGCCAGGCCTGCTAAGCCAGCAACCGTGATTCTAGATTCCACCGTCTGCCACCAAGCCAAGTGGCACAAGGAATCTAAAACCCTGGGTGAGGTCCTTCCATATCCTCTGTAGACATTTCTAATAAATAGGCCCCTAGGTTTAATTAAAGAAAAAAAGATTGTTTCTCCCAACAGCTGCAAATTATTTACATTGCATTTGTGTTGATGGCTAATAAAAGAGCAAAAGAGAGTAGGGACAGCCCAGAGTGGCTGTAATTCTTTGGGTCTATAATGAAGCACCAGTTTGAATGCCCACATGTGAGCATGGATGAGCCTGCTTCCCTATTCAGACCTACGGTTGCAGAACTGCCCTCTTCCCTGGGCATGATTCATTCTCCAGAAATGGGTCTCAGGCACCAAGACCTGAGAATAGCAAGACATATTCCCTGCCCCATTCTTCCTGGACTGCTGTGGAATGGGTGCGAAGGAACCACGGGGTGGCCCAGGTGGAGGCTACCACCAATCCTGGAGTAACTCTTAACTGACCTTTTAAAGCAGGATGGGGAGGAAAGGGGATGGAGGCCTCCGCCACAGAGCTGCTCTCAATTTTATAAGCTCTTTCTTTGCCATGGCTGTTGAAAAATAGGTAATATAATATGTAATTATATTATAATATGTATTACATATATTATACTACGAATGCATGTGTGTTTGGATATCATAAAGTATCAAAGGAGTCTTTGGTTTTCCCAGTCATTAGTTATTTAATCCTGTGGCCGTCTGGGGAAAAGGCATGACTTCTCAAAGCAGTGTCTTCATCATTTTCGTAACGATGACATCTGTCTCCCAGGTTGCTGTGAGGAGCATAAGCCCTCTATATGTGGCACTTCCTTTTACACTGTGAAGCAGAGTTGGAATTGGCCTCAAGATGCCCTTGGTTTTCCTAGGGCTCTCTCTAACCTGTCATTTGTTTCTAAAGCACCTGGTCTGCACCCAGACTTCTGTGCGGGCATGTGAGCGAATTAAAGGACACACCTAGGAGATCACAGTTGTGTAATCAGATTAGTATTTTAGAAAGATTATTCTCAATGCCAGTGGGTTGAGAACTGGTGTGGGATAAGACTTCTTACTGGAAGACCCATCAGGAGGCCAAGGCAGTGATCCAGATAGGAGACGGCTGACGCGGAACCAAGTCAGGGAGCTGAAACCGGCAGAAATAGGATACTCACCAGATAAGATTCTCTCATAGAAGGTTACACCCATCCTAGCACAAGTCTCACTTAAATTCTCTATCCTTCATTAGTATCTGTTGACTCTAAGCATTCTTGAATTCATTTGCTAGGACTGCCTTAACAAAGTACCACAGATTGTGCAACTTAGAACGACAAAATTGATTGTCTAACAATTTTAGAGGCTAGAAGTCAAAATCAAGCTGTTGGCAGGCCCAGGCTCGCTCTGAAAGTGCAAGGGAAAGATCTATTCCAAGTGCCTCTCCTAGCTTACGGCAGTGCCTCAGCTGTGACCCTGTGACTTCCGTCTTAACGTGGTGTTTTCCTGTGTGCATATCTGTCTTGGGGTCCAAATTGCCCCCTTCTCTAAGGACAACCAGTTATTTTGGATTAGGGCTGCCCAAATGTCCTCACTATGATTCGGTCACCTCTATAAAGACCTTATCTTCGAATAAGGTCCCATCCCAAGGTACAGGAGAATAGGACTCCAACTTACCCTTTCCTCAGAGACATAGTTAAATCAGCAACACATATTTGATATGCATTTTAAGGTGTTAATTTTTGATTAGATAATATGTCATTCAGTTGGATAAAACTGAAGAGCAAGTTAAATTGCTAGATAATTTAGGCCATTTAGACAGACAGTCTTTAAATGATTAGAAAATATTCAAACATCTGGTGTATCTTTACACATATGTTGGAACTTTATATATGTACATATATAAAATGCAGTAACAGCTCCTAATGATGGACCGGACTAGGCTGAGGTCAGAAATCCCAGCACACAGCCAGCCATACTACTAGTTTGTTGATTAATAATGAACTTTAACTCTAAAACATCTATTAATAGATAATGGCTTTTGAGAATTAAAGCTTTTAGTCAATTTTTAACAATATCTACATATACTAGGCATCTAGAAATAAAAATATTGTAACCTTGGTAAGGTGAAAGATCCAAGGTCTCATTGTCAAAAACTATGTTTGGTATCTGAGTCTCAGTACTGCCTTTATGGGGATTCTGTGTGCCTCATGGGAGTTTGTGATTGGACAAATGTATACTATTCCTAATATTATGGATTAGCAACTCGAGTGGTGATCTTAAAAGTCAATCTTTTTGTTTTGTTTTTTTTCCCATTGTTTTCTAGTCAATAAACACAAGCCATGGATCGAGACTTCGTATCACGGAGTCATAACTGAAAACAATGACACAGTCATTTTGGACCCACCACTTGTTGCCCTGGATAAAGATGCACCAATTCCTTTTGCAGGTGAGATGATGGCTTAACATGGGTGGGCTTGGCTCCCTTTGGAAACATATTTGGAAACCTCCATGCGGCCCAGGCATGGGCTGTATAGCTATTTTCACCACGCTGTGCATCTCATAGATCAGCCTGTGATTTCAAAGCTTATGCCTTTTCTGATGTCTGGTGTGGTTCTGATGTCTGATGTTCTGATTTCCGATTCATGGTTTTGCTCCTTTGTTGCCCCCAGTGCAAGGCACTTATTTCTTCTGAGAGATGGTATATTGCTGAAGTGGCCACTGGAGTTGGAAAAGCTGGGCTGGTAAGGTGCATAGGGGAACGTTCCTTCTAGAAAGGTGGCCTTTAGACGTGATAAAGTGTGTGACCCACTGTTCCCACTACCCACATATCACGGACAGGTGAAGACTCGTACCTGGGTAGATTGGCAAGAGAAAGGGAAAGAAAGAAGGGCCAGGACATATTTGCTAAGAGCAGGACAGGGCCGTGCCCTTGAGGTTCAGAGTGGGTGTGGCTTTTGGAGGAGGAAAACGAAAGCAAGTGGCATTATGTCCACTGCAGCTTGTGTCTAGAGAGCTTTCCCACTGTCACCACAATGACTACACTTCTTTCTCTAACATCCTGCGAGGACCCTGCCTGTCCCTGGAAGGGTGTGTGAAGAATATGACTATGTCTCATGTTTCCATAGGTTTGGGGAAAGAGAAAGGGGATGGGTGATGGCCGGAGGGGGAAGGATTAGACAAAGAACTTCTGAAGATGCCGGCGTCATGAGGAATATTGTTAACATTTTATAACTGTCAGGAGAAAGACAGGAAATTGAGTGAAGGTTTTCAAGATTTCTAGAAGATTGCTTTATGATAGATGGGTGCCAGGCTGAGGTTTTCACCATGATGAAGTCTATTTTTTCTGACAGTTTGTCTGCTATATTATGAGCTACTTGGGCAGAAAAAAAGTGGCTTTCGCACTTCTGAGAGATAAGCTCTGTGAAGGCCCGTTTTTCATTACAGAGCATTATAAAGGAGCAAGGGGTTGGGTTAAATGGGGGAAATTCAACATTATATGAAGATAAGCCCATAAGCATTCTTGCAGAGCATGGGGGAGATACTCTTGATTCTCAGAAGAAGGCTTTATCTTTATTTTATGTAGAATGATAACCACCAAGGACACCTAACTGTGACTTCCACAGTGTTTAGAGTTGAGACATGTCTGTACATCTTTCAGCCATCCTCAGAGGCTTCAGCTCAACCAAATTCCACTTGGAAGTGCAAATCCCATCCTCTCTTTCCCACAAAAGATAAGGTGTCTTCTCAACACCTTTTCCACTCTGGGAATATTCCAACTCATCCCCTTCTTGGACGTAACCAGACATTGTTGGGTTAATCAGCAATTCTTAAGAATACCTGGAAATGAGATTTTAATCATTTCCCCTAGGAAAAGTGTTTGGGTCATGGAAATGTTTAGTTAGGCATGTAGTGTGTGCTTCAAAAAAAACAGAGACAGCATTTAGAAATTGGGAGGTTTAGCATGGGAATGCATGATTCGTATTTATCTTGAATCAGACCAGAAATACAGAGTCATGGCTTCCCTTATTAGACTAAGCATGTGCTTCTGGCTTCCCTCGGCCCCTCTCACAGCCTGTGAGCACAGGTCCTTCCAGGACAGGGCATCTCATTCACCTGTCCTTTCAAGGGTGTGGCCCCTCTCAAAACAATGACACTTTAAACGGGAAGTAAACGTGTGCCATTGGGTCACTTTAGAATTGTGAGCTGACACTTTACTTTAGAAGATGAGGATGTGTCTGGTCATTCCTTCTGACCCCAGTGCGGCCTTGCTCTCCTCCACTAGTGACCTAGGAAACCAGAGCCATTGAATATGCTGTTCTGCAATAAAGTTACAAGCTCTCTAACCTACAGCCCCCAATGGAAACAAACCAACCATATTTCAAGCAAATCTGATCTTCGGAAGTTTGGATTTACAAGAGATTATTTATCTTCCTTGGTTATAGGGCTGAAGAACAATTCATGATTTCAACTAGAGATTTGCCAAAAGGATTCCCTTAAGTCATAAATCCATCAAATGTCTTTCAATTTGAATCTGTATTCTGACCATTGGATATAGTCACGGGTTTTCAGGCACATCTTGAAACTAAGGTTTGCTTCTAAGCCAAGCCCTGGGTAGTTATTTCCATCTGAAGACAATTTCTATACTCCTCCTGATATCTGCAGCTGCGTAAAGAAAAAGAAACTAGCTTAATGCATCAAAATATAATCTTCTAAGCTCTTAAGAGTAAAAATAAAGATGCTTTTTAGAATGGCCAAAGCTGTTTTTCTCAGCGTTATTTATGATCAGGTCTAAGACAGGACATAGGCATTTGTCATCCATCCATGCTGCAGGCATTTATTTTAAAACCTTTATCTTAAAAAGAAAATACAAAGATTTATTTCAGATCCCTATCATTCTCATAAATTGAAAAATTCATATCTACCAGCTTCATCACTTCTCCAAGTCAACTGCAGCTTTTAGTCCCCCTTATCAACTGTTCTTGTAGTGTGCGACAATCTTCCTCAGCTTTCCCAGTGCTGTTTATTTCCTATGTAGCCTGCGAGGTGAGCTATAAGCTTATTGGGAGATGTTTCGATCCATACCATTTTTGCTCTGTTTTGTTTCACCTGTGTTTTCCTCCCTTTAAAAAAATTCAGGGACATAAAATAGCTTCTATTGTATATCTTCTGATTAGGACTATAAAAAGTGCTTATTGTACAAGATGTGAAAAATACGGCAAGGCACAAAAAAAGTATAAAAGCATGTTTTCCTACCCCCAGAGAGAGCCTCTGTCAACATTCTAATGTATTTCCTTCCAGTCATTTTTCAATTTTTTTTTGCAAAAACTGTGATCACACCTCATATTTAATACTATAACATTTTCCCCACTAAATAAATATAAATACACTTCATTAAATATTCTTCTACAACTGATTAAATGGTTTACACAGTTTCCTACATTTACCATTCTCTTTTTTCCAACTTTACCGAGATATGATTGACATATAGCATTGTGTAAGTTTAAGGTATACAACATGTTGATTTGATATATTATGAAATGATTTGATAATATATGATATATATTATGAAATGATTACCACCATAGCTTTACCTGGCACCCCCATCACCTCACATAATTACTGTTTCTTTCTTATGGTGGGAACATTTAAAATCTACTCTTTTAGCAGCTTGCAAGTATATAATACTGTATTGTTAACTATAATCACCATGCTGTACATTAGAACCCCAAAACTTATTCATCTTATAACTGAAAGTTTCTACTCTTTGACCAAGATCTCCCTATTTCTCCCACCCCCACACACCCTGGTAACTGCTATTCTATTCTTTGTTTCTATGAGTTTGGCTTTTCAAAACCAATTCCACATATAAGTGATATCATACATGTGATACAGGGATTCCACATATAAGTGAATCCACATATAGGTTCCCCCCCAAAAGTGATATCATTCAGTCTTTGTCTTTGTTTAGTTTATTTCACTGAGCATAATGTCCTCGGAGTCCCTCCATGTTGTCACACATGGCAGGATTTTCTTCTTTCTCATGGCTGAATTCTGTTGTATATATACCACATCTTCATTATTCAGTTTTCTGTTCACAGACACTTAGGCTGTTTCCATGTCCTGGTTATTGTAAATTATTGAGCAATGCAGAGGGGCATGCAGTATCTCATTGAGATAATCATTTCATTTACTTCAGACATATACCTGGAACTGGACTTGCTGGATCATATGGTAGTTCTGTTTTTAACTTTTAGGAACCTCCATACTGTTTTCCATAGAGGCTCCACCAGGTTACATTCTCACCAACCAGGCACCAGAGTTCCCTTTCCTCCATGTCTTTGCTGACACTTATCTCTTGTCTTTTTGAGGATAGCCATTCTGACAGGTGTGAGGTGAGAGGCAATTTGTCTATTTCAATTCTTTTTCTTTTGTAATTTCTACATTTCTGATTCTATTGTTTGGATGCATTCCAAGAATGGAATTAGTCAAACATTTAAAATTCCTAACCATGTTAAATTGCTTTCCAGAAAAGTTGTATGGGTTTGCAGTCACATTCACACAAGTCTCTTAATTTCCTGGCCCCTTGTGGTTCACTCTAATGGTGTGACTTAGTGACAATGTGGTGGAATAACAAATTATAGTATTCTCATTACCTTCATCAGTAAAATAATATGAGCTTTCCAGGGTTGTTGTTTTGATTAAATTTAAAGAATACCTATTTATGCATGTTGCAATGATTCTAGAGATAGTAGTTTAATAAATTTGAGGGTTTTTGGTTTTTTTCCAGATTCTTCTCCCTGCCTGTTTTTCAGGGGAGATACCTAATTCACAGAGACCAAGCAACTGGCTCAGTATCTGGGAGCAGGCCAGTCGTGGGGCCAAGACCAGGGCCCAGGGCTTCCCACCACTTGCTCTGAGTTCCTTTTCCCTATGATATTCCCCTTTGACTCCCGCCCACGGGAACAGCAGAGGTACCCACTCTCAGTCAACAAAACCTCTCTCTGACTTCAGTGAGGTCCATTAGACCTAACAGTTCTCAACCCAGTGTCTGAGCCCTGTGGACATGACCTTCTTAGAGAATCAGATGCAGAAAAATCCTTAAGTAATAATGAAAATCCTGTCCACTACATGGCAAAAAATGATAATGAAAGCAAGCCGGGCACACTGAACTTATTAATTTCTACATGAGCCCCACTGAGACCTGTTAGGAAACTGTGGAGCCTTTTAAATATGAAGGGAATTAGATTGCCTTTCAGAGATAATAGAACTGTTCATTTGTCTACATTGGGCCAGTCTGGACTTGTCTTTTTTCAGGAAAGAGCTGCAGAGAATTATCAGGCATAATTAGCTGGCTTCTCAGGCTGGGTGCCTCTCTGAAGGGTGCTCAGAAAATTGCCTCAGACATGATTTGGCCTGGTTTGAATATCTGGCTGTGGCAAGAGGGTCTCTGTTCTCCAAGGTTGACTATGTTTGTTCTCTTTGTTCTGTTCAGTGTCTGCCTATCCACCTGCCTCCTTGTTTTTGGACCTTCCCAGGGCCTTTATTCATGCTTTGGGCCCCCTAGGCGCCGAGACTGTTCCCGAGGGCTTGTAGGGTGCTGGTGCCTCATGGTGAGAAGGGAATGCAGGCTGTACAGAGTCATGGACTTGAATCAGAAACATGTGATTTCTCATTCAGGCTATGCCACTTATGAGCTGTGGTCTCAGGTGAGTTACTGAAGTCCCCTGATGGCCACTGTTCCCATATTTAAAATGAGGGCAAATACAGTACCTCCTCTTGGGTTAATAGGTGAATTAAATAAGATATGAATGCACAGTTCCTAGAGTGCTCTGGGGCAGCCAGTAGATGTCCAATTCTGTCTAATTCTATCTAATGATCAGTAGTTCTGACAATCCTAGCAATGGTAATAATAAGAGTAATCAGAGTGATTGTAATTCTTATTATCATCAATAGGCCACAAGTATTTAGTTCATTTTAGGTTGATGACAATTATGTGATCATAACTCATCTGGAGTTTGTTCTCACCTGCTTGCACCATTAAGTGTTGCCTCGATTGTTGGTTATGTGGCACTGGGTGGGCAATCCATTGTGTAATGCAGGGAAAAGCAGTTTGTGAATTGTGCAGAAGTCTACAAATATTAGTTGGGAATAATTTTTCTTATATTATACCTATAATTTATCCCTGTGGAGTAATCTATTAGTTATAAGACATACTTTAGATTACTGCAAGTCATGTGCCCTTTTACTGTAAACACACACTTAACACACACACACAAATCCATCCCTCAAACCAGCCCTCTGGTACATAGGTCCGCTATTATGATACTCTTTTTTCAAATGAGGATATTGAGACGTAGAGAAATTAAGTAACTGTTCAAGGTTACCTAGCAGAGGATGGATCAGCCCCATCATTCAATTCCAGACCCTCAGACTCCAGTCCTCCCCTATTTCCCTCTGCCAATTTTCCGGTGTGATACATCTCTTAATGGAAGATTCAGCTGGTACCTGGACATAGCATTAAAGAATGCTGGATCCCATCCTGAGTGTCATTTCTGAGTTTTCTTTCCATCTTTCTAATTATGTCAGTATGTCTTCAACACTTCTCAAACACTTGCAAATCTCTCTTGATGAAGGAGAAAGCTCTACCTCATAGCATTCCATAACAACAGCACTGAGCTAGAATTTTAATAACATTCTGTTGTATTTTATTTAGGTCACTTTCCATTTGAGGGAAGGATTGCTTGCTTTTCAGCTGTTCTCTTTTTGAATAAATTCATCTGAATTTTTTTTAATCCAATTTAAGAAAAGATGTAGGTAAATAAGTATTTAGGTAGTTGATGGCAGTAGTAAAAACCATGAAAGAGGTCTCTAATACCATGGCATAACCACATCCGGGCCTCACTCCCCTGTTCAGCAACCTGAGGACCACCTGCACTGGCCCCAGCCATCACCAGTATGTCCTGCCCCACAGCTCTCTGAGCTCTGGTCCTGGCAGCAAAGGAGCCATTGTATCAGCCTCACCATAGATGTACTTTTACATTCCAAGCTGGTTTGTGCAGGGGGTCATTCCTGAAGGCCAGAGCCTGGGTGCCCTTTGGTATCTCACCCTGGTCTCCGGGCATTCACCTGGCCTCAGCCAGAGGTCAGTCTGTAGCAGTCACTGCAGAGAATTAGAACCCGCAATCCGGGCTACTGCCTTGGGCCTCGCAAAGTTGGAATCAATCAGTTGGAATCAAGCTGCAATCTGTCAAGTTGGAATCAAGAATAATCAGGAAGCAGAAAAACATGGGCCAGTGTCTACTCATTCAAGTATATATGAAAATTACTAAAAAGAATAAAGAATAAAACAAAATTAACCCACACCCCTAAGACCCTGCTGGTCGTTTTTTATTCATATGTAGATACATAGTTCTTATTAATTTGGATCATAGTATATGTGGTTCAGACTCTTTGTGTTTTCATTTTTCACATTTTCTAAGCCTAAAACGTATTCCAAAATATTACTTAAGTGTAGACATAATTACATATCATATAGCTCCATCATAGTTTACTTAACCATTCCACTATTTTTATATGTTTAAGTTGTTTTACAATATTTTTCCATTAAAAAAAAATAGCACTGCCATGGATGAATTTTTTGGAAATACCTTTCTCATACAAACCCAGGAGTCAGGATATTATGTTTATGGTTTAGTTCACAGATACTGAGTCAAAAAAACAGATGTGCCCCATTTTAAGGAAAAGATTGAGATTGTGTCGTCAGATGTTTTTGCTGATGTGACCTGTGATTGCCCAATTTTGAGCAGGTGGTGGGGCTCAGATTAGATGGGGAAGCGAGAACTGGACTCTACTCCCCCATCTGCAGCCTGTGCCGGAGCCTCGGGCCCCTCTCCACATGCCCTATGGCAAAGTCTTCCTCCCACAACTGTGAGACCTAAGGGTTTCCAGTTGTAGGCAAGATGTGATTTGAGAACTCATTAGGGTAATACAGACATTGCTTTAAAACTGAAAGAAATTGAGGGGTGAGGGCACAGCGATTGGTCAGGTTGATGCTTGTCATCTCTGGGGAGGGTGGCAATGAGGGGTCCATCTGTCATCCCCGGGAGCAGCAAGGGACACCTGTGGTTCTGGTTTTGTGGGTGCCAGAGGGGTCCTCCAGGCACACTGGGAGAAAGACCTGATGTATCCAACACTCTGCAATTAAAGTCCTGGTATGCCTCTGTTCTTTGCCAGCCTTGACAATGATTGATACCGGACCGGGGGCATATCTGGGGTCCTTTTTTAGTTATCCTTCCATGGGCACTGCATTCATTCTAGTTTTTGCCTTTTACACTTTTTACACTTCCTTCCTATCTGCTGATGGTCAAGCAGCTCAGGAGGAGACCTCAGCTCCACTGGGGTGGGGTGGACAGAAGCCATCCACATAATCCCTGGGCTCCCCAGTCCTGTGGCACAAAGCCTTGCTTTGCTGAGAGAACTACACATTTCTCCTGCCACAGAGATAGAGGGAGGGTGACCCCTTTCTAGGATGGAGCTGCTCTGCTGGAATAAGGATGGTGTATCTCATCTGAAAGTCTCTACTGCTCACCTCTCTTCCATCACGTTCCATGCTTAATCCTGGTGTCCCGGGCCCCTCCATGGGACCCTGGTTCCACGGGGCTTTTTGGCAGCAGCTGGAGGCCCAGTGAGTCTGCTATCATGGGCTTCTCCCGTGCTGAGCGGTGAGGGGCGGGCACTGACAGGACACCCGCACGGGGTGTCTGGACACTGGACCAAGAACCAGGGACAAGAGAAAAGAGCGCAGGAGCAAGGGGTGGCCAGTGAGGGAGGAAGAAGAGTGGGAGGCCCCGGATAAATACCCACGGTCGGGGCTGGGCTTCATGGGACCAGGTAGGAGGTCACGTGACCCCGGCTTTCTCAGTAAGAAGACTCCGGCAAGGTCCTGCTCCCGGTAAGGGAGAACCAGTGTTTCCTGGTGGGGCGTTCTCCACCGACTGGGTGGAAGAGTAGGGACCTTCGGGGAGGAAGACCATGCTAGTTAGTCTGGGACTGAAGGTTTCCTCGGACACGAACTTTCAATACTAAAAAGGAGACAATCCTGGTAAACCAGAGCAAGTTGGTCACCCCGACGGGATGGGTGTGGAGTTCTACAGTAGAGAACTTGAGTACTGGTACTGGAAGATGGCTTGAGAGAAGTCCTTGAATGTAGGGATTTTGAGTCTTTTGGGCTTCCAAGTTAATGGCAGTATTTTACTAAACAAGATAAAAAGTGAACAATAGAGTCAATAACAATAGCGGGACTGCTGCCGGCCTGTATGGTAACTGTGCAAATTAGAAACAGACAAATTAGAAAGCAGCCCTTTCTTACATGTGGACACTGTCCCACACCAGAGTACATGACTTGGCAAGTGGACGGCCCCTACGTGTCCTCTCAATTGTACATCCTTGTACGGAAAACGCCTTACACAAAATACTACTGAAAATTAGCTAACATTTATTAAATACTTTACATACCAGGCACTGTACTAGGTATTTTACGCACACTATAATTTTTACAACAATCCTCTGAGATAGGCATTATCATTCTCCCTATTTTACAGAAGGAGAGACTGAGAATAAACCAGATTATGTAATTTGCTCAGAACACAGAAGTAATGGCGAAGCTGTTGTTCCCACCAGATGTCTGTGCAACAAATACCCCACAACTTGGGAGCATCAAAAAGTAGATATTAGTTCTTTCTCATGCGTCAACCTGTTGATTGGGCAGCTCTGCTGATCTGAGCCAGGCTCAGCTAGTCCCAGCTGGGCTCATTTAGGTGTCAGTGGGCGGCTGTGGGGTAGGCCTAGGCTGGCTGGTCTAGGGTAGCCTTGGTTGGGATGACACTGCCCTCTCCTGTGTATTCTTCCAGCATGCTGGCCTAGGCATGTCAGCAGGCTAGCCTGAGCCCGTCCCTGTGGCGACTGCAAAGAAGCATAAGAGCATAGAAATGTGCAAGTACTTTTGCAGAAGCTGCCTGGGACGCGTTTGTTACTGTCCCACTGACTAAACAAATCACATAGCCAAGCCAGGAGTCAGAGTTGGAGTGGATTCCCAAGGGCATGAAGACGTGACAGGTTAGAGTCACCAGTGTGGTCATTCTATCACAGCCTGCCCTGAGGCCACAACTGTTCACATCCCTTCCTCATGCAAAATATGCTCACCCTATCTTAGGACCTCCAAAAGTTGTGTCCAACCAGGGCATCTGGCTGAAGTTCAAGATTTTGTGATTCTCATCATGTCTAGATGCAGCTCCTCTTGGTCCAGAGACCTGCGAGCTAGAAAGATAATTACCTTCCCCCTCATGCCCATCAGGGGAAGGAAAACCTCAATAACCTCCCACTGAAAGAGGGGAAAGATGGGTGGCACACAGTAATCACTGGTCTGGCCCATAACAATCCTGATGTCGTGTTGGAATAAGGTAGCCAGGTTCCCCCATTTTGAGGGTGATTCTCTCCCCTAGAACGGGCTCACCAGTCCGCTGTTCTCTACTCTTCCTGTTAACCACTGTTCTCTCTTCCATCATTTGGTTCGGCTCCATCCCATGGCTGGTAGACTCAGCAGGAGTGGACACAGTGCTCCTGAGATCAGGGGCCTGGCCTCAGCCCCGGAGGACACTCTTAGCCTCATTCATCTCCACATCTGCATCCCTGACTCTGTCTAGCCTTAATAAAAGACAATGGGTCAAACCGAGCTCTAAAATCAGGGCTCATACAATAAGTCAAAAGGAAATGAAAAACAAAACAAAACAAAAAATACCTTTTTCTCTATTGGAGAAACAGTTCAGAAGACACAAGCACCCATCAAGCTCCAGGCTTGAAAGCATCCTGAGGTGTCAGGGACTCCAGATCTATGACCTTGTTGACTAGTGTGATGCAAACATGTTTATGATGCGTTCCCACTCTCTGTCCCTGGCAGCCAAATTCTAGACCACATGACCCAGCCCCCTGCCTAGCTGTGATGGGACCTGAGGTAGGCATCTGACTCAAAGCGGCCAATGAATAGGCTAGTTACAGCCTGTGACTTGCTACCCGGATAGAAAAGATGGAGCAGGCCAGTTAGTTTCCTGCTCGTGTGCTGAGGGGCTACTTTGGGGGGTGGGGGTTGCAAATGAAGCTTCCTCAACACCCGTGACTCCCAGCTGTGAGCGCTTGGTCAGCAGACTGAGGGGATGCTGCTGCTCCCAGAGAGACACAGATGGTCCCAGCAGGAAGGGTCTAAGTGGTCCCTGTCAGAACCATGGCCTCAGTTCCCAAGTGGTCCTGTCATCCTGGTGATCTTGGATTTCCATGAATTGTCCTCATTGGTGCAGCCATCTCTCTACTTTCTCCTGAGATGACTATGTCTCTGTACCTGGAAACCAAAGAGGCCAAATGTAAACCACCTATTATTATAGTTTTCTATATTGAGAGCATGGGTCATAGTTTGAGCTACAGGAGGAAAAAGAGCCCAAGAAAGTTCAGATAAGGGGGCAGCCTGGAGAAGAATGAACTGGGAATTTGAAAACATTGAGGAAATCCTCTTAAAAAGCCATTACCGGTGATCATCCCAGTGAAATCAATGGTGATTGAAAACCAGCTCCGACTATCAGAAATTGGACCATTTAATGACTGAGTTTAGACAACTTAATACCAAGTCAAATCCTTTCTCCAGAAGCTGCCAGGAACTTATGACAGCAGCCATATTGAATAGGCCTGGAATCAGAGTCCATCACAAATATTAATTATGAGCATGAATTTGTAAGGTCAATGGTTTTACTTTAATAGGAATTTGGGGCCTATGAATGCAAGTCCTAAATGTCTTAGACTTGTTTGAGATTCCAAATCAAAGAACAGGAGGACAGGCATTTATAGTTCATTCTGCTTGGCACAGTGTCCAGTGTGAGATCACTGAATACCTTGGCGTGAATTCAGAGCTCAATTTTATGATCTTGTAGCTGCCTGTAATCACAGATGAGGCATCAAAGGCCAGCTGTCCCCCATGAACCTTGACAGTCTATATAAACTAATTACATTTTTATGAGCCATCCTTTCAGAGGTTTGGAGAGAGGGCCTATTAAGCCAAGTTCAATATGATCTGCAAACTTACTTTAAAAATTATTATTATTTATCTAAGTTCCAGCTGAGTGCCACGGTAAATGACATCCCTTGCAATGGTTGGCTCGTGTGGCTGAGAACTTCATTAAAATACAACACTGTATTATTTTTTAGAGGAAAGTTGAATCCCAGTATGGCAGGAGTTCTTTATGCACATTAATGATACTAATAGCAAATTTTGAAAGGCAAGGAATTAAGAAGCAAATTTGGAAAGTGAGGACACATTAGCAAAAGCTCCTGGCTTCATCAGGCTGTGGATCACAAGGGCAGAAACGTCACACTCTTTGTCCCCGAGTCCACTACACAAGGAGCCCTGTTTCCCTTTTCTGTGTCTCTCTTGAAGTCCCTAAAGAGGTGAGGTAGCAGATGTAACACCCACTGCCTCCTGCCCTTGGGCCACCCTCTTGGCTCTGTTTGGACTTGCCTATCCTGTCTGCTCGGAGGCCGCCCTTGCTGGTCTGCCTCAGCCATGCTCCGCACCAGCCCCACAGGTGGTGGGCTGGCCGTGCCACTCCAGGTGTGTTCTGTTTAGCTTCTGCCCCTAGGAGCTCGTCACTGCCTGCCTCTGGATGCATGTTACTCTGATGCTGTCCTCCATGATGCTGGCAGGCCCGAGAGTTAGCTCACGTAGCCGGGCACTGATCCACACTGACCCCCCTTCATCACGTCCCTCCCAGCCCAGGAGGAGATGGCCTTTCTCCTCTTCTGGTCCACTCTTGCCCTGGGGTTCCCACAGTTCTTTCTGTTTTAGCACAGAGCCCTGCCTCTCCAGAGATGGTTGGGGCACCCAGGCTGTAGATACGAAGGATGGATTCACACACAGGCGTGACATCTGCCCTGGGAAGTAACATCGCCCTCCAGTCTCTGCCCTCTACTGTCTGAGTTCTTTCTCAGTTGTAGTGGGACCCCATTTCAGGGTCACACCTCTACCCCACAGGACTCCCATACTGACAACATGTGAATAGGCTCCTCTTTCCTGAGTGGCATCCTCACAGCTCTCAACTCGTGCAGTTCTTTCCCCGGCCACAGCACTGTGATTGCCTGTTCCTGAACCTGCCTACTCACCGGTCTTGAGCAGCTGCATCTGATCCATTCTGTGTCCCTAGCACCTAGCACTGAGTAGGTGTTCAAGTAAAGTCTGTGGAACGGATGGATGGCAGGTTGATATTATATCACGTGCTTCAGCTAACCTCTCACCACTTTTGTCATATTTTCTCCGGGGCTCAGCCTGGGTTCTGCTGCTCTTCAATGCAATCTATTTAATTGCCTACCCCTCTGACCACAGTGGGCTTGTTCATGCTTATATGCTGCCACACAGTCTGGCTGAGAGGTTCTCCGTAGGTATTTGCTGGTTTGAGCTGAAAGGACCGAGTGGTTTACAACCTATGTTAAACAGCATGCAGGCAGGGCTAGGGGACTCTGGTATTCAGGGAAGTCTGTTGCCCTTGTTGCACACGGCCAGGGACTACCCCTGGCTCCTGGTGGCCCTCTGGTGAACAAAGGCTCTCAGGCTGCTGTGTTTTCCCACATCAAGACTCCCACACCCAACATGGCCAGTGAAGGAAGAGGCTGGCATAGGAAAATCAGGACTAGAGGGGACTATGGTGATACAGAGAGATTCCTTGTGGTATTGGAGAGTTACTTTCCCTAAAAGGAAAAGGCAGCTGCTACTCAGTGCTGGCTAATTTCTTTTAAGAGAGTTGATTTTTAAAAAGTCAAATGGTTTCATTTGAGGTACTAGTGTTTTAAATGCAGTTGTAAGAAATAACACAGAGATCCTGTGTACACTTTACCCAGTTTTCCCCAATGATAACATCACAGAAAGCTATAGTATAGCATTATGACCAGAATATTGACATTGATAGTCAAGATCTTTCACCACAAGGGTCCTTCATGTTGCCATTTATAGCCAAACCTACTTTCCTCCCACCCACTCCCTCCTTACCTTCTAGCAACCACTCAGCTGTTCCCCTTCCAATAATTTTTTCATTTCAAATATATCATATAAATGGAATCATTCAGTTAGTCACCTTTAGAATTGGCACTTTTTCACTCAGCATCATCCTCTGGAAATTCATCCAGGTCATTGCCTGTATCAATCATCCATCCTTTATATTGCTGCATAGTATTCCATGAAATGCATGTTCCTTCATTCACTGAAGGACTTCTGGGTTGTTTCTAGTTTGGGGCTATTATGAATAAAGCTGCTATAAACATTTGTATACAAGTTTTTGTGTAAATGTAAGTCTTCACTTCTCTATGATAAGTGTCAGAGTGTGATTGCTGGGTGGTACAGTGTTACATCTTTAGTTTTTAAAGAAACTGCTAAGTCTTTCTCCAGAGTGCACCATTTTAGTTTTCCACCAGCAATGTATGAGTGGTCCAGTTTCTTTGCATTCTTACCAACATTTGATGTTATCACTATTTTTTATTATAGTCATGCAGATATCTATGTAGTGTATCTCATTGTGGTTTTAATTTGCATTTCCCTAATGGCTGATGATGTTGAATATATTTTCTTGTGTTTATTTTCCATGTGTATATCCTCTTACACAAATTGTCTCTTCATGTCTTTTGCCCATTTTATAATTGGATTGTTTGAGCTTTTACTGCTGACTGTTGAGAGTTCTTCACATGTTCTAAATACTAGTACTTTGTCAGATACCTGGTTTGTAAATATTTTCTCCCATTTTGTAGCTTGTCTTTTCATCCTCTTAACATCATCTTTCCTAAAGCAAAAGTTTTAAATTTTGATGAAATCCAATTTATCTTTCTATGGATTGTGTTTTGGTGTCCAGCTTAAGAACTCCTTGCCTTGCCCTGTATTCTCCTATGTGTTTTTCTAAAAGTTTTATAGTTTTACATTTAAGTGCATAATCCATTGTGAATTAATTTTGTATAAGATGAGACACTTAGCTTGAGATATTTTTCCCCTTATGAGTGTCCAGTTGTTTACACATCATTTGTTGAAAAGTTTATCTTTCTTCCATTGAATTGCTCTGGCACCTTTGTCAAAAATTGGTTGGGCATAGTGTATGGGTCTGTTTCTGGGCTCTCTTTTATGTTATATTAATCCATATATCTACTGTCCCATCAAAACTATGTAGTTTTGATTACTGTAGGTATATAATAAGTCTTAAAAAGAATGACTCCCAATTTCTTTTTCTTTTTCAAAATTGTTTATTTCAGTTCAATTTTCCATATAAATTTTAGAATAATATTGTCTACATCTATAAAAATCCTGCTGAGGTACTAAAAGGAATTGAATTAAACTTGTTTATCAATTTGGGAAGTACTGGCATATTTACCCTGTTGAATCTTCCAATCCATGAACATGGTATATCCCTCCAATTGTTTCATTTTTCTTTGATTTCTTTCATCAGTGTTGTGTAGATTTTAGCATACAATTATGCATGTTTTGTCAGATTTACACCCACATGTGTTTTTCAGTGACTGTAAATGGTATTGTTTAATGACATTGCTCATGTGTTCATTGCTAGTATATAGAAATACAATTGCTTTTATGTTTTTGTATCCTTTGACCTTACTGTATCCTGTAACTCCTACATAGAGTATCATGTCATCTGCAATTAAGAAAACTATGGTTTCCTTTTATTGCCTTAATGCACTGAGTAGAAATAAAAGATTTTCTTGCCTTGTTCCAGATCTTAGGAAAAAGCACTCAGGCCTTTTACCAATAGGTATAATATTACCTGTAGTAGATGCTGTACATCAAGTTGAGGCAATTTTTTATTCCAAGGTTTCTGAGAGTTTGTTTTTTTAATCATGAGTGGCTGTTGATTTTGTCAAATTCATTTTTTCGGATATCCATTGATATGAATAAGTGATTTTTCTTTTTTAGTTTGTTAATATGGTGATAACATTGATGATTTTCATGTATTGAACCAACCTTGCATCCCTAAAATAAGTACCATTTAGTCATAGTGTATAATTCTATTTATAGGTTGCTAAATTTTATTTACTAATATTTTACTCAGTATTTTTTTATCCATATTTATGAGAGATTTTGGCTTGTCATTTTCTACATTTGTATTGTCATTGTCTGGTTTTGTATCAAGGTAATAATAGTTTTATAAAATGAATTGGGAAATGTTCCCTCTTTTTCTATTTCCTAGAAGAGATTGTATAACATTGGTGTTAATTCTTTTTAAAATATTTGGTAGAATCTTCCAGTGAAAATTCTTTTTTGGGAGTTTTGAAATCAGAAATTAAATTTCCTTAAAAGTTACAAGGCTCTACAAGTGGTCTATTTCATATTGATTGAGTAGTGGTGGGTTGTGTTTTTCAAAGAATTCCTCATTTCATGTAAGTTGACAGATATATGTGTGTAGTGTTGTTTTTAGTATCCAATTATCAACCTTTTAGTGTCTGCAAATGATATACACTAGTTCACTTCTGATGTTGATAATTCATGTCTTTCTTCTTTGTCAGTCATGCTAGAGTTTTATCAATTTTATTAATCTTTTTGAAGACTCAATTCCTTATTTCATTGATTTTTCTCTATTATTTTTCTGGTTTTTGCTTCATTGATTTTTGTTCTTTTCTTTCATTCTACTTGTTTGGACTTACTTTGCTATTCTTTAGCTGGCTTTTGGGGTGGTAGTTTAGATTATTAATTTGAGATATTTCTTCTTTTCTAATGTATGCATTTCCAGCTATAAATGTCCATCTCAACATCTTGTTAGTTGTGCCCTACAAATTTTGATGTGTTTTTATTTAGTTCAATGTATTACCTTTATTTCCATTGAGACTTTCTTTTTGAGCTGTGAGTTATTAGAAGTGTGTTGCTAAGTTTCTAAATGTCTGAATATTTTCCTCTTATCTTTCTGTTGTTGATTTCTAGTTTTGTTTCTTTGTGGTCAGAAAGCATAGTTTGTATGACTTTAATTCCATTAAAATTCTGGGAGCTTGTTTCATCACCCAACATCTATCTCAGAATATGTTCTGTGGGCACCTGAAAAGAATGTATATTCTGCTGTTGTTGGGCGAAAGGTTCTAAAAATTTCAATTAGATCCTGTTGGTTGTTAGTGTCATTTTTTTTCTATATCCTAACTTATTTTCTGCCCAGATCTATCAACTGTTGACAAAGGGCTGTTGAAGACTACAATTATGAACTTGCCTATTTTTCCTTATAGTTCTACTGTCTTTTACTTCACATGTTTTGCAGTTGTTATCTAGTCCATACACATTTAGGATTGCTATGTCTTTATTGTGGGTTGACCTTTTAATCATTATATAATGTTGCTGTCTCCAGTAATTTTTTTGCTCTGAAGTTTACCTTATCTGATATTAATATAACCACTCTTCTTTCCTTTGATTAATGCTTACCTGATATGTCTTTTTCTATTCTTTTACTTTCAATTTGTCTCTATATTATAGACAATATATTTCATCTTGTTTTTAATTTACTCTGCCAACCTCTGACTTTTAATTGCAGTATTTAGACCACTGAGACTATGTAATTATTGGTTTGTTGGGATTTAATTCTTCCATTTTATTGTTTTCTGTGTTCTGTCATATCTATATATATGTTGTGTGTTATATATATATGTTCTCTTCTTGTCAGTTATCTGAATATGTTTCAGAGTTCATTTTGATTTATCTAAAGTGTTTTTGAAGGTATCTTTTTGTATAGCTTTAAATTTTTTATTGCTCTAGCTACTGCCAGGTAAGGGAGGCTGTCCCTCCCCTGTGGTCTCCACTGAGACATGGGAAGGCCTTCATCTTGGCCATTGAGGATGAAAGTCCCAGCTCCCTACTTGATCTTCTCTGACACTGCTGCAGCCAGGATTTGGGGGTATCTCATTAAACCTCATGAGAGTGGAAGTCTAAGATCCCACTCATCCTTTTCTGGCATGGGTAGGATAAGACCACAGTTTTTTATGTAGTGTTTATGACTAGAGTGGCAGTTGTCTGGAAATTATCTGTCTTGCTAAGGCTGATGCTTTCCCGGTCCTTTGGCTATAGAAAGCAACCTTTTGTTTGAAGTGTTATTGGTTTTTGCTGTACCTTTTGGCATTTTTGAGTTGCTGGCTTCTTTAGCTCCAAGTGTGGTATGTATGAGACAGAAAGAAAACCCAGGGAACTTACCACCATGTTGTTTCTCAGATCTCCAGCTCCCTAAGTAGTCTGCCTTCTCTCCAACTTTCAGAGTTTTCCTATGTTTGTTTTATATATCTTGCCTAAGGATTTTAGATATACTTAGTGGTAAGAATAGATTAAAGTCTAATTTTTTTCATCTATAAATGTAGGTCTTGTCATTTTCCAAAAGAAGCCAGAAATCCAGAGTTTGTGTGAAATTTACAAATGTTTTGTTTTTAAAAGTAAATAATGCAGTTTCTTCAATAAATCATTGTGTAGAAAGACAATCTGCAGATCAGATTACACTGCTGGCTGGATCTGGCCCCAAGCAACCAGCTTGTGACCTCTGGTTTAAGCTATCCAGGCAATGGGACATGAAGAGGTGTGGGTTGACTATTGGAGGTTTGCACACTGCCTAAGAGGGGTATTTGCGTATATCACATTTACTCCTTCCTTCCTAAGACATTATGGAGTGTCTCCTGTGCGCACTACAGCAGTGAATGAGACCCACAAGGGCTTCTCACCACAGAGCTTACATGAACAAACAGAACATGCCCTTCTATCATGAACATCATGATGCAGAACAGGTTTTCAGAAATAGATGTGACTCCGTGGGTAGCTCCCTAGGCGGGCTGTCTTTCTGATGGTTAGTTCAGTGGATTTCCTCAGGAATATAAGCTCATCTTTCTTGTTGCCTAAAAAGAATGCCTGGAAGCAGCCCCAATGGCTCCAGTGACATCTGGAAGAGAGAGAGCAACTACCTCCAAACTACATCAGGGCACCCTGTGGTGGAACCTGGCCATGGCAGAGATAGCAGAGCTTTTCCAAATTTCATGGTAGAGGAAGGTAGGGGGAAAACCAGAGTCATACCGATCAAAGTTAAGGACACGGGAAGGCTGGCATTTGGATATAGGATTTCGGCATGAGTTATCATTGCATGGACAGGTCCTACATAGGAGTGAAGGTTGCAGATAGTTGTCTCAGCATGCACTTGCCTGGTCAAACCAGGGACTGGAATGGAATGGGTACCACCTGCCCTCTCCAGGAAAGAAAAGAGATAGGGATGGACCCAGGAAGTCAACAGCACGAATTCCTTTGATCCTTTTAGGTCATCTGGGTAGGTATGATATACCCAGTCCTGGCTTTGAAGACACATATGTGTCTTTAAGTTTCCCAAACAGCATAAACACCCATCAAGAGGTATAAACAGGGACATCCTGAACAGCGAAAGCTGTCCAGCTCTTGCATTGTACAGTATTAGGTTTCTGCACACACAGATTTTGTGGTGAAGCCAAAGTGTGAAAAACCCAGCATTAAACTTTCTGTTTATATTCATATCTGAACATTATCTGTGATCACAACAGAAACATGGTTATTTTGTTCTGAAAGAAATTACTTCTCTTACACTTAGGCCTTTTCTGTCTCAAAACCTTGAAATCTTCAGAGGTCTTTGGCAATTCCACAATTTTTATGAGTTTCAGCAATAAAAGAAGTTGACTTACTCAGCTAGGAAAAGGATGATAAATACTAATTGAATTTTATTTTGCAGAATCCTGCAACTAGAGATAAGGGAGCTCAAAGATATGACTAAAACAAACAAATAGCACATAGTTTGTTTTCCTGCACAGAAGATACAATCCTGGCTAACTTGAAAGCACTCCCCTTTTCCTCCAAATATGAGAAGGTCACAGTCTCAGCTCACTGCTGCCAAGGTGGCTGTCCCCACTATGAAATGATTGTTCAGTGGCATTTACAGCAAATTGCAAAAAGAAGAAAGAGCTTGCTGGAAATAGACTGGTGTCAGACTACCCCATCTTGTAAAGGTAATTAAAAAAAAACAATATCCATTGCCAGCCTACTGTGTGCATGGCTCTTTCCTGAGGGACTTACACACATAACTTCATGTACATTCACCAACTGCATGAGCTTGGTAAGTCAGCACTATTTTTACTTTAAAGATAAGGAATCTAAGGCTCACAAAGGTAAGTGACTTGCTGAGATCACATAGCCAGGTCATTAGAGCCAGGATTCACATAAACTGGCATCAATCATGAGACCACTGGTCCTCAATGGGGGTGATTTTTGCCCCCCAAAAGACACTCAGCAAAGTCCAGAGACATTTTTTGGTTTTCTTAACAGAGTGGGGATTGCTATAGCATCTAATGGGTAGAGACCAGGGAAGCTGCGTGAACACATGACCGCCCCCTACGCCAAAGGATTTTCTGACCCACAATGTCCATGGTCCTGAAATTGAGAAACTCTGGTGTAGAAGGCAGGAGGCCTTTGGGTTTCAATTCTGTGTCTAGCTCAGAACATAATTTTACTTCCTCTCTTTAAGCCTCACTTTTCTCATGTGTAAATCAAGGGGATAGACTCTTAGACTGGATTATCTCTAACGTATTTCTAGCTTTCATACCCTATGGATCCTGGGGAACTTTAGAATTTCATTTGTGGCTCCTAAAGTGGTCTCAAAAGTGCCTATGAATTTTACTGAGGCTTCAAGCAGAAGTAAGGAGAGTCTTTGAAAGGCATCAACAAGCTATGTACCAAGTATACCCGTGGACGCTTACACATTTTGCTATAGAAAACAAATGTCTTCACATCATATTGTATTTGGGTCTTAGTTAATCGTCCTGTTGATTCTGACTTCTCCCTGTAATTAAGTTTCCCAGTCTGGATCAGCCAGTGATTGTCTCCATGGGCTGGCCCAGCTGGGGGTTTCCTGGTGTGTCAGTGCGTTTGGGGAATGCAGATCAACAAACAGGGGAACAAAGATATCTGTGTTACCAACAATTGTTTATATTATGGACACACAGACTGGCAGCCACAAGAACAGCTGAGCCCTCAGCACGGGCAGATCATGGAGCCATGGCTCTGTTCTCCTGGATCGGCACAACCGGCCAGGGGAGGCCAGCCAGAAAAAAAATTACTTAAAGCCCAAAAATTACTTCTTTGCCAACACACCACATACACACACCCATATGTATTTAATACACATAGATTAACACATGCATTTGGCAATAGATAAATTTTACAACCACTTCACTTGTGATTATTTTAGGAGGAATGAACTTTATCCGGTATTTTGTGATAGTAGAGAACAGTCTCTCAGTGTACTGCAGACTCACTGCTAACGCTTTTTTGAAGATCAGTGGAGGGAAAGCAGGTAGGAATTTGCTTGAATTTTAGAGAGGAGGGCATTGGAGAATTGGTAAATTAAACTGGTAAATAAAACTCTCAACTCCTTCTGAGTCAGGAGATAGAATGTCGGTGTGAACATGATTCGGTTCGTGCCTTAAAGAGCCTAGCAGTCTCCTGGTGGGGAGGCATATTAGAGCCGGGTTGGAGGTAAATGATATTGCCGTGCATTAGATGCTGGGAGGCTGGGCCGTAGTCATAAGGCTTGGGTGAACTTTCGGCAGGCTGAGTTACTTCTGCATCGTCAGGGCTGAGCAGAGCGTCGGTGAACACTGTTTGTGTTTACAGTGTCTTCTGAGCACAACAGACCCTGCACAATTCTCTCACATAGCTCTATTTACACTGCACCGAAGGCATTACCACACCTGCTCTGTCTGCACTGGGAACTCTGTGAAGGCAGAAGCCCCGGCTTACTTGCTTCATTATCCCCTGCACCTGGCCCAGGGTGTCCCTGAAGAATGGATGAGTTCATGCACAGCTGAGTGGCACCCCACGAGTCCTGTGTTCCAAGGCCTGTAAACTCCCTGAGGGCTAGGGACAGTCGGGTGAGGTGTCGTGTCTGGCAGGGAACCTGAAGGATGGGACAGAGGAAAGTAGGTGGAAACTTCCAGAGCATGAGGGCCAAGTCGGAGTACCTTTGCCTGGAAAGAATGGTCAGCTTTTTGGTGTCTGAAGGCTCATGTGAGTTTTCACCTGCTGTTTAACCAAGTGCCACAAATTCAGTGACTTAAAACAACCCCCGCTTACAATCTCAGTTTCCTGGGCACAGTGTGGCTGGGTCGTCTGCTCAATGCCCTACCCAGCTAAAAGCAGGGCATGATGAGGGCTGTTCCCTCCATCAGTGTAAGCCTTCCTCTAGTCATCCATATCCTTGCCTGAACATTGGACTCGCCCAGGGAGCCTTCTGAAAAATCAATCGTGGGCTACATCCCTAAAGAATTCAATTCAGTAGGTCTGTAGTATTCCAAACCTGGAATCAGAATTGTTTTGAAACTCTAGGCAATTCTGATGCAGTTCCAGATTCAAAAGCTACTGAACAGATCAGTGTTTCCAATCAGCTGCGGCACTTATCAAACTTGGAACCACCCAGACCCCTGCCCGGGGGGTTATTGTTCCTGTGGATGTTTGCACTGGGCATCTTTGCTCCCAACCTCTTTCCACCCCAGAGTCGCCACACTTGCAGGCAGCTCGTCTTCCCAGAGAGTCAGTCACTGGGCCTGAGTGAATTCTGCATAGCTAGCTGGCTAACAGGCACCACAGGTGAATCTGATATTGTCCAAAGTCTAGGACCCACAAACTAAATGGATGCCCCTGGCCATCAGGTAGATGCAGTAGAGCTTACCTCTAGCAGTCACTTAATTAGACTTTTATGACATTTAATCTGACTTGGACGATGGGTGTTAGAAACTGCAAAGGTCTTTTAAATTTAGTGGCAGTGAACCCAAACACGGTGCACAAATAGAGTTCAGATTCTGGCTGGAGGGCATTATTTATGCTAGAATTGGAGCAGCTGGTGGCTTTTTGCAGGCACCATCTAGGAGGCCTTTGGTGCAGTTCAACTCAGAGAAGTCTGTTTTCTACATGTAGCCTTGCGTTTCTTCCCCTGGGAGCTTCCTTCTAGGCAGGAGCCCTATGAGACAGTCCCAAGTTTGTCTCTTGTCAAGGCAATCACAAAAGCCAAGATCTCTCTGCTCCTTTGAAAAGGCCTTGATTATGGTGTGGTGCAGAGGTTTGTGCACATTTTAAAATCACAGTCCCTGTGATATCTTATGGAAGACACAGACCTTGGTGCCCTGAGAAATGCTTGGAGAATTTCACCTAAGTTTCAAGGGATTCATGGAAACTAAGCTAAGGCGTCACCCCTCTGCTAAGCCTTCCAGGCCCTCTCTCATCTCAGCAGATACATCACTTAACACTTACCCATGCGGGACCTTGATAACATGGCCTTGGACCTGCTGATTCATCCAGTCCTCCCCTCTCCCAGCGGTGACCAGCCTACTTGTCTCTAGGTCCCCCAATCTAGGACCGAGCAAAAATGTGTTACATGAAAGCTCGATAAATGAGTGTGAAGCCCTGTCCCTGTTGCCTGAGGCAGGTATAAAAAGGCCCTGCCCTCAACTCATTCACTCAGAGGAGGAAGCTGACACGAGACGTGCTCAAGATCACCGGACGCTTAAAGAAAACTGTTGTGGCTTGAGTTCAACTGGAGACATCCGAGGAGGCTTCAGTGTGGGAGATGATTCTTGAAATGGCCATTGGAAGATAATTGGGTCCCGGGCGCTGCCTTCAAAAGGCGAAGGAGAGCCAGTAGAGACACAGGAGGAGAAAGATGTGGCCGTATTCTCCGCCTGGCACACAGGCTTCACGTGTGGAGGGGACGGGAGCCACAGTGAGGAAGGAGCAACAGGACGAAAACGCGGAGCTGTTCGCAGCCAGCCTAGGCGCTTGTGCTTCCTGGGGAGCCGAGAAAGCTTTGAGTGACAGGACAGACATGGAGACTGAGCTTAATGCAACTCAGTGACTGCATTAAGCATGAAGCAGTAACCTACCCACATGCATGGACATATTTTGGAGGGTGTCACAGGAAATCAAGGTTACACGTCTTGGCCACTATAAGAGTAACTTTTGGTGTTGCCAAATACTAATCATTGATTCAAAAATACGTATTGAACTAGGTGCCGAGCTCTGTTCTAGAAACTGGGATACAAATCAGGGAACCAGAGTTCTACGCCACTGTAAAGCTTACACCCTAATAAAGGTGGGAACGAGACACAGACGATGAACAACAGACATAGCAAATAAGTAAACTGTAGAGAAGGTAAGATAAAAAAAGGGAAAAGGAGATCCAGGAGTGTGGGGGCAGGCCTCACTGGGAAGTCAATAGGGAAGGGAGAAGGGGGAAGCCTCCTGTGTCATCTCGGAGCGGTGGTGTTTCAGGCAGAGGGAACTGTTAGTGCAAAGGCCCAGAGGTAGGTGCTGGCCTGATGGTTTGGGGAAAGGCTGGAGGTCATAGAGGTAATGGGGGTGGGGCAGACCAACCATGGCTTGTGGGTCATGGTGAGAATTTTGGCTTTTCCTTTGAGTAAATTGGGAGCCGCAGCAGGGTTTTGAGCAGAGGAGTGACATGAACTGATTTAGATTCTGATGGGTCTCTCTAGTTACTGTACTGAGCTGGATAGTTGGAAGACAACAGTGTCAGGAAGGCCAGTTAGGAAGCTACTGCAGTAATCCATCTGGGGTGCTGGTGGCTTATCAGAGGTGAGAAATAGTGGGATTGTCTTTGGTGGGTATGGTTTGGAAAGGTAGAGCAATCAGGATTTCCTGATGTATTTTTAGAGAGAGAGGTATGAGAGAAACAGGAATCTAAGATGGCTCCACGGTTTGGGGCCCAAGCAACTGGAAGGATTGGGGTGACATTGCCTGCAGTGGGAAAAGCTCCCAATGCAGTGGTTTAGGAAGAAATACTAGGCATTTACTTCAGAACATTCCACTCGCTTATGTCTTCTAGCGTCTAAGTGGATACACAAATGAAGCAACTGGATACCCAAGTTTGGGGTTTGGGAGAAAAGTCTGACTGGAGAAATAAATAGAGAATCATTGATCTATAGCTAGTCTTTTAAGCCATAGGATATTGAAGTGTTCAAGAGGAGAGATGGTTCTAGTAAAGAAGACTGGCCAGTGCAAGAAATGAGAAGAAATGGCCAGTGCATTAGAAAGTGTCTGGAAAAAAGGTGAAGAAAAGGTAGTGGTGCATGAAAGAGATGAGTGAGATGTCCCCCAATCCAGTTTCTGCTTCTCCTGGGCGCATAACTAGTCTACAGTTTCTACCCTCCCTTGAAATTAGGTGCATGCACATGACCGAATTGTGGATGGTGAAATGTGGGTGAAGTGATGTATGCCACCTCCAGGCCTGGCCAGTAAAATCTCCTGGTCTCTTAGAGCAGTGGAGGACCCCATAGACCCAGGGTGGTAGAGCCTCTCGACGGGAGGACCTGGTTCCTACGTGAGTGCATTAAGCATGAAGCAGTAACCTACTGATACATGCACAGGTGAGATGTAGGGTTTGGAATGTGTCACAGATGAGAAATAAACCTGTATTCTTTTCCACCACTGAGATCTGGGGGTTGGTCGGGACAGCAGTTAGTGTACTCTTGACAAAGAGAGGTAGTGATCACGTGCTGCTAACAGGTCAAGGAAGGTGAGGGCTGAGAGAGGATCACTACGCACTGCACACGGCCTTGGAATGGGAGTTCCAGGGGGTAGGGTGAATGAGAGTCTGACTGGAGCTGGTGCAATAGAAAATGGGAAGAAACAAATAAGTGTTGGTGATCCCGTCACCAGCTCTCTTTTGAGGAACAAAACTGCCAAAGGGAACAAAGAATGGGGTACTAGCTGATGGGGAAGGAGGGGTTGAGAAAAGGGTTGTTTGGGTTTGTTGGTGGAAAAACGTCAGCTCTTTTCCTGAGAGCATGGTGCAGTTTGGCACACGGCCTGCGCCTCTGCTGCTCGCCTGGGATCGTTATTTGTTTCCGCCTGAATAGCAAATGATATCGTTTTGAAAGGCCTCCTGGTGCCTGATTGATTTGTTAGGAAGCCTGACAGCCTTAATGGACTTTTCTGACAAGACAATGGCTTCTTCTGCCAGTGCTTGTGTTGGACAGGTTCCAAGGATCATAATGGGCAGCATTATGCTTGAAGACAGAGAGGAAGAGGAGGAGGAGGCGGAAGACGTAAATGCTGCAAGAATTTTACTTAGCATGGAACCCGAAGCATGGGAAGGAAATGAGGTCTGAGAGTCTGTTTAATTGGCAGTTGCCAGGGGAAGAACAAAGATACTAGAGAAGTGTTTCTCTTCGGGGTCCCGGCTGGTAGGAGGCAGCTAGGACCACCCTCTGAGGACATTTGCTTTTGCAGTTAATCTCCATGGATCCCCCCTTTCCTTCTGCTCCCCACTTGCCAAAGGAAAGTGTCCTCTGGGATGCAGTGTGGCTGCTTTGGAAAGGCATGGCTTTACATTCCTACTTCATGGCTTCTCCCTGGATGATCTTGAGTAAGTTACTTTTCATATCTTCAATTTCCCCTCCTGGAATATAGACATCATAATATCTCAAAGAGCTTATGGCATGTGCCAGGAGTCCACAGGTGGTGGCTGTTCGTGTTCGGGATCATCCAAGAAGACACAATGGCCTGGAAAAGCCAGACTGCACACCCAGTTCTTTCTTTCCAGCCTCGCATGAGTCGCTTACCCTCCCGGGGCTCCCTCTCTTCATCCATCACCATGCCTACCTCACAGAACTGAGAATGCATACATGTGAAATACTTAGTCTGCTACTTAACTTCTTAGTGAATTAGCTATTAGAATTATTTGCATGTAAGTGTGTGCATGTATGTGTGGTTTTTGTGTAAATTTGGGAAAAGGCAGATCCCTTGGCTGGTTGGTTGTATGTAACATGGAGCCTGAGCAGAGCCTATGATGGGGTGAGAGATCTAGAACCAAGGGTGACAGTGTGATGCTCAGCCTCCTTGTCACTCTAGGGAGGCCCAAATGTCCCTTCCCGGAGGAGCCATAAGTGCTGAGGGGAACCCCCATCTGAGGGGCAACGTGAGCGACCTTGAAATCCAAGGGTCCTAGGGCCCTGGTTGCTGCCCCCGCAGGCAGCCGGACAGCAGCGGTGCTTGTGATTGGTCAGGCCTCCCTGCCCCGCCTTCTGGCTCTATGAGGCCACTCTACCTGGCAGCACCTAATGACGGTGCATGGTGGACCTCGTGGCGTTATTGCCCTGCTAATGATTCTTAGGGGCTCAAAATACAATGGGCAGTGGGGCAGTCAGGAGACGTATGAAACAAGAGCAGGCATATTCTAGAAGATGTGGCCTTTGTACTGCCCGTGACAAGTTAATATTAATATCATATGCATCTTAAAGTTGAGGAAATTGAAAGTCAGAGAGGCTACATGTCCGAGATCAGACAGCATCCAAAGGGATTTGCTGGTATCTAAACCCAGGTTGCTCTGACACCCAAACACTATGCTTTTTGAATTTCTTTGTCATTATGCCTATATGGTTCAGCTCAGTCCAAATGCTTATGGAGCTCACATTCAGTCCTTGGTACTGGAATTTGGGAATATATGCATAGAGGCAGAAGACATTACGCCCTGCCACGAGGAGTGCTCAGTGCAGACAAGAAGGCAGAGCATGCTCATGGAGCACCTGAGCATGTGATAAATGGTCACCCACCAGGGTTTCCAAACAATGAAACGAGGGCTCAGAGAAAGGCAACTCTAGGTTCTTCCTGGGTTACAAAAAGTGAGAATATCAGAAACATATTAAACTGAAGAGCAAATAAGGTTAGGAAAGCCACAGAGGAGAGGGGAGGAGACTAAGGATTGGGTGTAGTTGTTGTTCAGACCTGACCCCACACAGCAGCGTTCTGTACACATTCACAATGCAGGTCTTGGTTAGTCAATGAGCTTATCAACCAAAACTCTGCTTTCTGCTACTCCATGATGACTGAGCGCCTGCTGTGTGCAGGCACTGCAGCTGGGGCTGGAGCCCAGAGGACAATAAACATTCCTGCTCTAAGAAGCTCTTACTCCATGATCAGTGCACACAGCCACGCCTCACAAAGGTCCAAACCACAGTGCACACCAGTCAGCCCCCGGCTGCCCACAGGGTGGGTGCAGTTCACCTGGGCAGCTCCTTCCCATGGGCAAACACTTGTGCCCCTGGGGGCTGGGAGCTCCATCTTCTGTCCCTGAAGAAAATGCACCAGAATGGACAGAGTGAAGGATTTTATTAGAGATAGAACCTTGAATCCATTCCTGTCAAAAATGAAAATTAAAAGGAAATCATTCACAAACTTCAGAACATTCGCTTTTATTAGTGACAAATTACTGCCTGTGGAAATACTGCTGTAGAGATCCAGGGCTATAAACAACTCCAAATTAGTCTGTTCCATGGGGTGGAAGGGCGCGTTACCTGGTGGTGGCGTTGGGGAGTTGAGAGAGGCAGAGAGGGACCCACAGGGACACCTCCTCCTGGGCTCAGCAGGTGGAGGCAACCCTGCAGTGCTCTTCCGCTCAGCCTCCCCCAGCCAGCAGGCAGAGGCCAAGGCAGAGGCACGGATGACTGGCAGGACAGGGATTTGGCAAAGTGGCTCTGAAGGAACTGATTGAGGAACTGCAGCCCCAGCCGGCCGGAAATGAGCTTGAAGTGCTCCAGGAGGGCTCTGGCTTCCTCAATGCCCGTCTGCTCTTAGCAAGTATGAGGGCACCTGACACATGGAAACGAAGCCTGAGTCATCTTCCAGACCTGAATTAGCTCCCCAAAACAACTCTCCAGGACTTCTTCTTTTAAATAATGAAGTAGCTGATAAACGTGCTGCCAAGGGGATTCAGAGCAGCCAAGGAGAGCGGCTAAGGCTTAAAACCCCTCAGCTCTCCAGGGAGACCTTTGTACTTGCCCTGTTAGAATCTCTGTTTCGGGAGAGTCTGATGGGCTTTTCTCTTTGCAGCTCCAGCAAAGCACTGTCCAGGGGCTTCCAGAAAATGCTCAGAGACCAAGAGGCACCTGGTGGGTCTGAAATGATGATGTAGGGGCCACAGCACAGCTGCCCAAGCCAGGAATTCCTGGTCCCAGCAGGAGTCAGTGCCTGTCCTGGACTGAGCAGCAGACTAGGCAGCTGGGATTGCTTCCCTCTTTCTCCTGCATTTCTATTTCTTTACCCATCCCCATGCTCACTGCAAGACCAGAGCCTGGAAGAGGTTGGGAGATTCCTGGACCATTCTTCAGACCTTCCTTTAATGTCCTCTTTCTTCATCATGACCCATCGCCTGTCCCATTTCCAACTTCTGAGGTGCCTAATAAGCTAACAAACAACAAAGAGAAGAGTTTTGAGAGCAGGTCCTCCTTCCCAGAAATGTTTGTGCTTTGCAATAAACTAGCACAAGAAAGAGAAAGTGTTCCAGCATCACCATGCGAACCTTAGAGAGAAACTCCCCTTCTCTAAATGCCAGTTCATTAATTTGTGAGAGGAAGGAGTTGGTCTAGGTGCCCACCCTTTCCATTCTCTCATTGTATTTTTGTCTCTTACTGGCATGATTTTAGAAATCAGAGAAAACATTCTGTGACCTTGAACTCAGAGAACACTTGACCTCCTCCTTTTGTAGTCCAGTGTCTCTAAATGGGAATCGTGATACTAATGGCTTGGGAGTTGTTTCAAAAATTAAAGATGATGACACTTGGGAACATGCTCCACAAATTCAGAAGATCAAACATCTGGGAGTATTGACAGTTGATGGTGGTTTTAAAAATAACCAGGTACAGGGTAGAGAGAGTGCTCTGTGCTTGCTGAAAATCCTCCTGCATACATACTGATGTACTTATCTGATTGTTGCATGGGTAAATTCCTAGGAGATGAATTGGTGGGTCAAATATATGTATTGTTAGCATCCACTGCAGAACTGCCCTCCAGAGACAAACTGACTGAACAGCAGTTAAGGAACTGCTCTCTCCTCTACTGTGCCAATTTAAAGCCTTATGGCACCCAGGTTTTATTTTGCATTTTGTTGATTACTGGGGAGTGTGAACATCTCCAAAATGGTTATGGGGTATATGTGTTTTTGTTTTGTAAGCTTCATATTGATATATATTTATAACTGAAGTGATATTGTTTTACTATTAATATGCAAAGTATCTGTCTCTAACTTCTATTAAATGATAACTCATTGCCATATTTTTTGGCAAGAAATAATGGTCTTTGTGCTTTTAAATTTTGATTAGATTGGTTTGGGTATAAATTTTAAACTGTATTAGTCACATCCACTGATGTTTCCTTTTGTGATTTTTTTCCCCCATTACTTTTTGTTCTAAGTAAAGAAAAAGATTCTTCATCTAAAATCCAAACAATACTAAGATTTTTTTCCAAGTTCACACCTGGTCCATTTTTAAATGAACGCTTTAAACTATTTGAAATTTGTTTTTGATGTAGGATTAGAGGTAAGCCTCTAACTTAATTTCTTATGAATAAAAAAGTCTTCCACTAATTATCTTAAAAATAATTTTATGAATCCTTAACTTTATAAATTTAGTTGAGCTTTATCTAGGAAAAGGTTTCTTTTCACCATTTTTTTTCTTTTTATAGAGTACAATGAGATATTTTAATCTTCAGATTATGATTAATCTTTTCTTGTTGGTTTTATTTTACCCAAGATAAATTTGTAATATCTTTATTGATTCTATTCCCCACAAATACAGGTAATGCTTAGACTCTGTCCTCCACGTGTACTACATGCTCTGACGTTGGCATTCGTTGCTTTGGCATTTTCCTGCCTTCTTAGGTGTCTCCTCATTTTAGTTTTGGCCTCACTGACTCAGTTTCCAGTGCTCATTTTGCTTTTGTGTTCTACCAATGAAAACTTTCCTTCTGGTGCTGTGTTTTGGGATTCTGTTGCAATCCTTTTTCTTTTTCACATCTATTTTGGTTAATTCTGTTGAGTTTTCATATTATTTGTTACCTCTTAACCCAGCTCTGTATAAGAAGACTTTGAATGAGCTGTGTAACTTCTCTGTACTTCCCAGGGGTAATCAAAAAAATGAAATAAATCCATACTCATAAGTGCCTGTAGCCATGCCTGGCACATAGAAAGTGCTCAAGTAATCTTACCTATTATTATTATTAATATGCACTTCAACTCTCTGGCTATTTTATGCTCTGAAAAGATACAGTGGATAGAAAATGACAATTCCCAGTTTGAAGCCACCCCTATGTCACCATCACAGCACCTTCCTATGAGAACCGTATCGTTAGGAAAATTCTGTCACTACCATTCTGTGTACTCCACACCCATTTCTTGCTCTCAGATTTTTGAAACATAGGGACTCCAACTATCTGTAGAAGGAAAAGCCACGGTGTGTGTATTGTGGTGGTGGTCAAGCAGAAGTCGGGTGGGGAGTTGGGAGTGATGCCTGGGGGACAGCATTATGACTGATCAAACCAGGATCCATTCTGTAGGAAAAAAGAAGGCTCAGTATCTGAGCAGATAGTACCTTAGCACTTCTGGCTTGGGGCATGTAGGGGGTGAAGATTACAATTCTTCATGCTCTGAGGTCAGCACGTTTGCCTCTTTTGAACTGCATAGTTTTGGTGACCATTAATGGATTTTTCACTTCCATTTCATTGGAGGGAGATTGAATTTTCCTCTCAATTCTGGCAGTAGGTTAACTGCAGGGCCAGATTTTGGTGCTTTTGTGAGTGCTGGCCCTTGCTGTGGCTTCATACATACTTCTGTGGGGTACCAAGGGAGGCTGTGTCAGCTGCTGCTAGTCAGGGAGCAGAAAGTAGATCCCTAATGAAGTGCAGTGTCTGTGTTATTGTCTGAGCCTGCAGCTCCCCAGGCTGAAGGCACAGAGCATCCTGGTATTTAGTGGCTGAGAAGGTAACCAGTCCCCTGCACACTACTCTGTCCTGTGCGCTAGGAAGTGAACAGGACAAGTGCGAATAGGAGGCCAGCAAAATGAAAGGGAGAGAACTCTGGGTTCAGGTAGTAGAAGAGGGCTTCTAGGGGTTCACCTTTGACTGGTTCTAACCTTTTATGTATAACTAGGAGCCTTAATTAATTGAGTTCCGACAGCAAGCTTAGATTTCAAGGACTTTTCTAAGTACCTACAAGGCTGAAAATCAGATGTTCATTCAGATGGTCTTTCATTCACTCCTTTATTCATATTTATTGGGCTCCTGCCAGGGATGCAGTGGTGAGCAAGATAGAATCTTCTCTGTCTCTTCTAAGAAAATCCACTCCTCATTGTACACCTACCACGTCATCCTCACTTACTGGAAGCCTTCCGTGCGTCACCACATCTGTGCGTGACTCTGGGAGGTTGCCGCCATGGTTCCCATTTTACAAATAAGTCATTGGAGCACAAACAATATGCCAGTTGTGTGTCAGTGAAGGGCCAGGATTTGACCCTCTGTTTGCTTAACACTAAAGCCCTTGGCTCACGCTTACTAAATCCACCAATTCCTACATCCCATGAATGATCAGAATATGTCTGCAAGGATGTAAACCCAGAACCAAAAATGCATGCTCAATTTGATATGAGCAGCAGAAGCTAGCTGGATCATGTTGTATACTGGGATGCCAAGAAACACCTGGAAGTATTCCACACTTTCAGACAGATGTTTGGCATCAATGAGCCAGTCAACCGACATGATACATACCCAGCAGGAAGGAGGCATTCCCACCTGGGGTACAGACTCTTGAAGTCTGAGACAAATTTTCAGTTTTGCTCTTCTAATCCTCAGGGAAATCACACACTAGCCGGAGCTGAGGTCATAGAGGCCCAAGGAAACATCAAGCTGCTTCTTTGTTGACTGAATAGTTCATCACAGTGAAGCCGCACTTGTGTCCTGACCAGTCTTCGCACCATTCCTGAGGGAGCCACTCACCTGGATGTTTCATCCTGGGCAAATCTTGGTGGGCCCTGCCCATGCAGTGGGTTTGAGGAAGGATGGTCTTTATAGAAGCCTGCAGATTGGACCTACTTGCTACCATTGAGGTGGAATTTGGGGGATAGAGCAGGATTTATAATAAATAAGTAGACAGCCATGAGGCTGAGGATAACTCAGCATTTCCTCGGCTTCCTAGGTAGCTCTGAGTCTCCAAATGTATAACATTCCCTCTCTGCTTCCCAGGTATTCCATCAACAGTATCCAGAGACTCCACTCACCCCATTAATGTGAGCATGATTTTTGAGAAAGGTTTTGCACACCTAAAGCTGAAGAGGGGGCTGTCTGACTCCCTGAACAGACAGCCAGGCTCTTGTGCAGTGTCAGTGTGGTGGAATGGAAGGAGCCCTGGACTGGCTGTCAGGAGGGTTGGGACCTCGTCCTAGCTCTGCCACTTGCTAGCAGAGTGGCTGTGGTAAATCCTTCTCCTCTCTGGCCTCGGTTTCTTCCTCCATAATTTGGGCAATCCAGTTTAGGTTATTTAAAGAAACTTCCAATTCTGCTATCTGAGATTCATTTTAGAGTGACTGGGTTTGCAGGGATGGGCAATCTGTCCTCAGTTATCCATGACCAATAGACACGAAAAGAGGCCCCAGACCACGTAACATATGCTGGATAATTCAAACTTAGCCATTTAATCCCCACAATAAAAAACTTTAGGTAGTTATAATAGTTACTGTGGTACAATGGGGTTCAATCATAATGCACATTTAATTTCCTTGAATGAAACCAGATGTGGATGGTGAGAGAGAATCTTATCTCTACATCCCCTGCCCCTCACCCTATTTTCCATCTCATCCTCAGCCTTTTAAACTAGATCTTAACCTCCAGTGAATCAAGAATATATGGGAAAAGAAAAAGGAAAGGTAATAACAAATGGAAGCTTTTGGGCTTCCAAATGCCTGGTGTTCACAATTTAAAGAGGAGCTAATGTTTTGTTGTTTTATTTTTCAAGTGCAGTTTTGACTGTGCTTGGTTTTCAATTCTCAGCATGCCGGCTGACTTTTGACCCTAAACCTGCACCACCCATATTAGGTATCTGATAAAGATATCAGGTGAAAGATATCAGATGCCCGGGGATTAAGTGACCTGCCAAACATCACAGATCTGGTGAGGATCCAGGATTTAAATGCAGTCACACCAAATGGCCAAGCCCCTTCTCTGTGTTGCTTCCCACAGGGCTGGGCTCAATCAGCCACCTGGACATTTGGTTCCTTGGGAACGTGGTGGGGGTTTGCTGTGAGTGGTCGCCTGAATGAGCGGACATTCACACGGGGCTTTCTCATGTATTATGTTAATCATTTGTAGCAGAGATTTCCCTTCTGGATCTGGGTTTATCCAGTGATAAAATGAGTTTGCAGGCCTAGGGGAGCTGGTGAGCGATGATAGAAAGGCAGCCACCAGTGTCCTAGGCACGAATGGAAGATCAGTTTGGGGTTAACATTTTTCATATGCCACAGGTAATCCACAAGCAATTAATCTGCATGTAGATAATTACACATTGATTGGGTTGTACCTCTTTGAAATCAAGGCTGTGGTGTGTGTAGGTAGAAAGCTGATATGTATTCTGAGGACCACTCAGAGCCACCTGGCCCAGGAAACTCCATTAGCTAGCCTGACGTTCTAACACTAACCTCTCATCTGCTGAAAATTCTTCAGTGTGCCCCCGCCTCACTTTTAGGCTAAAGTCTAAACTTTTAACACGATCCATCAGACCCTGTATTCCCTATATTCTACTTATGTCTAAGACGCTTTGTCTCTCACATTCCTCCTACCTCCCTGCAACTATAACAAACCTATTTCATTTTCTCTAGTAGGCCATGCTCTGGTCACTCTAGACCTTGCCACGTATTGTCCCTTATGCCTGGAATACTCACCCCCACTCTGAGGACCACCAGCCTCAGCCCTTAGGCTCTGGGGACCCCATGTTGATGGCCCCTGCTCAGGCCTGTGCTTGTCACAGCCCCACTCACACTGTACTGTAATCATTGGTTCCTCCTCCATAAGCTCCTTGAGGGGAGGAGCTCAAGTCTGTCTTTTCACTCTGCCTGTGTCCTTACAGCACTGGTGCAGGGGGGGCACTCAATGGCTATTGCTGAATGAATGTCCTAATCATCAACCAAGATGATTAAACTTCAAACTGCCTATCTTGGAGAAATAGCCTCATGACCATGAGCACCTTTCATTTTTTTGTACCATAGTCTCTTTGTTAAAAAAAGAAAAAGAAGGAAAGAAAAGGAACATTGCAAAGGCTATACTTTTACTATGATGTCCAGTCCCAGACTCCTACCCTATATTGTTATTTTCTGTGTGTGTGAGTGTGTGCTTTTGCAGGTTTGTATTCATGAACCCACATATCCTCCAAAGAAAATACATAGTATTATATGGAAATGTCTATTCTTCAGCTTCAAGATGTCCCAGGGACTAGAGTGAGAGCTCGCATCCTCTCCAGAAAGCCTCAGCACTACACTCATCAGCTCATCTGATCTTTTCCTAACACATCCTTGCTTGCAGACCTCTCATAAGGAATCTCCTAATTATTTAAATAGTATCTTCAAGGATGACTTCCAGAAACTGAGGGAAAATTCCCACCACAAGTGATTGTTCATGTGGCAGACTGCTTTGAAAACAGGGGAAGTATAACACAGGGAAAGAAATTCAATAACTGCATAATTTAATGAAAGCAATCTTTCTTTGTCTGAAGCCTTATCTGTAGTCTTACACTTTGGAAAAGCACAGATACCATATATTTTTGAGGTCTTTGTACAACATAATAAAATTAGACTATTTATTATATGTGCATTAATCAGAATGTATCAAATTTTTATCAAGCAACCAAAATAACTAACACTTATGGATTGTGCATTCTGATGTAAATCTAGGACAGAAGGATGAATATTTTAGTGCCTGCACTTAGTCTTTGCAATGACAGAGACCTGGATCCCCTGGTAGAAATAGGAGGTAGGAAGATTCTCTCTTCTGTCCTTGCTCAGAAGTACAGCTGGTAGGTTTGCTGATCAGAAAAAGCTGTCACTTTGCTCTTTTTCTTCTTACCCCTCTTCCTCCTCTGGCCTTACTCTTCTCTCCCCCAACCCCCCCTTGCACTATTCACCTCTTCCGCTTCATTCTCTCTCTGCTTTTTCCATTTTCTCCCATGTCTGCCTTGCATGACAATAACAAACTATCCCAGGGCCTCAAGACCTACCATTACAGGCTCCTTGTTGGCAATGACATAGTTTCCTTGGTAAGCTGTAAGGAGCACAGAGAACTGGAGGCAGACGACCTATTCTTAGCCAGACACCCTTTAATAGTGAGAACATTTCTCCCTCTATCTGCATGACAGTTTTCTCTGGTGCAAGAGGTGTCAGAGGTTTAAGAGAAAGAAACATTGTAGGTGCAGTTGGGAAGGGATGAGGATCCCTGCTTGACTTTTAACTACCTGTGTTACCTTGGCAAACCTGAGACTCGTTGTTCATTTAAGCACTTAGCACAATGCCAGGCATATAGTAAACATCCGGTAGGGGCCTAGCAATAATCATGCACAAGTAATTTAACCTTTCCATGCCCCAGTTTTCCTCTCTGAAGAATCAGGATAATAGCGCCACTTTTCAAATACCATCTTAGCAAAACTAAGTAAGTTAATTTATATAAAATGCTTAAAATAGTGTCTGGCATAAAGCATGTACTCGATGCATATTATCTGACATAGAGTAGGTGTGTTGGGCTGGGTTTGGTCAGGAAAATGGAAAGCACTAGGCATTTCCAACAAGAAGAGATTTCATAGAGGAAATGAGAGGATGCAGTGTCTTTCGAGAAGCTGAGATGATGAAGGAAAGGGAAAGCCACCACCGGTATTTAAGGAGTCACCATTGCAGCACCAACGGGGTGGTCTGTGGGAGGATGCCCAAATGCTCTGCGTCTCTCTGCTGGAAAGCCCGCCTGGCTGTCCCCACTGCTTCAGGGGCAACTGCAGCTCTGGTCCTCCTCCTCTTTCAAACTCTCCTCTGGGTGCCTCTCTGTTCTTACTCTTACAAAGACAGAGAATTTGTCAACTGCTGGTTAGAATTCTAGGAAATCTAGTTCCCAGGACTTTATAGGCCCAGGATACAGTGGAAAGCACAGAGGAGATCAAATGATGCTAAGTTGCCCAAAACAATCAGGCAGAGTAGGAATAATACCCAGGGTCGATATAAACATTACGTGAGATATAGAATGTAAAAACATTTTGTAAACTTCATGATATAAAATAGATAATACATTTTCATGGTAATAGGAATGAGGTGGGAGCAATATGCCCAGACAATGAATCCAAAATAAAACCTGGGAAACCAAGTAACAGTGCAGAAGAGGGAGGTTCCTTAGGTAATTTGGCACATTTAAGAACTTAGCATCTGCCAGACTCTATTACAAAGGCTTTACATGTACTATACGTCAATTAATCCTTACAAAAACTCCATGCAGGAGGCATTATCATACTCATATTCATATTACAGATGAAGAACCATGATCCAGAGGTTTAAGTAATTGGCCCAAGGTCCCACTACTGGTAAACAGTCAAGCCAGGGTTTGAATCTCAACAGCTTGACTCCAGGGCCAATTTCTTGACTGCCACATTATGGTGAAAGGAGGGAATGTGTGAGCTGAGCTTGACAACTTCATGTTCCCTAGGAGCTGGCTCTAGCTGTAGCCGAGGGTCTGCTACATCCTCCAATCTGGGCTTTACATCCTCCGAGCAAAGGTTATTTTAAAGAGCATAGGTTCTTATTTCTTGCCTCTAGAAGCAATTTTAAGCCAAGGTTGAGGATGTGTTCTCCTATAAAGAAACATTTGACAAGGTAACTAAGCAATTTTGCCCCAGAATAGCTGTCCATGGAGCAGAGTTGTAACCTTCCCCAAGAACTGGCTTTTCTTGTTAGAATTCACCTTCATTCACCCACTGCAGCACTTAGCACATGGTTTTCTGAGATCCAGGAAAAACTGATTATCATTCAATAGTCACCATATTACCAAAAACAAAAACAAAAAAAGTTTGTTACTTACCTTGTACATGACAAAAATAGGAAAATGCCAAAAGAAAATCCTTGTTTTTATAATGTGATTATGATATTTTCTGCATCTTTTCAAGATCTGGGAGAAATAGAAATGGTGTCTTGAGAGAGGATTTTCTGGCACATGACACATCTTCTGATATCTTCCCTCACCTTAGATTTTCTTCCAGTCAGCTGCTTCTGGAGTGGAAAAGGCCATATGTGCCTTAGAAAGCCAGAGCACTGTTGGACTGGAAAATGAAACTATTTAAGAAATGTCAAGTGTGGAGGAAGCTTGGAAATTATGGTTTTAAAGTTTGAAAATTCTCTACAGCAGAAAGGAATGAAGAAACTAGACCATTCTCTGCTTCAGCCCAGAGCACATTAGCAAATCGTGTGGTTCTGGAATGAACCAGACCCTCCTCAAAACCTTCATTAATGACTCAGCATACATGAGTGGATTCACTTTCCCTCTGCTCCAGCAGAAGGATGACCAGGAGTACGACCTGTGGGCATTTCCCAGGAACTCCTCAAGGGGCTGGAACCTCAGGACATAAAAGCAAAACTAGAATGTTGATAAGAAAATGCAACAGTTACCATATTTTAAAACACAATGTTTTATGTTACTAAGCTCCTGTCAGCAGAAATTTCCTGTTCTTGTCAGAAAAATGCCACTTATATTAGCCATGAGATTATTGCATTTGGGGATAGAACTCTTCCCAGTCCCTGTATTTGCTCTTGTTTTGCCTGTGTCATTAAAGTCTGTGCTTTGCAAGCCAAAATGGAACCTCATGCACCCCTTAGTCCCAAAGCTGTTAGGATTCATAAGCCTTTGCTTATTTATTTTATTCTTACTTCCTGGGCTAGAGAGACCCATCCCAAGGTCCAGGCAGGAAGTGAAAAAGCAAGCGAGATGGCAGAATATAAAACAGGGGCTCTGGGATCGTGGTGAGCTGGAGAGGGTTACTCTCACTGAAGGCAGGACCCAGCCAGGGGGTGCCTTGTTCAATTGTTGGCCCATATTGCTAGATATTCTGATTTTTGAGAAGAACCTGAGTTGACACAATAAAACCTGAGTTTTACATATCAACAACTGGTTCATGTTTTTTTTTTAAACACTGAGTAGGTCAAGCAAGCATGTCTTTAGGCCAAATTTAGCTTTCTCCCCAGAGACCTTTCAAGGTGGGTGGCATCTTTACAGAATAACTACAGGCCCATGAAACATGGAGCAAAGATTGCATTTAGGGTGGGATCTACTGAGGGAATTGGTGATTCGAATCCTAATAACGGATCATGTGGAGTCCCTGGGGCTATAAGGATATAGAAACAGCCTCCACAAACATGCTCATGTGAGGCATGATTAAATGGGGCAACCCTCTGAGCCATCTCAGGGAACAACGCGAGCAGAGGGGTGGGGCGGGATCAGAGGGCAGCCCAACCTGGATGGAGCAGGCCACCCACCTGGCAGTGTCTGGTTCACACACAAGGTTGTTGTCAGTGGTATATGGGCCTGTTTGGGACTTTTTGTTTTTATTTTAATAATTGAGAATTTATATTAATATGACTAATGCATCAATTCCAACCATGCTCTGCCCCATACATGAATTGCAGGAATGGTGGACATGGGGTGCCCAGGTGCATTCACATCTGAAGATTGGGTGGACAGCCTTTCTTAAAGAGTAAGAACAGGAACTGGGGCAGCCAGGCCTCACATGTGGGGCCAAGGACTTAGGAGTTTCTTGGCTTATCAAAGACCTTCCCAGGCCCATCTTTCCATAGAGCACTCTGGGGACCTCTGGGCTCACACATTAGTTGCACATGAGTGAGTTTTAATTAAAGCCCAGGGCTTTAAAAGCTCCAGATCTCCTGCAGGTAACCTTTCAAACCAGAGTTCAGTAATTCAGAGAATTCAAAACTCCATAGGAAAGCAAGGAGGTTTATTTCATTTAGGAGTGACCTTGTTTCCAGAGTCCTTTTCCTTGATATATTTTTTAATGTATTATGAATACCGCTCCCTCCTCACTCAGAACAAGCACTATCTTCGTGTCCTAGAGGCTGGCACATACAGTGGGAAGGGTGTGCATAAAGTCAAGGTTCCTATGGCCAGGATTCCCACCTGGCCCTGGTCAGCTAGCTCACTATACATGTGTGGGCAATACGTTGCTATTGACTCTATATAAAGAGCCCCGCCCAGTGCTTTGGGTGGCACGGTGGCATGGCTGCATGGCTGCAGGAGAGCAGAGACCAGAGTGGTGGCAATGCTGCAGACAGAGACTGAGACAGCTGCAGGGGCAGAGGAGCCCAGAGGCAGAGACCAGCTTGCTGCATGCAGACTCACTCTCAGTGGACGGGATTCTAGTGACTGACCTTCTGCTGTGGGGATAAAGGTGGGTATAAACCCTTTCACCCCAAGAACATTCCATTGTCATTCTTCAGTCTCACTGAATCCATAGTGAACTTGTCCGGTGCTAAAACCCACTGGCAAGACAATGGCATAGTTGGCAGGATACATTGTTGACCAAGGAAAAGAGGCTGCCGTTATGGGAGGGGTGCTTGCTGTGGGCTGCCCCTGTTGATGGGGAGACCTTGGAGTGTCCCCCAGCAGATGTGTAGTTGACATGGCTTGCCTCCTAGAGGGCTGGGCCCCACCCCAGAATTGGGAAGGGGTTGAGGCAATGCCTAAGGCAGTAAGGTTGGCCCTCAGCAAAATAGGGAATTCCTTAGAGAAACAGAGTGCCCGTGAGGCAGTGTGAATGGTGGGAAGTTTTCTTCTCATAATATTGAGAGAGCCCATAAGAGAGAAATATGCCCTCCTGCAGGAAGCATGAGAAGAAGCAGCATGAGAACGTGAGCTGCGAGGTGCCGTTGAGGAGGTAAAGAATTTGTTGGTGACTGAAATGGCATCACTACGAGGTGCTGTGGAAATGGTAAAGGATGTCATGGTGGCCCGAGAGAAAGCAACACAAGAAGAAGCAGTGGCATGAGAAGAAGCTTCCCGAGAAGCAGGGGCCGGAGAGCGCAGGCTGCCTGGTGCCCTGGGGCAGGGGAAGGATGCAATGGAGCCCTCAGCCCCAGAAATGGAGGAGCAGAGGTTTGACAAACAGGTGGGGTGGAGGCCCTGCGGATGCCGGAGGCATCAGCCCCTCCTCATTGAAACCCCACCCAGTTGAAAGTTGGTGGAGAGCCTGAAAGAAAATAAAGACTCAGCAACCACAGGTTCCTCCAGGAGAAGTGCAGCCCCCCTCCCAGGTCGTGGAGCACTCTATGCTCTGCCCCTATCCTCAGGCGCAAGCAGTGAAAGCACAAAAGGAAATGTGGTCTACTACTTGAAGGGAGAATTTAAAGGGCCCCATGAAGGTCACGAGGACCCAGGTGTAGGTTGATTTGATAAAGGCAGGAGCAGACAGACAGAAATTGGATGGAAAGTCAAATAGAATCTTACTGGAGCTGTGGCAACAATCGAAACCGGAGCAGCGGTTCTGGCCACTGAGGACAAAGCAGAAGCCAGAGACAAAGCAACAAGACCGGCCTGTGTGTCTGCAAGACTTTCTGCTGAAGAGGCTGGAGAAGGGGGGTATTGTAAGGCCCTCCCATGGTCCTTTTAGTTGACACATTTGAGTAGAACTGGTTTGAATAGAGCCAGGATGACCACTTGGTGGCAATGGATCTCCTCAGGCTTGAGGGTCATTATAATTTGTTGTAATTTTTGTTATTTGTATATTGTCATAGCCTCTGTTATTATTATAGAATTTGGTTACAATGCTCCAGCATCTTTGCACAGCAACCATTGCAGAATATTGAGGGCACATAGATTGAGAGGTGAGAATCCTGGAAGGGTGGAATGTGGATAAAATGAAGGTTCCTGTGGCCAGGATTCTCGCCTGGCCCTGGTCGGCTAGCTCACTACACACATGTGGGCAATACGTTGCTACTGACTCTATATAAAAAGCCCTGCCCAGTGCTCTGGGTAACACAGTGGCATGGCTGCATGGCTGCAGGAGAGCAGAGACTGGAGTGACGGCAGCGCCGAGGACAGAGACTGAGACGGCTGCGGGGGCAGAGAGGCCCAGAGCCAGAGACGGGCTTGCTGCATGCAGACTCGCTCTGAGTGGACAGGATTCTAGTGACTGACCTGCCACCGTGGAAATAAAGTTGGTATAAACCTTTCACCCCAAGAATGTTCCATTGTCATTCCTCGGTCTCACTGAATCCATAGTGAACTTGTCTGGGGCTGGGGCTGAAACCCATTTGCAAGACAGAGAGACGGGCAGTGCCCAGCCCTCCAGGACTGCCCCGCAGAGTTAGCTCTGGCACTGGGGGCAGCAGGGTCACTTGGTAAAGTGGGTCTTCTAGAAGACACCTCTTGGAAGCCTGGCTTCTTCCAAGTTTCTCGGCTGACCTCAGCCCCTCCCTGAGACATGCTGCATCAGGTAGTGGGACCCGGGAATATCTCCAAAGGACAGCATCGTCACTGTCTTATTTACCAGTTACCTACGGCTTTCTCTGCACTCTGCACGGTTTTTGAGAGCTTTGGCCATATTTACTTAACGCCTCTTCACTCCAGCCACAAGGGCAGTGGGCACTATTACTGTCCTCGTTGTATAGACGGGGAAATGGAAGACGACACGTTGCGTTCTCATTGTCTGTAAAGTGGTAGAGCCTGGCTTCAAGGGCAGCCAGGCTACAGATGCTGTGCTCTGACCCGCCATGCTGTCTGCCTCTCCTGGTTTCCCTGCAGCCAGGAAAATAGCATCCAGATGAAAACGACCAAGTGCATCAGTTCAGCAAACTCATTTGCTGGATCTCATTTGCTGCCAGACTCCTCAGAGGCCTGCAGGCTTGCCTGCCAACAGCACCCCCTGGTGGAGGGCGCCCCCTTTTCCGGGTGCCATCTCATTAGACTCAGCTTGATATATTATGTCAATAATTATGATGCATCTATCTGGTCGCTAACCTGTAACACTGGCGGGGTCAGGGAATGCCAGTTCCCTGGGAGAATAAAACTGGATATTATCAGTATCACTATGTGGAATTTGGCTTCCAATGTTCTCACCTGAGCTCCGTGGTTAATTTACAGTTTCCATTTTTAGCCTTAAATTGGTCTAGATGTCTTTAGCTTTGGAACCAGGCATCCTTGCCTGAGCAGCATGCAAGCACCCCTCCATGTCTGTCACGATTAACCCTATATCTCATGGAAAAGCTGGGCGTATTCAGAGGCAAATTTGCCAAGAGCCATTGTCATTCAATTCTGGAAGAATGTCTTCAGTGCCCTGTGCTGAAGATACATGAACAGAATTAGCACCTGCTCTCATAGTGCTTTCCATCTGATTAGAAATCTTAAAACAAAAGCCCACAACTCAAAAAGAAAGTTCAGAAGGACAGAATATCATTTTGTGCTCATGTGTGGTGGAGACAGGGCAGTTTCCATCCAGACAAAGAAAGGAGGGTGAAATTTACAGGTGCCTCTGCATGCCCAGGACCACATGCCCAGGACCACACGCCCAGGACCACACGCCCAGGACCACACACCCAGGACCAAATGCCCAGGACCACACGCCCAGGACCACACGCCCAGGACCACACGCCCAGGATTTGCACCCACACTGGTTGGATCCTCACAACCAGCTGGTGAGTTCAGTATTATTTTCTGCATTAATAGGTTGGACAATGGGACCCTAAAGGACAGAGGACAGATGGCAAACCAGCTCATTGGGACTGTGAGGAAACCAGGTGGAGAGCAGGCAAGGAGTCAGCCGGCTCTGGACATACATGAAGCCAGGCCCATACTGGGTCTGACTCCAAATGTACAACCAAAGCAAAAATCATGGGCCAAGCCTTATTTTTCTTTGTATCTCTACAAGGTTGGGTCTTTAACAATTGCTGCAAAAATATTTTCTATTACTGAAAGAATGAATTAATAATATCACTTGAGGGCTCTTATCGACCAGAAACACAATGGATTCTCAGAAGGATAATAAATTTAAACTCAGGATTTCTGTCCTCGAGTCTTTCCCTATGACTTTAATTCTCAATTATCACTTCAAATGCTCCTTAGAGAGTGTCTGAAGCTAAGAACTAAATGTCCCATCAGAATACTGTGGGACAAACACTTGAGACATGGAATTCCAGGAGGCAGGAGGACATGGCTGGTTTAGAGTCCCAGAGGATCTCATTCTGATTCCGGCAGGCCCAGGGCTTCCAGTGAAATCTCTATCCTTCAGGTGGTTGACGGTGAACTTAGGTGAAGTTGGTTGGTACCTGTGCTGGGATTCAGGTATCCAGTATCCAGGTAGGAGGCTCGGAGGTTGCCAGGACTGGGACCCCTGGACTGCAGCTCCCAAAACTAGAATCTATCAGTGCCCTGGAGTTGATCAGCACCAGCACACTGCCTGGCCACATCGCCTAAACGCACTGAGGCCGGTGTGCAATACATCCTTTTGAGAATAGTGTGTATCGTCCTGAGTGGTATGGGGCTCAGCATTTAAGAGTGCCTCATCTCTCCTGTCTACTGTCTAGATCTCTGATAGATCTAGACCATAGCCTAGGCCACCACAGTCATTGCTTCAACTCCCTACTGCTCATTTTCCTTCTGTGTAATATGAAAAGTAGCATAAATTTCAGAATTAAGAGTAATGGCAGAGCATATGAAAGGCTTACACAGTGCTAGGCTCTAAAATGATTGCAGTTATGACAGGAGAGTCCTCAGTGTCTCCCGTGGGCTTCCCCCTCTTGGACTCCCTCCTTAGCAGTTAGAACACAGCGATTGTCTTCAATAACAGGTTGTGCTCAGGAAGGAATGACAAACTGCTGGGTGAGTCCTGAGCCCTGGTATCCGCAGAAGGCCCCAGCAGGGAAGCCCAGTTCCTGCCTCTATTCGCCACAGATGTTGGCCCAAGGACCTCAGGCCTCCCTCGGCAGGAGGAATAATAGGTCATCCTGGAAAAGGAAAGTCTTCGTCTATCCAGTCACCTGCTGCAAAAATAACCGTATCTTGGTGGCATTTACATGTAGTTAGGGGTGTAAATGTTAACAGGTGACACTGCTTCCTGTTTCAGCTAACTTAAGGATTCACAACTAACCCCTACTTAATGCTTTTATGGACTGAGGATAACTGCTCTTTCACGGAGCATGAAGTCTCACAGGAATTATATTTCTCAGAATTTGAGAGGCAGAATTCTAGGCTTGGGCAAGAAGGTCAGGCCGCAGCCTCCAGTGGCCTCAGGAGGGAGGGAAGGAGGAATCCAGTCTGCCCGGCCTGCACTCCAAATGCTCCATCACTCTTGGCTGGATCTCACTGTGGCTTTCTGTGGACTCCTGGGTATGCGGGGCCTGGAAGGGGGCCTGGCACATGGTAGGCCCACAGTAAATGTTTACTGAGTGAATGGACAGACTTGAATCCCATCCAACCCTCATTCAGCTGCCTCCCTCGCTCCGGGCTGCAGAGCCTCATAAGAGAAGGCACGTCAGCTCTTTTCATCGCATTCCCTGCATTGGCCTGTGACAGCATCAGGCCGCTCACATGACTTGCAGGGAGATTCTTTCCAGGGAACGCGCTGCTCAGCGGGATCCGTCACCAGTCCAGGCTAGAAGCAGGCCCTGGCACTGTAGCCACACTGTGTCAGGAGCCAGCCAGCAGGCCGGCCAGGCAGCGGCAGCCGGTGGGTGCGCACACCTGAAGGCTCTGCCACGGTGCACGACCCACCACCCCCAGACTCAGCCCACAGGCTGTCATGGACATGGTCTAGGGTGGAGCCTTGTGCTGCTGGGACAGGCCCACAGTGAGCCAGGAGCAAGGCTCAGGGACCCACCTGCCCCAGTGTAGACACGGCAACCATGGCAGGTCAGCAATCCCTTATCCAAAATGCAAAAATGCTCTGAAAACTGAAAGTCTTTTCATAAGTTTGGTGCCCAAACTCACTGGCTGAAAAAAATCTGCCTGAAGGTGTTGACAATATTTATCTTACTTAATGTATTTCTATATTTAGCTCTAGAAATATTAACATGTTTGACTGGGAGATACTGCCCTCAACCCTGTAGGGAGCACTACCTAATATAAATTGTGTGCATCATGTTACCTTCCCAATGCCCAAAAAATATCTGAATGCTATAATGCATTTGGCCTCAAGGAATTTGGATAAGGAAATGCAGACCTGGAATATTAATTGTGGCAGCTAACACTCATATTCATGACCTTATATCTAAAGGCCTTGCATCTCTTTTATCTTTGGACCCTTGCCATAATTTTAAGATATAGATGCTACCACTTTTATCCCTATTGTAGATATGGGAAAACGGGGGCCAGAGAAATAAAATAACTTGGTCAAAGTGGTCAGACTTCTAAGTGGCAGAATTCAGAACCAAACCCAAGTAATCTAGCTTTAAAATCTGCCTTCCTAACCACTGCCCTGTGCTGAGTTGTTGTGATGTTGACTAAGAAGTGTCCTACTCACCCAAATAGCCTTGTCTTCCTGGGCTGACATCTTCCCTGGAGCGAGCAACATGTCTCCATCTTCTGCTCCAGCACAAGATGCATAGAGAAATCACCACCAGAGCCATGGTTAGTTGTTAAAGTGTGCAGACAGCACAATTGCTAATCACGATAATTTAAGTCATATGAGCTGCTCAGGCATCTGGAACCCAGCAGTGACTGCTTTTCCTGAAGGCTGGGCCATGCCTGACTGAGTCCTGCTTGAGAGGCCCCAGCAGAGTGACTAGCCCACAGCCCCAGGGCCTGCCTCTTGCAGGCCTGCAGCCTGTTGCCAGCCTTTGGATGGAGCTGGAGGAGACCCTTGAGTGCTGGGGCGGTGATCCAGTATGTTCTGAGAGATGCACTTCTCTTTTCCAAAGAAGGGTCTTCAGAGGTTTTTTTGCACCTGACTTCTTACTATATCAACAACCACTTTCCTAGGTGGCTTCATTATTTCCCGTCTTCCACAGTGCTGGGTAGAAGTGTCTCATAGCCACATTGTGAATGTTGAGAGGCTGAGATGCCCTCTCCCCTGGGCCTCCATCCACTGTGCTAAAATAAATGCACTTAATTTCCTGTTTGGAAGGCCTAGCAATTCTTTGATTGCTTACAAGACCTTTCTTCCCTACCCCAACCCCTGTTCCTATGGCTATTTTATTCCAAATGCCTCAGCGTTCAGAACTAACTCTTTCAAAGAGTAACCACACATAACTCAAGGAAGATCAAATCAGGCATGTTCATGTGAATCTGGTTCTTGGTGACACTGCGGTTTCCGTAGGTGTGTGTGCCGTCCTCTGCTGCCAGGAAGGTTCTGGAAATGCGTGCTATCCCGGAGCACTCTGGTAGACTGCCTCTGAGGATGAGTTAGCTTGGAGAAATGGGGTTTTTGGGGGGCCACTTGGGCTAATTCCCTTCCAGTGAGCCTGGCTGGGTTTTGGATTCATTCATCTATTTATCCACTCCTTCCTAGAAGCAATGTAGAGAAACAGCTACCAGTGTTGGCTATTACACTGTTATCAGTGGGTCATTAATCTGGATTCAAGCCCCCCTGTCAGGTCCTTCCTATCTGGATGACCTTGGGCAAATTATTGAACCATCACAAACCTCAGTTTTCCCAACTATAGAAGGGAGAAACAATGAGACCTAGTTCTCAGTGTTGTTTTGAGAGTTAAATGAAATAGCTGAAAAAAGTTTGACACCAATCCTGGAACTCAAGAACTAATAGTTATTATTTGTAGTCATTTAACCAGCCTTCACTGAGCACTACCCGTGAACTGCTACTGTCTTAGGCTGTGGAGCTACACCGGGGAACACACTCAGACGCCTTCCGGCATGGAGCTTACCTCCTCATCGGGGTCACGCGCACACAGGGCTCAGAGAGGACTCACGCGGGTCAGCCTTCCTCAAAGCGCGACCCAGAGTGACTTCGTCTGCGTGAGGCTTCCGACGGTGAGGTCCCCTCATCAGACAGTTAAAAAAAATCTTGATTACAATCATAATCAATGATCATAACGATACAGGCTTACCAATAATAATCTGTAGACCTCTGCACAGCCTCCTATGAAAAGGTCTGAGCAGTCCTGTAGTAAAGACGCCTGCTTCCCTTTGATTAAACCAGCATTCCCCAAACTTACATGACCACAAAATCTCTGTCTGCTAATTCCTGTTAGACTGACTGCCATGAGTCTATGTCTCAACGAACACATGAAGGAAAATGCTGAGCCAGAATGTCTGAAATAACAAGTCTGCAACGGAGTGAGAAATCCCAAGGCCTGTAATTCCACCAAGTAGCCCAAGCAAGGGCTTTCCCTGCTCTCGGGAGTGGGAGGCTCTCTCCACTTGCAAGCAGCAGCCCCTCCTGGGGCCGATTCCAGATTGATCTGCCTGTGTGTGGATTCAGTACAAACTGGAGGGGCATCAGTCCTGTTATCCTGGTCAGTAGCCTCCCAGCTCTGGGGCCCAGGCTCACTCCCCTCACTGCAGAGCTGTCTGCTGCAGCCCCTGTAGAGAAGGACACCTCTGCTTGTGGCCCCACCGTATTCCTTCTCCCGGGGAGTCACTGTTGTGGAGATGTGCAGGGCATGACTTAAGCACTAAAGGCTAAACTTCCTTCCTCTTGCAGAGACGTCCACAAATCTGTGATTGGTGTTGGCCCTCTTTGGAATAAATTCCTAATTGATTTCTAAACATTGCTGTTTGCAAATTAAATTACATTCCCCTTACGCATTATATAAAGAAGCATAAGCCAGTCACCTCTCCTGGGCACACACCCGCTCCTCGCGTTCCTAGGGTGTGATTACATTACTTAAGTTGCATTGCTTCTCTTCAACTCAGGCAGCATGAATAAATTATTTCTCTTGCTTGTTTAATTGCCCATGTCTTATTACAGAGACAATTTATTGTTCTAGTGCAGCATGAAGTTCAAATATTTTATGCAAGATGAATATGACCAGTGACATTTTTATTTCCTTCTCAAATTTGCACATACAAAAATCACATTGGAAACTTCTCAAAATGTTTGTGGCCAATACTGCAAAGTGTCCAAACATCCATAAGCTGGTTGTTCTAAGGAGGAAAAGATTTGAACAAATGTGTTTCCTTCTATAACATTGCTAGGGATTTTATTGGGTGATACTGACACAAGCTTGTGAAGCACTTCCCCTAGGCATGAAAATGTCTTTGAAAACACATTGGGAATGAATGGTTGATACACACAAAAGCCTTATCTCCAGAGAAGGATGCTGAGTGAAGAAAGCCAGTTCCAAAATGCTATATCTGCCTGATTCCATGTATAGGACATTTTTGAAATACAAAAGTATTGAAATGGAGATTAGCTGAGCAGTTGCCAGGCCTTAAGGAGGGATGGGGAAAGGATAGTAAGCCTGGTTCTAAAGGGATAACGTTAGGAATCCTGGTGGTGATGGGAACGTCTGTACCTTGACTACATCCGTGCCCATATCTTGTTGTGTCCTAGAATTTTGTAAGATGCTACTATGAGAAACTAAGTAAAAGATACACATGATTTCTCTGCATTTCTTATAACTGCAGGAATCCATAATTATCTCAAAATAAAAAGTTTAGTTTAGAAAGTACTCTGGAAGCTAAGGAGTATTGATGACAGATGTATAGGTATGCGATAAAGGCGGATGACACGACTTGGACATTGTGCAAGGGAATATGGATGTTCATTAGACAATTCATTAACCTTTATCTGTGTTTAAAGATCTTCATAATAAGATGTTAGAAAAGACATACTGGAAATGTGAGTGATGTCCCCATGAACACATACAGGACAGAACCTAGCTACACAGTGCTGGAGGTCACAGTGGAGTGGGGCAGAGAAAGAGCACATGGTCATTCTGTATGTATAGGAGGAAGGAGGTCCCTGAGGAGATAAACTGGGGCTTTAGACTGAACAGGCATCTCATTGGCCCTCCAGTAACCACAGAGGGCTGCCTGAGCCCCCTCGGCACTATAGGCAGAGCCACGCAGATCAGCATGGGTTCCAGGAACTGGCCAGCGTCTAGAGAGCCCATGCAGGAGCCAATACCCATCTTCACCGGGATTCTCAGGAGCTAAGGGTGTGTCTAAGAAGACATCAAGATAATGTATATCTGCAAACATGTAAACAAAGTAACTAGTCAGAATAGACTTCTGTTTCCCAACAGTGGTCATTCTGTTGCTTTGTAATTAAAATAATAAAATCCAGCAATGGTTCGCCAGCCCACTAGGTATCTCTGTTCCAACCCAGTCCTTCAGAGGATGCAGCTACTGAAGGGTCTGAGATGTGCACCTCCACATTCCAGGGACCACATGACCCACTTCCTCTGACTTGTGTCCTCCTTTTCTTCTTCCTCCCACCGTAGACCTCTGGACCACTATCTCTAACTTTTCTTCCTCCCTCCCTCCCTTCCTTCCTTCCGTGGCAAAAAAACACCTAATATGAAATCCACCCTCTGAACAAATTTTTGTGTGTACAATACACTATTGTTAACTATACTCACATTGCTGTGCAGAAGATCTCTAACATTTTCATCTCGCACGACTGAAACTCTGTACCTATTGAATAGCAACTTCTCGTTTCCCCCTCCCCCAGCTGCTGGTAAGCACCATTTTCTTTCTGTTTCTATGAGTTTGACCACTATAGATACCTCATATAAGTGGAATCAAATAATATTTGTCTTTTTGTGACTGGCTTACTTCCTTGACATTATATCCTCAAGATTTATCCATTTTGTAGCACATAACAGGATTTTGTTCCTTTTAAGGATGAATAATATTAAATTAAATGTAAATACCACATTTTCTTTACCCATTCACCATTGATGGACACTTAGATTGTTTACATATTGCAGAAAAACACTGCAATGAACACAGGGGTGCAAATATCTGAGACCCTGATTTCAACTTCTTTGGGTAAATATCCAGAAGCGGGACTGCCAAATGATATGGTAGTTTCATTTTTTTATTTTTTGAGACACCTGCCTAGTGGTTTCCATAGCAGTTGAGCCATTTTATATCCCCATCAACAGTACACAGGGTTCCAATGTCTCCACATCCTCGCCAACATTTTTTTTTCTAATAGTGGCCATCCTAACAGGTGTGAAGTGATAGCTCACTGTGTTCTGACATGCATTTCCCTTATGAATAATGATGTTGAGCATCTTCATAGACTTGTGAGACATTTGTCAGGGTTTTTTTTTCAAATGTCTATTCATGCCTTTGCCTCTTTTTTAATCAGGTTATTTGTTGGTTGGTTGGTTTTTGCTGTTAAGTTGTAGGAGTTCACTCTATTTCTTAGATATTAACCCCTTTATCAGATATATGGTTTGCAAATGCTTTCTCGCATTTCACAGAAGCTTTTTAGTTTGAGGTGGTCTCACTTGTCTAATTTTGCTTTTATTGCCTGTGTTTTTGGTGACATATTCAAGAAATCATTTCCAAGTCCAATGTTAGGAAGCTACTCCTACATTTTCTTCTAGGAGTTTTATAGTTTCATGTCTTACATTTAAGTCTTTAATCTATTTTGAGTTGATTTTTCCTTATGATGTAAGGTGCAGGTCCAATTTTATTTCTTTGCACATGGATGTCCAGGTTTCCTAGCACCATTACTGAAGAAGTTTTTCTTTCCCTTTCATGTAGTCTTGGCATCATTTGACTATATATGCATAGATTTATCTGTGGGCTCTCTATTGTGTTTCACTAGTATATATACACACATACACATACCACACACACACACACACGCACACAGGTATCTGTGTCTGTCTTTATGACAGTATAATCCAGTTTTGATTGCTATAACTTCATAATTTGTTTTGAAATCAGGAAGTGTGAAGCCTCCAGCTTTGTTCTTCTTTCTCAAGATTATTTTGGCTATCCAGGATCTTTTGTGGTTCCATAAGAATTTTAGTATTTTTTTTTCTGCAATCTGCAAGAAGTAACATTGGAACTTTAATAGAGATTGCATTGAATTTGTGGATTGCTTTGGGTAATATGGACATTTTAATGTAAGTCTTCCAATCGATGAACATAGAATATCTTTCCATTTGTTTGTGTCTAATTTTTTATTTTATTTTATTTATTTTTTTTTTACAATTTATTTTATTTTAGTATCATTAACCTACAATTACATGAGCAATATTGTGATGATTAAACTACCCCCTTCATCAGGTCCCCCCACCAACCCTATTACAGTCACTGTCCATCAGTGTAGTGAGATGAGAATCATTACTTGTCTTCTCTGAGCTGTACAGTCCCCCCCGTACCCCCCCACCCTATGTCTGCCAATTGTAATGCCCCTTTTACCCTCTTATCCCTCCCTTCCCGCCCTTCTTCCCTAGTCCCTTTCCCTTTGGTAACTATTAGTCCGTTCTTGGGTTCTGTGAGTCTGCTGCTGTTTTGTTCCTTCAGTTTTTTTTTTTCTTTGTTCTTATACTCTACATATGAGTGAGATCATTTGGTACTTGTCTTTTTCGGCCTGGCTTATTTCACTGAGCATAATATCCTCTAACTCCATCCATGTTGTTGCAAATGGTGGGATTTGTTTTCTTCTTATGGCTGAATAATATTCCCTTGTGTATATGTACTATTTCTTCTTTATCCATTCATCTACTGATGGACACTTAGGTTGCTTCCATTTCTTGGCTATTGTAAATAGTGCTGCAATAAACATAGGGGTGCATCTGTCTTTCCCAAACTGGGCTGCTGCATTCTTGGGGTAAATTCCTAGGAGTGGGATTCCTGGGTCAAATGGTATTTCTATTTTGTGTTTTTTGAGGAACCTCCATACTGCTTTCCACAATGGTTGAATTAATTTCCATTCCCACCAGCAATGTAGGAGGGTTTCCCTCTCTCCACATCCTCGCCAACATTTGTTGTTGTTTGTGTTTTGGATGTTGACCATCCTCACTGGTGTGAAGTGATATCTCATTGTGGTTTTAATCTGCATTTCTCTGATGATTAGCGATGTGGAGCATTTTTTCATGTGCCTGTTGGCTATCTGAATTTCTTCTTTACAGAAGTGTCTATTCATGTCCTCTGCCCATTTCCTAATTGGGTTATTTGCTTTTTGTTTGTTAAGGTGCATGAGTTCTTTGTATATTTTGGATGTCAACCCCTTATCAGATACATCATTTATGAATATATTTTCCCATATTGTAGGATGTCTTTTTGTTCTATTGATGGTGTCCTTTGCTGTGCAGAAGCTTTTCAACTTGATATAGTCCCATTTGGTCATTTTTGCTTTTGTTTCCCTTGCCCGGGGGGATATGTTAATGAAGAAGTCGCTCATGTTTATGTCCAAGAGATTTTTGCCTATGTTTTTTTCTAAGAGTTTTATGGTTTCATGATTTACATTCAGGTCTTTGATCCACCTTGAGTTTACCTTTGTGTATGAGGTTAGACAGTAGTCCAGTTTCATTCTCTTACATGTAGCTGTCCAGTTTTTCCAACACCAGCTGCTGAAGAGGCTGTCATCTCCCCATTGTATATCCAGGACTCCTTTATCAAATATTAATTGACTGTAGGTGTTTGGGTTAATGTTTAGATTTTCTATTCTGTTCCACTGGTCTGTGGGTCTGTTTTTGTGCCAGTACCAAATTGTCTTGATTACTGTGGCTTTGTAGTAGAGCTTGAAGTCAGGGAGCGTAATCCCCCCTGTTGGATTCCTTCTTCTCAGGATTCCTTTGGCTATTCGGGGTCTTTTCTGGTTCCATATGAATTTTAGAATTATTTGTTCCAGTTCATTGAAGAAGGCTGTTGGTAGTTTGATAGGGATTGCATTGAATCTGTAGATTGCTTTAGGTAGTATAGCCATTTTGACAATATTTATTCTTCCTAGCCAAGAGCATGGGATGCATTTCCGTTTGTTAGTGTCTTCTTTAATTTCTCCTAGGAGTGTCTTGTAGTTTTCAGAGTACAGGTCTTTCACTTCCTTCGTTAGGTTTATTCCTAGGTATTTTATTCTTTTAGGTGCAATTGTGAATGGAATTGTTTTTCTGATTTCTATTTCTGTTAGCTCATCATTAGTGTATAGGAAAGCAACAGATTTCTGTGTGTTAATTTTATATCCTGCAACTTTGCTGAATTCAGATATTAGTTCTAGTAGTTTTGGAGTGGAGTCTTTAGGGTTTTTTATATACAGTATCATATCATCTGCAAATAGTGACAATTTGACTTCTTCTTTACCAATCTGGATGCCTTGTATGTCTTTGTTTTGTCTGATTGCCGTGGCTAGGACCTCCAGTACTATGTTGAATAACAGTGGAGAGAGTGGGCACCCCTGTCTTGTTCCCAATCTTAGATGAAAAGCTTTCAGCTTCTCGCTATTAAGTATGATGTTAGCTGTGGGTTTGTCATATATAGCCTTTATGATGTTGAGGTACTTGCCATCTATACCCATTCTGTTGAGAGTTTTAATCAAAAATGGATGCTGAATTTTGTCAAATGCTTTTTCAGCATCTATGGAGATGATCATGTGGTTTTTGTTCTTCTTTTTGTTGATGTGATGGATGATGTTGATGGATTTTTGAATGTTGTACCATCCTTGCATCCCTGGGATGAATCCCACTTGATCATGGTGTATGATCCTCTTGATGTATTTTTGAATTCGGTTTGCTAATATTTTGTTGAGTATTTTTGCATCTACGTTCATCAGGGATATTGGTCTGTAATTTTCTTTTTTAGTGAGGTCTTTGCCCGGTTTTGGTATTAGAGTGATGCTGGCTTCATAGAAAGAGTTTGGAAGTATTCCCTCCTCTTCTATTTTTTGGAAAACTTTAAGAAGAATGGGTGTTATTTCTTCTCTATATGTCTGGTAGAATTCAGAGGTGAATCCATCAGGTCCAGGGCTTTTGTTCTTGGGTAGTTTTTTGATTACCGATTCAATTTCGTTGCTGGTGATTGGTCTGTTTAGTTTTTCTGTTTCCTGCTGGGTGAGTCTTGAAAGGCTGTATTTGTCTAAGAAGTTGTCCATTTCTTCTATGTTTTCCAGCTTGTTAGCATATAGATGCTCGTAATATTCTCTTATAATTCTTTGTATTTCTGTGGGGTCCGTCGTTATTTTTCCTTTCTCATTTGTGATTCTGTTTAGGTGTGTAGATTCTCTTTTTCTCTTAATGAGTCTGGCTCGGGGTTTATTTATTTTGTTTGTTTTTTCAAAGAACCAGCTTTTGGTTTCATTGATTTTTTTCTATTGTTTTATTCTTCTCAATTTTATTTATTTCTTCTCTGATCTTTATTATGTCTCTCCTTCTGGTAACTTTGGGCCTCATTTGTTCTTCTTTTTCCAATTTCAATAATTGTGTCCTTAGACTGTTCATTTGGGAATGTTCTTCCTTCTTTAAATGGGCCTGGATTGCAATGTACTTTCCTCTTCAGACTGCCTTCGCTGCGTCCCACAGAAGTTGTGGCTTTGTGTTGTCGTTGTCATTAGTCTCCATATATTCTTTGATTTCTGTTTTGAGTTGGTCATTAACCCATTGATTCATTAGGAGAATGTTGTTAAGTCTCCATGTATTTGTGAGCCTTTTTTATTTCTTTCTGAATTTCTAGTTTTATACCTTTGTGATCTGAGAAGTTGGTTGGTAGGATTTCAATATTTTTGAATTTACTGAGGTTCTTTTTGTGGCCTAGTATGTGGTCTATTCTGGAAAATGTTCCATGTGCACTTGAGAACAATGTGTATCCTGCTGCTTTTGGGTGCAGAGTTCTGTAGATATCTGTTAGGTCCATCTGTTCTAGTGTGTTGTTCAGTGCCTCTGTGTCTTTCCTTATCCTCTGCCTGGTTGATCTATCCTTTGGAGTGAGTGGTGTGTTAACGTCTCCTAAAATAATTGCATTGCTGTCTATTTCCTCCTTCACTTCTGTTAGTATTTGTTTCACATATGCTGATGCTCCTGTGTTGGGTGCATATATATTTATAATGGTTATATCTTCTTGTTGGACTGACCCCTTTATCATTATGTAATGTCCGTCTTTATCTCTTGCTACTTTCTTCGTTTTGAAGTCTATTTTATCTGATACAAGTACTGCAACACCTGCTTTTTTCTCTTTGTTGTTTGCTTGAAATATTTTTTTCCATCCCTTCACTTTTAGTCTGTGTATATCTTTGGGTTTGAGGTGAGTCTCTTGTAAGCAGCATATAGACGGGTCTTCCTTTTTTATCCACTCTGTTACTCTGTGTCTTTTGATTGGTGCATTCAGTCCATTTACATTTAGGGTGATTATTGATAGATATGTACTTATTGCCATTGCTGGCTTTAGATTCGTGGTTACCAAAGGTTCAAGGGTTGCTTCTTTACTATCTAAGAATCTAACTTAACTTTCTTGTTAAGTTATTGTGAACGCCGTCTGATGTTTCTTTATCTCTCCCTTCCTAATCTTCCTCCTCCTTTCTTTATATATTAGGTGTTTTATTCTTTGCCTTTAGTTGGTATTTGGATGGTCTGCTTTCTTTGCTATGCTTTTATTTTCTCTGGTGACATCTTTTTAGCCTTAGGGGTTTTTCCCTCTAGAGCAGTCCGTTTAAGATATCCTGTAGTGGTGGTTTATGGGAGGCAAACTCTCTCAACTTTCTTTTGTCTTGAAATTGTTTAATTCCTCTGTCATATTTAAGTGATAATCGTGCTGTATACGATTGTTCGAGGCCCTTCTGTTTCATTACGTTAAATATATCATGCCATTCTCTTCTGGCCTGTAAGGTTTCTGTTGAGAAGTCTGATGGGTTTTCCTTTGTAGGTGATCTTTTTTCTCTCTCTAGCTGCCTTTAATACTCTGTCCTTATCTTTGATCTTTGCCGTCTTGATTATTATGTGTCTTGGTGTTGTCTTCCTTGGGTCCCTTGTGTTGGGAGATCTGTGGGCTTCCGTGGACTGTGAGACTATTTCCTTCCCCAGAGTGGGGAAGTTTTCAGCAATTATTTCTTCAAAGACACTTTCTATCCCTTTTTCTCTCTCTTCTTCCTCTGGTACTCCTATTATGCAAATATTGTTCCGTTTGGATTGGTCACATAGTTCTCTTAATATTCTTTCATTCTTAGAGATCCTTTTATCTCTCTCTGCCTTAGCTTCTTTGTATTCCTGTTCCCTGTCTTGCAATTCCTTGATCGTTTCTTGAACCTGATTCAATCTGCTGTTGAGCCCGTCAATGGCTTGTCTCATTTCTGCATTGTCTTTCCTCACTTCCCTCACTTCCTCCCTCAGCTCTTGCACATTTTTCTGTAGATCCGTCAGCATGGCTATGACTTTTATTCTGAATTCTTTTTCTGGAAGACTATGCATGTCGATTCCTTCAGATTCTCTCTCTGGGGTGGTGTTTGTCTGAAGCTTTGTCTGTATCATATTCTTCTGTCTTCTCATGACTATAGAATTAGTTGTTGGTAGTTGTCACGTATGTCTGCTGGGCTCTTTATGACTTTAAAAAGGAAAGAGAGGAGAGGAGAGAAAAGAAAAAAAGAAAACAAAGCGAAAAAAAATACTTCTACTTATAAAAACGAAAAAGAGAGAGAGAAAAGGAAAAGAAAAGAAAGAAAAAGAAAAAGCAGCAACACATAAAAGAAAAACAAACAAACAAACAAAAAAAAACCACCAAAACGCCCACCAGGGTGGTTTCTGTGTGAATGCTGTAGGTGGCGCTATTGCTTCACTATTCCAGAGCCGTGGCCACGTCGCTCCACACGACCCTTTAAAGCTGTGGCCGGGGTGAGAATGAATGGGAGGCTGTTGAAAGAGAGGGAAAGAAAAAAAGGAAAAGAAAGGGGAGGAAAAACAATAACTAAAAAAAAAAAAAAGCCACTGAGAGTGGGTTCTGTGTGAATGCTGTAGGTGGCGCTGTTGCTCCACTATTCCAGAGCCATGGCCACTCTGCTCCGCAAGGCCCTTTATAGCTCTGGCTGGGTTGGGAACGAATGGAAGCTGTTGATCTCTGTGGGGGTCTTAATAGCAGCCACCCTTTCCCAGTCGCCAGCTAAGGGGTCCAAAGCTCCCCAGGACTCCCAGCGTGCTGGGCTCAGTTTGCGGGGCTATTCAGCCCCTCTACTGAGCTCCTGTCTCTTTAAGACCGCTGAGAAAGAGCGCGCGCTTTTCTTCCCTTTTTTTTCCTTTCTTTTTCCTTCCCGGAGCCTGCCGCGGGCAACTTGCACGTTCCGGGCTGGGACCCTGTGCCCTCTGTCTCTCCAATCTCCGCTACACCACAGGCTGTGTGTCGGCGCTCCCGGCGCAGACTTCCACTCCCTCCCGGCTCTGAATCCTCTCCTCCCGCTGGAGCTCTGGGGGAGAGGAGCGCTGGTCCCTCCGGGTCGTGGCTCCATACCTTACCCGCCTTGCCGGGACTCCCGCCGGAGTGCTGGGGTGGAGGAGTGCTCGGGTCTCGCTGGGTCGCGGCTCCGTCCCGCCTCGCCGGGTGCCGAGTCCTCTCTCCGGAGTGCCTGACCGCCGGAGCTCTGGGGGGGAGGAGCGCTCGGTCCCACCGGGTCGCAGCTCCGTATCCTGTCCGCCTCACCAGCTGCCAAGTTCTCTCAGGTGTACCTGTATGCTGTGCACTTTCCTGTGTATTCTGGTCTCTCTTTTAGGGATAGTTGTATTTGCTGTATTTTCGTGAATAAATATAATGTTGGGAGGAATTTTTCTGCCTGTCTGTTCACGTCACCATCTTCCCGGAAGTCTGTTTGTGTCTAATTTTTCATCAGTGTTTCGTAGTTTTCAATGTACAAGTCTTTCACCTTCTCAGTTAATTTCTAATCATTATATTCTTTTTGATGGTATTGTAAATGAAATAGTTTTCCTGATTTCCTTTTCAAATACTTCATTGTTAGTGTATAAAAATGCAACTTATTTTTGCATGTTAAATTTGTATCCTGCAACTTACCTGAATTTGTTTATAAATTCTAAGTTTTTTTGTGGAATCTTTCAGGTGTTCTATATATAAGACCATGTCATCTACTAATAGGGACAGTTCTATTTCTTTCTTTTTGATTTGGATGCCTTTTATTTCTTTTTCTTTCCTAATTGCCTTGGCTAGGACTTTTAGTACTTTGTTGAATAGAAATGGTGGGAGTGTACATCCTTGCCTTTTTCCTAGTCTTAGAGTAGAAACTTTCATTTTTCACCACTGATTATGATATTAGCCATGTGCTTTTCATATGTGGCCTTTATTATGTTGAAGTAATTTCCTTCTATTCCTACTTTTTTTGAGTGCTTTATGTAAAGGTGATGAATTTTTTTTAAATGATTTTTCTGCATCTATTAAGGTGACTATGTTGTTTTTTATCCTTCATTCTCTTAAAGTGATATATCACATTGATTTACTTTCAAATGTTGAAAAACCTTTGCATGCCATGGATAAATCCCACTTGGTCATGGTGTATGATCCTTTCATTGTGTTCTTGAATTTAGTTTGCTAGTATTTTGTTATGATTTTTTGCATCTATATTCACCAGAGATATTGGCTCATAGTTTTCTTTTCTTGTAGTGTCTTGGTCTGTCTTTATTATCATAGTAATGCTGACCTCATAAAATGAGTTTTGAAGTGTTCCCTTCTCTTCAATTTTTGGAAAACCTTGAGAAGGATTGGTGTAAATTCTTCTTTAAATGTTTGGTAGAATTCTCCAGTGAAGCCATCTGGTTCTTTGTTGGGAGGTTTTTGGTTACTGGTTCAATCTCCTTATGTCTGTTTATATTTCCTGTTTCTCCCTGATTCAGTCTTGGTATGCTGTATGTTTCTAGGAATTTATCCATTAATTCTAGGTTATCCAATTTGATTAGCATATACTTGTTCTAGCAGTCTTTTATAATTCTTTTTATTTCTGTGGCATCAGTTGAAATGTCTCATCTTTCACTTTTGATTTTGAGTTTTCTCTTTTTTTCTTAGTCTAAGTAAAGTTCTATTTTGTTGATGTTTTCAAAAGACTAATTTAGTTTTGTTGATTTTTTCTATCACTTTTATATTCTCCATTTCATTTATTTCTGCTTTAATCTTTACTATTTCCTTCTCCTAATTTTGGGCTTAGTTTTCTACTTTTTTCTAGTTTATTGAGGTATGAATGTATGTTGTTTGAGATATTTCTTCTTTTTTCAATGTAGATGTTTACCATTACAAACCTCTATTAGTACTAATTTTGTTACATCCCATAAGTTTTCATATATTGTGTTTTCATTTTTATTTGTCTCAAGATTTTCTCTAATTTCCCTTTTGATTTCTTCTTTGATCCATTGTTTGTCCAAGAGTATGTTGTTTAATTTGCACATATTTGTGAATTTTTCAGTCTTCTGCTATGTATTTCTATTTTTATTTCATTGTGGTCAGAAAAGATAGTTGGTTATGATTTCAATCTTCTTTAATTTTTTAAGACATCTTTGTGATCTTATACATGATTTATCCTGGAGAATGTTCCCTGTGCACTTGAGAAAAATATATATTCTGCTGCTGTTGGATAGAATGCTCTTTGCAAGTCTATTAGGTCCATTTGGTCTGCAGTGTTGTTCAAGTCCACTGTTCCTTTATTGATTTTCCGTCTGGATGTTCTACCCATTATTGAAAGTGGAGTACTAAGCCTCCTACTATTATTGTATTGCTGTCTATTTCTTCATTCACTTCTGCCAATATTTGCTTCATGTATTGTGGTACTCTAATGTTGGGTCTACACAAAATTTCTAATTACATCTTCCTGATGAATTACTCTTTTATCATTATATAATGTCCTTCTTGATCTCTTGTGATAGTTTTGACTTAAAGTCTATTTTGTCTGATGTGTAAGTATAGCCATTCCTGCTCTATTTTAATTGATACTTACATGGAATATATTCTTTCCTCCTTTCATTTTCAGCCTATATGAGTCCTTAAATTTAAAGTGAGTCTCTTGTAAACAGCATATAGTTGGATCTTAGTTTGTTGTTGTCATTTAACCTATTCAGCCAGTCTATGTCTTTTTATTAGGAAATTTAAACCATTTATATTTAAAATAATTACTGATAAGTAAGGGCTTATTGCCATTTTCTTCATTGTTTCTGTCTTATAGCAATTTTGACCCTCCTTTTCTCTCTTGCTGTCTTCCTTTGTGTTTTCATTTTTATTTATTTTTTATTTGTTTTGTAAGGACATGCTTTGATTCCTTTCTGATTTTCTTTTATCTTCTATAGGTATTTTCTTTGTGGTTACCATGATGCATGTATAAAACATATTACAGTTATAATAGCCAGTTTTGCATTCATTTGGGGTTCAGAATCCTCTTACCTGGGTCCCTTTATTTTCTCAAAGAGAACTGGTTCGTGTATTTTTATTGGGCCAGTGTCCCCATGGGAGAAAGAAGATCTGAATGTTCCCATTCTACCATCTTGCTCTCTAGAATTTTGAGTTGTCTTTATTTGACAAAGCGAAAACCATATTCATGCTCTTTCCATGACTATTTATAGGAGCTAAAAATCGTTCAGGCAGGTAATGAAGTAAGTACCCACGTAAGTGAAGGAGAAAATGGGGGAAGCTGCCATGCTCACTCTGGTAGCTTTAAAGTACTGTACTCACTCTTGCCTTCTCCACTAACTCCTCCAGGGCTGCTCTAAACCCAGCTTTCCAGTATTCTCCCTGACAAGACCTTCTCCTACAAAGGTACATTAAGCTATTGCTCTATGAGATGTAAAGTTCTAATGATAGATTCCTTTATGCCCCATGAGAACATAGAGCCTTCAGCTGGCTAGTTGTCTCACATTTATGCTCTCTCTTATGATTGTCACTCTGAACAGGATGAGAGGTGGAAGCTCAATCTATTTTCTGTTTGTATTTGATATACAATTATTATAGAATCTACTACACTATATTGAAATTATTTCTTTCCTATCTATCTTCTCTAATTGTTTGTGAGCCGCCTGAAGGATGTGTCTGATTCATCTCCTTGCCCTAGGGTAAGGCTCAGTAAAGTAAATACTTAGCCAGTTTTTCTCGGGTGACTGGAATGGATGAATGAATGGGGCACTGTGAGTAGGAGCAGAAATTAGTTTGGCATTGATTTCTGATTTATGGAGCAATACATCCTTACAGCGGTGCCATGAGGTAAATGTATTTATTGGGAAGCTTTCATATGGCAGCATAATGTGATCCAACAGGCAGTCAGACTAAGTGCAAAGAGATATGTCAAATCCATGGATATTTTAGACCTACCTGTAATACCCTCAATGAGTAGAGCTAGTCTAGTCCCTGAAGCATGACACAAACAGTAAATACAGTCATTTCAGAAACCACCTTTGAATATCATGTAAACCCTCCAGATGACACCAAGCTGATATTTGTAGAGGTATTCCCTTTCAAACCACCCTCAGGATATTGCAGTCTCCATAGTCTCAGGTAATATTATGAAGACAAAGAACCTAATAGGTTCTCAGGAGACTTCAGCCTGGCAGTTCCTGAAGGCAATGAGATAGCCCAAACCTGCCTTCTAAAGAGGGAATAATTCTCTCATTTTTTAAATATGTCAACTTTCTCTCCACATTGAAACATCTGCTTTAGACCCCTCCTAGTTCACACCTTTTTCATTTCTATAATAATCAAATCCCATGGTAAGCACTGAGAAGAAAGGAGTTATCAGGAGATCGAGGGGACCATTATTAAGAAACAGTAAGGGTATTAGCTTCTTTTGGGAGGCTCCCATTATCTCATGACATCACCCAAGAGTCACTCCTACCTGAAGTAGACATACTCTCTCCCTTTCCTGGCTCCAGAGTTGTTAATATCCTCCTTATCATCAGCACTGGATGAACTCCATAGTTCCATAAATCCCAACCTTCTAAATTCTAAATGCCTAAGTCTATTCCCATCACAAGATGGAGACTGAAAAAAAGCTTCCTGATTTTCAGAAATTCAGACTGTCTAATGAGCAGTGAATTAACCATCACAAGAAGACTTCCACAGGGAAACACAAGCAGAGATAATTCAGGGCAGGCTAAGTCTGATATGTCTAGTGACTATACCCTTAAACTAGTTTGCCCAGTAGAGCTCATCTTGGGTCCAGAGAAGTACTTCACACTAAGGTGTTCAATAAAGGCCTGTATTTCTCTCAACTGGTTTCTAGTTCAAGTCTCCCCCATATTCTGTCACTCAACTTTGTTGTTTCTTTATCATTTGTTTTTTCTATGTAAGACTGAGGATTAATTCTAGGAGTTATTGAACTATAAGACCCATTTGGGTAGGAACTATAATGTTTCAGCACACCTTTGAATTGTAGCATCAAACACAATGCCTGGTACATGATAGTCACTCTATTAGCTTTTGCTGATGAAAGATTTCAGATTGATTACAGTTGTAGAGTGCAGTGGTTAGGAGTGCAGACTTGAGAGCCAGACATCTATGTTCAAATCCCAGATTGCTATTTTCCAGCTGTGTTATCTTAGGCAACTTCTTTTTTTTTTTTAATAATTTATTTTGGTGTCATTAATCTACAATTACATGTGCAATATTATGGTTATTAAACTACCCCCTTCATCAGGTCCCCCCTACCAACCCCATTACAGTCACTGTCCATCAGCATAGTGAGATGCTATAGAATCACTACTTGTCTTCTCAGAGTTGTACAGCCCTCCCCATGCCCCCCCAATATTACATCTGCTAATCGTAATGCCCCTTTTACCCTCTTATCCCTCCCTTCCCGCCCTTCTTCCCCAGTCCCTTTCCCTTTGGTAACTATTAGTCCATTCTTGGGTTCTGTGAGTCTGCTGCTGTTTTGTTCCTTCAGTTTTTTTCTTTGTTCTTATACTCCACATATGAGTGAAATCATTTGGTACTTGTCTTTTTCGGCTTGGCTTATTTCACTGAGCATAATACCCTCTAGCTCCATCCATGTTGTTGCAAATGGTAGGATTTGTTTTCTTCTTATGGCTGAATAATATTCCATTGTGTATATGTAGCACATCTTCTTTATCCATTCATCTACTGATGGATACTTAGGTTGCTTCCATTTCTTGGCTATTGTAAATAGTGCTGCAATAAACATAGGGGTGCATCTGTCTTTTTGAAACTGGGCTGCTGCATTCTTAGGGTAAATTCCTAGGAGTGGGATTCCTGGGTCAAATGGTATTTCTATTTTGAGTTTTTTTGAGGAACCTCCATACTGCTTTCCACAATGATTGAACTAATTTGCATTTCCACCAGCAGTGTAGGAGGGTTCCCTTTTCTCCACATCCTCGCCAACATTTGTTGTTGTTTGTGTTTTGGATGTTGGCCATCCTCACTGGTGTGAGGTGATATCTCATTGTGGTTTTAATCTGCATTTCTCTGATGATTAGCGATGTGGAGCATCTTTTCATGTGACTTAGGCAACTTCTTTGTGCCTCTGTTTCCTCATTTGAAAAATGAGGATAATAATGGTACTGTGTTATTGGTACTTGATATTATAGGATTATTGCAAGAGCTGAATGAGTGAATACATTTAAAATATTTATAACAGTGTCTAGAGCACAGTACATATTAAATGAATGTTACTCATTTTATTATTGAAACTTGTGATGTAGCTTGTGAGACAGAAGTACATAAGCTTCAAAGAAAACAAGAAACATTTAAATCCCACCTTCGAAACTTACTGGAACTGCAAACCTAGTCAGGTTGCTAGACCTCTCTGATCCCTTGTTCCCTCATCTGTAAAATGAGAATAAACAGACCCAGCCATATAGCTGTTGTAAACATAGAAGATAACCCATGTTTCATTCTTAACACATGCCACTCCCTCCTGGTCCTCCTGCCCTCCTCACCATGCCCTTTGCCTTCCTCCTTATGGCTTTCCTACTCATCCCATCACTCTCCTAGGCCCTTCTAATCTTCTTACTTTCTGCACTCTGTGTGTGTAATCTCACACTGCCAAGGCTTTGAGCACAAACCCTATAGGCTGATATTCCAAATCCCTACCTCCTGCCCAGATCTCTCCCCTAAGTTCCATGTTATATACCCACCTACTCAACATCTTCACTAGTCTGTTCACAGACACTCAGAGTCAACAAGCCCAAGGCTAAACTTATTACCTGTCCTCCAAACCTGACCCTCTTCCATGTTGGATATTATAATGAATGGCACCAATACCCACCCAGTTACTCAGCCTGAATCTTGAGTGTCTTCTTAACTCTATCTCACTACTGACATTTCAGCATTCACCAAGATTTATCAGTTCTACCTTATAATTCTTCTTTCAAACACTGCCCCATTCTCTCTGCCCTGTCACTACCTTAATTCTGGACTTTCCTGGGGGACTTTCAGAGCTTCCGTACTGGCCTCTCCTCTACATTGTCACCCTTAGTCTATCCATTTTCCATAGTGAAACCTTAATAAGATTTCTCTAGATTTTTAAAACAGAAATCTAGACATTATTTCTCCCCAGTTTAAAAGGCTTCAGTGTATCCCATTGCCCTAAGAACTGGGCCCACCTCCTTCAGAGGGTGCAAAGGTCTTTGATAATCTGGCCCCAGATTCTCCCTCACCCTATTTTCCTCCATTCCCTTCTCATACTTAATTCTCTGGCTCTGTACTCTCTGTACTTTAACCTCCTGGGCTTCCTCCCCCTGTCGGCTTTGCACCTGTTCATTCTGCCCCTCTTCTTTCACGTGGTTGGCTCTGCATCCTCCAAGCTTTCAAGTATCAACAGAGGCTTACTCTCTTCCAGGTAGTTGCTTCTGATCCACTTCTGCTCCGTGTAAGGTGCCCTCCTCCAAGCTCACGCGTTGCTTCTTGGTTTTCTCCATTCTCACATGTACTACATTGGTTTGGATGATGAATGAAGAGAAGAAATGACATATTAGTTGGCATTTCTTTCTACCCAACAGAGCCCACCTAACAAAGAGTTTGATATGTAGGGGCAAAAAGCCTTCCCTGCCATAAATAGTCTGATATTGTTCTTCACTATGTTCATACTTGTGATGTTTATTCCAGAACCCCAGAACCCAAACCTTTTTTGCCCCCATTGAAGGTTACTGTATCCAGATGACTACTAGAGTGTCTGTATAACCAGAAGCATATTTATTACTTTGTCCTCCCTTCTACAGAGCATCTTTCAGAGGGTAGTACCTAGTGTTCTAGAATGGGGATGGCAAACTAAAACCTGGGGCCCAATTCAGCTCTCCACTGTTTTTGTAAATAAAGCTTTATTGAAACACAGCCACACTTGTTCATTTATATATTGTTTATGGCTGTTTTCATGCTACAATGGCAGAGTTGAGTAGCTATAACAGAGACCATATGTCCTGAAAAGCCTAAACTATATATTCCCATCCCTTTACAAAAAAAATTACAAACACCTGCTCTATAGCTTTGCTCTATAGCTGTTGGTCTCATTCAGCTCTGTGCTGATATTCAAATATGCAAGGCATAACCCAAGAAAGGGTCACGGTCTTAAATCCAATTTCCATGGCTGAAAGGCATTTCTAATACTTTCCCTTTGATAATGCTTTATGTTTTTCTAAGTACTTTCATATTCATTAAGGAAAAGATCTTCAAATACAAATACTACTGCTCCCAGGGGAGGCCCACACTGTCACTCCGCAGACCACACTCTGAGTTGCAAGGCTGTAGAACATAGGCTCTGGAATCTCACTGTCTGAATCTTACCGATGACATGAACTTGAGCAAGTAAGATATTTAACCCTGTTGGCCTCAATTTCCACCTCTGTAAAGTGTGCTCAATGAAAGTGACATCCAACTGTCAAAGTTATAGTAGAGAGTGGATAGGACATGCCAAGCTCTTATCACAGTATTGGGTTTGTTTAAAATGCTTAATGAATGTCAGTTGTTATGATCTTATTCAGCTGTGTGCTGGTACCATGGTAAGAAATTCCAAGGAAATCGGGATTCGGGTGTTCCTAACCAAAAAAGGAATAGCCTCGGTACTTAGAAAAAAACCAGATCACTAAAACTTTCTTCCACAATACTCCTCTGCATGAAATCTCCTACACATCTCAGGGCCCACATGAGAAGATAAAAACCGACGGTCAGTCCGTTTCATCATTCTGTTGCCATTCGGCCTTCTGTCCCCAGGGGGTTTTCTCACTGCCCTGCACACTGCGCTGATCACTGTTCTTTTGTTTTTCTCGTGCTGCTCCCCTGAGCTTGCATTCTCTCAGCCCCCCCTTTCCTCCTCTCTCTCAAAGCCCGGCAGCTGCACCGCTGCATGCAGGAGGCTGCCGGGCCTGTGGCCGTGTCTCAGTGTTGTGCTTCTCTGAGCTCGTGAGCCCCAGGAGGGACAGCTACACTGCATGTGAAACTTATCTCCTCGGCCTTTATGTGGTGGTATGACCCACTCACCTCTCCGAGCCTCAATTTCCTCCACTACGAAATAGGAATAATAATATTCATTTTTCAAAGTTGTTCTGGGATTAACTATAAAATAATAAATGTTTCTTGCATGTAGTAGGTTCAAAATACTTCACTGTTCCCTCCATGCTTTTCGCACATGGCTCTTTGCACTTAGCTGGCTATGTAGACTGATTACTAGGCTCTGCTGCAGACATCGGCGATGCCCCTAGAGACGGGCCTCTGAGGGTGAGATGGGGAGTTCTGACAGTCCACACTGGCTTTTTGAACCCTCTCCTTTCCCGGAAGACTTGCCAGGTCAGCCCCGTAACCCTCCAAGCAGAAGGGTGGTGGTGGAAGAAAGCTTACATGCTGCTGGCTGTGGAACTGGGTTGGTCTGTTCAGGGAGAAATTTAAATGCATGCTTAGTGACAACAGTGCTCACTGATAAAGGTGTGCGTCCAGGGTCATGCAGCTCGGGGCCCACCTATTGGTCTGAGTGGCTTTAATTAGTGTTTGAGTTTGTTGTGACTGACAGAGGGTCTAGACTTATCTTTCTAAATACGCTCTAATGAGGAGTCCTTGCCCTCTGTCTCCTGCGTGTCAGCAGGCTCCAGAGCTCTTTTGCCAATGTCACTGGGAGACATAGGGGCTGGCCCTGGAACATCCCCATGGTTCCTAAGAATCCTCCTAGTAAGTAGACTGGCTATGAGTGGGGGTCTTCTCTCATCCAGGGTTTAAACCCTGGCTTGGGCTAGATGATCAAAGAAGGTGATTTGCTGGAAGGAGGGAAATGAAAAAGAACAAATTATGGGGGCAAAGCAAATTCTTAGAAAAGCAATTGCTAGAGAAAACTCACAGGTATGAGGAGGAGGTGGCAGTGAGGAGCAATAAAAGGAATTAGGCTGGGGAAGATCAAATGGTGGGTCAGGGATGGAGACTGTAGCAGATGGTGTCAAGAGGATCCATTAGGTGCTAGAGTCCCAGAGTCGTCTGTGCCTCATTGTGCGTCCTTGACCATATGTCATCCCCATTCTGAACCTCAGGTGTCAATTCTTTAAAATCCTTGATTTTTGAATGGGATGATTTCCAACGGCCCCTTCATACACCTAAAATTCTGAGATCCCATGGGAAGAAAGCCTACAACTGGGTTTTTTTGTTGTTTTGTAATTTACCAAATACTTATGTAGCACCTAGTTTGTGCTAGTCTAAGAATTATAAATTTAAAATATTGCCAGTTTTAAACCTGAGCACAACCTTAAGAGTTAACTCCTATTTAAAATACATATATATATATATTTTTTAAAGATGATTTTCCATTATCTTCTGGCTAGTATTGTTTCTGATGAGAAGTCTGATAAGTCTCTGTCAATGTTATCTTTATTTCTGTGTATAATTTATATTTTTTCTGAAGGATTTAAAGATTGTACACTTTAATACAGGTTTCAGCAAGTTAAGATGTGTCTTACAGGGTTTTCTTCATTTCTCTGCTTGAGGTTTATTGAACCTTTTGTAGGTTTGTGGTTTTCATCAAGTTTGTTAAATTTGCAACCATTATTTCTTCAAACATTTTTTTCTGTCACCGTGCCTATTTTCTGGGATTCCAATTATGTGTATGTTAGGCTGCCTGATATTGTCCCATAGCTCACTGATATACTGATTCTCTGCTCATTTATTTTTCAATCTTATTTTTTCCTCTTTATTTCATTTTGGGTAGTTTCTCTTGCTATGTCTTACCATTCTTTCTCTTGCAGTGTCTTATATGCTGTAATCCCACCTAGTATATTTTAAACCTCATATATTGTTTTTGTTCATCTCTAGAAGTTCTAGAAAGATAGACAGGCAGACAGACAGGCAGAGATACAGATAAAAGGAAAGAAAGCATGAGAAGAAAAGGAAGGATAGTTAGATGGGTTGATAGATACATAGATAGATAGACAGGAAAATAGATAGCAATTATAGTATACCTATATCTATCTAATTTTTTGTATCTTTCTTTACCTGTCCATGCTTTCTTTTATGTTACTTCTAGAACATATGAAACGTATTTACAATAGTTGTTTTAAATTCCTCATTTACTAATTCTATCATCTGTGTCACTTCTGGGTCTGTTTCTATCAACTGGTTGTTCTCCCCATATGTTTTTCTGTTTCTTTGTATGCCTGGTAAATTTTTATTGGATTTTGGACATTTTGAATTTTATGTTGTTGTTGAATTGTGGGATTTTTTTTAATGACTTTAAATATTTTGGGACTTCATTCTGTAATGTAATTAAATTACTTATAATCCAGTTTGAACTTTTCAACGCTTACTTTTAACTATTATTTGGTGGGGCCAGAGCAGTTGTTCGTCTAGGAATAACTTATCCCCATAAATAAGGCAATGCTCCATGCCTCATGTATTTCAAGGTTTTTCCTTACTGGATGATGGGAATACAGTCCGTTCTTAGCACTGTGTGAGCTCCAGGGACTATTCTTCCTGCTCCTTTTAATAGTTATTTCCCTAGCCTTAGTGGTTTTCTCACATGCATGCTCTGATTGCTACTCAGTCAGGTTTGAGGGAAACCCTTTAACATCTCCAGAGCACTCTCTCTCTGTCTACACATCTACTTCTTCTCTGGTTTAACTCTGCCCCACAAATTCTAGCTGCCTTGACCCTCTCAAACTTCAGAGTCTGACTTAACTCTTGCAAACTGCTGAACCCTCTCTGGATGCTCTTTCCCTGTGCTGAGGCCTAGAAACGTTTTCCAGGTCATAAGCTGAGCATAAGGGTCACCTCATTTGTTTCTCATTTCACAGAGATCACTGTGCTGTGCTGCTTATTGTATGATATCTGAAAACCACTGTTTCATACACTTCTCCATTGTTCTGGCTTTCTAAGGCAGAAGGTTCCTAATATTCCATCAGGGAGTAGAAGTCCTACTTGGGATTATTTTTATCTTTGTTTTACAGATGGTGAAACTAGTATGAAGTGGTTGACTAATTTGCCCAAGCTTGCATGGTTAGTAATTGGAGTAGCCAGGGATTTGAAGTCATGTTCTTAAACTCTAGACTCTATTGTCTCTAAAGTATTTCTGTCAAACAAATCAGTATCTTTCTAAATGAAAACTCAGTATTTCTCAGTTACAGCATTCAAACGGATGGGCCCATTTCACTCACCCATGTATTCAGAGCTAAACATTAATGCTTTTCCAAGCATCAACCCCAATGTTGTATTTTCATCTTGTCTCAGATATGAGGACAGAGGACATTTCTCTTGACCCTATGGGGCCATGGGATAGATTTCCAGAGCCTCCAGTTGTGGCAGATACTTTTATTGAGGAGAATATAATCTGACTTTTCACTGCTATCTGGAAAATTCCTGTTTTCAGAGAACAAAACTATTTATCCAAACAGTGTAAAGAGATTATGGTTCACTCTCTATGCTGAATTATGCATGGTTTTCAGCTAGGTAAAGTTCTCTGTGTTCTATTTTAAGAACATTTTCTGCACAGAGCAGGAAAAAAAAAATCTATACTGTCCAGAATAAACTGCTTCTGATATATTTTACTTCTATTAGACAATGGAAATAATAAGTCTGAACCTCATCTGTTTTTATTCCATCTTATTCTGTAAATGGTAATCAGAGGTTTCTATTCATTTTCAGAAGTGGAACTTTTCCTTCATGTTCCAAGACACTGAAAGGAAAAAATAGAAGCAAATTTGACTCAAATTTGAAAACATCTATTGCAGCGTACTCATTATGACATTTTTTAAAAATTAGGCTGACTAATCCTCTTAATACACGAGAAGTGTTTGCTATTAAGTGCTGTGCCTTCTCAGAAACACCATGTCAAAACCATTTTAACTTGAGTTGGGGGTGATTTTAAAATATCAGCTTTAAAAGGACTATTTCAAGAATGGCTCAGAGCCTTGAGTTCAGCTACAAAGAAATTTGTGATGCATTGAAATAATAGAACATTTAAGGCAAGAAGGGATTTGAATTCCGGAGTTTTAATTCAGCATTCATAATGTAAAGTACAATGGATGTAGATCTAAACGGGAAGTTAGATTGCCCTACAGAATGGAAAACATTCATTTTAGGGGAAAATAATAGTGACGCATGGAAAAAAATACATTTCTGTACATTTCTTAAATGTACTCGGCATCTTATCATCTATTCCAGCAAGCTTTTCTCACAGTTGAGTTGCAGGAAGGCCTCAATAATCACAGATTTTGTTGCTAGTTTCCCTAAATCCTGGCTGTGAGAATGGGGTAGAGTGGTTGGTGACATGAAAAGCAAAATGAGATAATGTCACAATTTTGACTTTGTCCAGACCTGTAGCTCTGTTTTTCTTTAGAGTGGCAGAAAAAACATACACACATATGAATACACACACAATATATGTGGGCTCTGTTCAGTGATGCAAAGACATCATCAATTGTAAGATGTGCCAATATTTTGTGTACCACAAACATTGCCAGCTAAGCCATGACACATCTTTCTCGAACCTTGAAACTTTTAGATTTTCTACTTCTTAGAAGGCATTTTTAAAACCAACAGAAGAATGTTGTTAGTCTTATGCATACTTTAAAAATATATCATATAGATAGAATTAAACGGTTGAGGTGTCCCAAGATCATCTTCATATTCAGTGGCTAGATTTTCTAATTACCTGTGATTCAGAGCTGTCCAAGCCCAAGTTTTTCCGTACGATATCATCTCGTATGCCGCTGAAGCACCGCTAATGCAGCATCTCTTAAAATGCTCCGTTATTGTATCCAGGACTTTCCCCAAGTGCTAAAAGCCATTCTGCTAATTTTGATGTGCAGAGACAACTACATCAGGACTACAGCCTGGCCGGAAATTGTGAGATGCCATTTATGCATTGATTGTAAGACACATCCTGATTTCAGTGATGATGAAATATAAAAACAGATGTACCTTAGAAGAGATGAAATGATATATCTGTATGTATTTATATATATATATACATATATGTGTGTGTGTGTATATATACATATATAAACATATTTAAAAGAAGAAACAGGAAAGTCTATATTTATGATCTCACTCCAGATAATAGGATACCTTTCCACCTTTCCTTGGCGCAGACATTCCACCTGCGCACATACCCCTGTCTTCAGTATTTCTCCAGGCCCCAGGCCCAGCCATAGAGCTCTGCCTGAACTGCCCCTGGGTGATGCCTTTTTTTATGGTAGTACTTACTAAGCAAGCTCTTGTGAGCAAAGAAAAGAAGCATGGGAGGCCACATGGCATTATAGAAAAAGAATGAAATTTCGAAACAAAGAGACAGGATTCGAGCCCCACCAAGCTGTCATGTTCCCCAGCTAGGAGACCTTGGTCGAGCTACCTACCCTGACTGAGTCTCATTTCCTCATTTGATAATAATAACGCAGTAAAACCAGCTCAGCAGTTCTGTTAAGAGGGAAAATGAGATAACATTTATTGATCAGATGTACAACGATACACAAGTGAGTCTCACCTATACTGCCAGCGTGCGACACACATCCCGCAAGCCAAGATGCTGGGCTCTGCTGATGGTAGATGATCCTTGACCTTGCTGCTAGCAAAGCAGCAGAATGGAGAGCTAGGGACAAAGTGGGCCACTTTGAGAGACCAAAGCAATGGAAAGTGACCAGGGGATAAGAGGTGTTCTGAAGCTGGGGTAAAAGAGAAACCCAAAGTTTTTTATGGCACTGCTCGGATCCCACATGTACTCACCCTCTCCGTCAGAGAAACTTCCTCTTCCCCGATGACGTGCTGACATCATCTGGGAGGCTCAGAGTGGGGGAGGCAGTATAGGTCACCCATCGTCAGGTCGTAATGTATCAACATCCCAGGATATGAGGAATTTTAACTCGATAACAGAACATGAAAAATAATAATGCATGAAATCAGCCATAGTAATTATGATTTGTAAGTTATTGTTCTGTTCTGTTTCTCAATGCATTTAGCAAGATAGTCAAACAACAACAAAGGAATATTTAGAGTACCATCTCATGGTCTAACTTTTACCCATTTGTCAAAATGTGCCTGCTCCTCCCTGTTGCCTGTGGCCAGAATGGTAAATAGGTTTCATATGTCCTGTCGTCTCCAGCCAATTGGCAATGACTGCTGGAAATGCTCTGTTAGAAAATATTCCCAAGCCATGTCCATGTTCAATATTAGTATCTGCCATGGATGAGGGAGAGGAGAATGGACTCAGTGTTCCATGAATCCACTGCCCTGGGCCTGTGGTTGAGGACACCCATCTAGATCCGTTTGTTAGAATAAACATTTAAGAGCTGGCTGAGAAGGATATTGATCCTGACCTTAGTTCCAATCCTGATGTCAATGTCCTATAACTGTTCATAGTCATGTTGCCCTGATTCTAGTGTCCCAGAGCCTTTTGTCACAAGTGATTAGACTATGAATTCATTCATTCATTTAACACACTTTAATTGGGTGTTTATTATGTATCAGGAATTGTTCTTCAATCTGGGGATATATCAATAAACAGGACAGATATTCTGCTTTCAGGAAAGAAGACAGCCTTCCACGTGCACACATGCTATTTTATAGAGCCCCTTATACGCTACAGAAAAGGGGACCTGTACAGTATATTATGAATAGATATAAATGGGGGAAACCTAGTTTACTCTGGGAATCAGTGAAGAAAGACTCATAGAAACCACATTGTCATTTTTAAATGTATCTTCAGTATTTTCTGGGAAAACGTGAGACAGATGAGCAGAAATATGCAGAAAGCACACTTGAAATACAATTCTGGAAAAGCTGGCCATGTATCCTCTCTGAGAGTATTTTTTACTTAAATTTACTTAACATTTTGGCAGCCTGGTGTTCCTTAACCCAAACACGAATTCTCTGTGCGCTGGCCTCCCAGAGACCAGGGAAGTTAATGTTTCCCTCCGTAAGACAAGTACGTGGGCCTTCACCACAGGGCCTTCCCACTTGGCTGGGAACGACAGGGTTTTTATGGACCTTGAGAGTTTGACACTCAGTCATCACCTTCCCAAAGGGGAACTTACAAGCAAAAGGAGCTCACAGAGCTCTGAATTTTACGAGAGGACACGACTCCCATTCCCTAGGCTGCTACGCCCGGCATTCACAGAGGCGACGGGGCCTGACGGACTCCTCGCTGCTCAGCAGCCTATGAAGGAAAAGGGCTCATTCCCCAAGCCATTCTCTTCCTTGCGGACACCGGAACATTGCAACCCCTCCCTGGAGGGTCTGAGCTGATCCATGTCATTGCTCTTTCCGGACTCACATACAGGAGTATACATACACTGCCATGGTCATCCATACTTTTTATGTGTTTTTGTTTTTTTTTTTAATCAACATTCACCTCTCCCTCTTCTGACTCATTGTTAAGCTCTGATTCTTCTAGAACCCTTGCCAAGCCCAGGGAGCCCACTGACTTCCCTGCCCTGACCCTCTGAAGCACATGCTTGCTAGAGGCATCGGTCACGTTTTCCAAACCGCAATCTGGAGGCATCGGGCTTCCCAGGTCCAGCGCCCAGCCCGCCCCCCATCACGTGGGATGCAACCCAAGTGGGAGGAGTATGCAGAGCGCCCGCTGGAAAGGACACGCACCAGTGTGCTTCGGTCTTCCCTTCCCAGGTTAGAATACGATTGCTCACCACCCAGAAGCTAATTCGAGGCTCAGTATTTTAATCCAGATTTTAGAAACAAAGCCATTTGTGGGTAAATGGTAGGCTAGTGTGTGTTTTTCACAAGTGGTTCATAAAGGGGTGTTGACGTCCTTTATCATCAACACCCTGGGCAATGTTGTTCTCATCTGTCTGTGCTTTAGCAGCTGGCGGGGGTGGAGGGTGGTTCTGGTGAACACAGGGTAGAGAATACGGAGGACACATGGCATGTACCTATGCGTGCATGGGAAGGAGTACATGCTGCATGGATGCCTGTTTGTTCCTCATGGGGCTGTCAGAACATAATGAAAGCACCCCGTTTGGACTGTGTGTGGCTGAGACACACAAGTAATGGTCACAGCTGTATATGTGCAGGGCCTCCACGGGTTCCATGGTTTCAGCCATCAGAGGGAGTGCTGAGAACCTGGACTGTAGACCCTGGGAGGGAGAAGAGAGTTTAGTCTTGCTACTTTAAGTGTGGACCATAAACCAACAGCTTCAGCATCACCGGGGAGCTTGCTAGATGTGTTGAATCTCAGTTTCCAGATCTACAGAGTCAGTCTGCATCCTAACATAACTGCTAGGGAATCCATAAGCATGTGAATGTTAGAGAAACATGCGCTTGGAGTTTACCTCCCTGCATTGCACAGGTGAGAGAACAGGCCTAGCCTGAGCCTCTGTAGTCAGTCCATGTCAGAATGGGGACCACAGGCCTGGTTACACTCAGAGCACACCTGGGTCTCCTCGGTACAGCCCAGGCCTGTGATCACATTTCTCCTGCCCACTCTACAGCATCTCTCCTATAAAGGGATAGATTTGTCTCTCAGAAATGACACCGGGAGAGTGGAGAGATAGCTGTCTGGGATGAATGCCGGGGAGAAGCCCTAGCAGCCGACCTCAGTCGTGGCAGAGTTGCTAGGCTGGTGTTATGTGATCCTGTGAATTATGTGGCTGGGAAACATGCCAGGGGCCTTCCTTGTGTTGCCTATACCCGGGAGTGGCCTCCAGGGAGGGGCGGTGGGCAGCCTGACTCATATAGCAATGAATGGGATGGGTGCAGAGTGGGGCTGCCGACAGGGCGTGGGGGGTGTGATGTGCTAGTTATCAAGAAGAGAATGACTTTGACGTGAAGCCAAACTCACATCCCAGCTGTGCAGGACTGTGTGCCATCGGCGACCCTGCCCCTCGCCCTCAGGAAATGCCACCTCCCCTTTCTTTCCTTCACTCCACATCTAACTAGGAATCTATGCTCTTTGTGGGAAGGGGCTCTGTCTTCGACATTACACATATTCATAACATATTCATACTCACATTACACAAGCACACACACTCACGTGCAGAGACACACACAATGACACACACTTTTACATGCAAACACACACCCTCACAACACCAGGCACAGGCTTTACACTCGGTCCTGTGTCTGCAGCCCCAGCCCCTAGGCTCATGCTTGGCATCTAATACTGCTCAATAACAGTTTACTGATGCAAACTTAACTGCAGTAGGAGAATGCAGGAAGACCTTTCTTGAAGACCAAGGCCTCCCTTATCTGAAGAATTGTCTCCTATTGAACCCCTTCCTAAGCAGCTTTACTTTGTGTGTATATAAACATCAAACATCCGGTTTGACGTTTATTGCAATTTGTTCTCTGTAACACTTGCTCCTACAGAATGTTAATTTTATCTTATTTTTTTAAAAAAGCTACTGTTGCCCAATAAATTTTGAAAAGTCAGGATTTAAAAATGCCACAGCACATGTTGCTGCAGAACTTCTCAGGCTGGAGCTGTGCTAGCGTGCAGGCGGCTCCCGGGAAGCAGGGCTGTGCAGGCTCCCCAGGCCGGCTCACCCCAGACCCTCTGTCACAGAGTATCTTGGTTTCTCAGAAGACATCCTGGGAAACACCAACCTACTTGTTTTGGTAGGCATGGCATTTGTCTCCTAACCTGGCAGCCACATGTTACAGGCCTGGCAATGTATTGTGTGCTTGGCTTTTAGCATCAAAGCTGATGGTATAGTAGGTCTTCAAGGAATGTCTGTTGAATGAATACCTAGATAAAAGTATGCCTGTGAGAAAGTCAAATAGACAGTCAATTTAGTTTGAATCCCATGCAGTGAACTGTGCAGACAACTGCTTCTAGGCCGGGCACTGTGCTAGGCAAATACAGAAATGAAAGAAATTCAGCTGCATCCCCAAGAAGCTCAAAGCCTTGAAGGAGAGATGGGCATTTAAATAAAGAAATTGTCCAACTGTGCATAAGTGGAATAATGATGGATGTGTGAGACTTGGAGGTTGCAAAGGAAAAGGACTGTTTTTAATCCTTTACCTGCAAGATAAGGAAAAGTAGGTTTTGGAAGGACAACGGTGAGTTTGCCAGGCTGACAAGGAGAGGGAAGGGCAATCCAGGGAGAGAGCCCAGTGTGGTCAAGGGCTTCCAAAGCTTGGTAGAAACACATTGCCATGTCCCTGAGACTGCTGACTTCTAAAAAGTGAAATGCAGTAACTGGCAACGGAGCCGAGAAGGTCCTTGGTCTCAATGCAAGCTTCTTTCCTTCTCCAGAGGCGCCGCAGCTCTGCAGGGACAATGTCTCACTCTGATTCAGAAAGGTGCTGCGCTACCTGACTTCAGGGGGGTTTTGTGGGGGCTTTGGACAAGGGCCTCACCCTGCGTGAACTCCCACTGGATTTCTGTTCTCCTAGGAACTGAGGGAGGCTGTTCCTCCCGGCTCCAGCCAGCATGGCTGGTGGCACCTCCTGAGGGCATGTGTATCATCAATATTATTCTTTTTTAAAAGTCTTCTTCTTGTAATGCAGTACAGATATGCGTGGCTTTTTTTTAAGCTTGCAATCAATAAACTGTGAATCTGTGACTGTAAATAAGACAACTTGTAAAAATGCATTTACGTTGATACTTCCAACTTCAAATTTATTTTGCTTCTACTTTAGTTTATTTATGAGCCAGGAACGACACTGATGGAGAATCTGTTTCCACACTAATAACACTAAAATAGATTTAGATGCGTATCAGATGGAAGCTGAGTATCATTTTTAATTATGACTAAGGTGACGTTTTATTATTTTCCCCAGGAGAGTCATGAATTCTGGCTCTGCATGAAATGTTAATTGAATGCACCTCCTGCCCCTTCAATCAGAGGATATTCCTGGGAAATACTTGTGGCTCTGAGTGGACAGTTGCTACTAGGAGAACTTTCACTGCCATGAGTTCAACTGTCATTCAAGATGCTTTTCCCCTTCTCTGTCTATTCAAGCCTGGAGAAGGAATCAGACACATGTGCACTTGAAATCCAGCCACACCCCTAGGCGGCTGTGCACACTTTGATGAGTTACTTTGTCTTTCTAAGCCTGAGTTTCTTAATTTGCACATTGGGCATGGTACCCATCTCACAGGATGAGGATTTCATGAAACATGTTGTAAGATGCAGAGTGAAATGTCTGGCATATAGTAAGTACACTTAACACTGCTGTTGTTAATATATTATTATTATTATTTTAACTGAAGTCGCAGTAAACATGGGAATCTCAAACGAGTAAATCAGTCCAAGGAAGGGCTGGTCAGGAAGGTGGGGGCACGAGTCTGGAGGAATTCCAGAAGTGGGTGTTGGGCTCCTTAGCAGCTGTCTATGGGGCTCCTAAGGTCCTGGGGCATCCTGAATTGCTTCGGAGAGACGGCATGGCATTGTGGAAAGGCAGTGGGCTGTGAATTCAGACAGGCTTGGGAATCTAATCCTAGGGTTATTAAAATGGGAACAATTATGCTATTTCAGTTATTGTGAGGATTATGAATAATGGATGAAACGATCGAGATTCTTGGTACCAAATATCTGAGGGCCACAGTTATGAACTGACATCAGAAAACACATCACCAGGATGGGTTTATGAAGAGTCCTCTTCTATATAGGGATAAACGCCTTTGAGATTTTGGATGGTTTTCAGAAATATGAGCAGAAGATCTTGAAAGGTCCTCAACATAGACCTTGGGGTCTTGACTTGGTTATCAGTGACATCTGACTCACGAGGGTCCAGTTTTGACCCTGTGTTGCTTTCATGGCCATGTTGAGAGCCCAGCCACCCAGCAATTAGAATCGAGTTCTTTGCAGGGTGACCAGTTGGTTAGGTTTTCTCAGGACTTCCCCAGTTTTAGCACTAAAAATCCTGCATCCTGAGAAACTCTTTATTTCCAGAAAAACTATATGGTTCATGCCCCTACTTGTCCCCCTGCAAAGGAGACGTGACCTTCAGAAAGCCCTGGCATCCTTACGGTGCCCAGAACTACATTTGTGTTAAGCCATCTTTTTCTTAAGGCTAAAAAAAAAAAACCAACTTGAAACGGCATATTAGACAGATTTCTTTCATTTGAAAACCAGGCATGAGAACACAGAATACCTGAGTCTCTGAAGTAAAACAAAATTATGTGATTTTTTTTACTTTGCTGCAGTTCTCCCCTCTTAATGGGTTTCGGCATGCTTGCTTGTTTTTTTGAATGGGTATCATCTGAGTGGGAAATGCAAGCTCTACAGTGTGTGGAGGGGTGCGGGGCACATAGTGAGATACTCTGTAAAGAAAATGAAATTTCCTATGGCCAGGATTCTCACCTGACCCTGGTCACCTTGCTCTCTGTACACGTGTGGGCAATATGTTGTTATTGACTCTATATAAAGAGCTCCGCCCAGTGCTCTGGGCTGCACGGCTGTAGGGCTGCACAGCTGCAGGAGAGCAGAGGCTGGAGTGGTGGCAGAGCCTAGCACAGAGACTGAGACAGCTGTGGGGACAGAGAGGCCTGAGGCAGAGATAGGCTTGCTGCCTGCAGACTCGCTCTGAAGCAGATGGGATTATAGTGCTTGACCTCCCACCACCAGGAGAAAAACTGGATATAAACCCTTTCCGTTCTATTGTCATTTTTTGGTCTCACCAAATCAAGAGTGAACTTTTCCGGAGCTGAAACCCACTGGTAAGACATACCCCGACTCCCCAAACCCTGCCCAGACAAAACCTTTGCCCCCCTTGTGAGGCAAGACATGAAGACAAGAGAGCAGCTCCAGCCCCCCAAGACCCCCCCAGGCCCCAGCCCGGTTAGTAACCCCCAGGGACTCTCTTCCTGCCACCAGAGCCTTTCACACATGCTTATACCCAGGTCCCACCCTCTGGGACTCTGATTTAATTGACCCCAGATTGGGCCAGGCCTCAGATTCCTTAAAGATTCCCTGAGGTGATTCTAACATTCTGCCAGGCCTGAGATCACTTTTCAAATCAAACAGGATCTATGAGCAGTAAGTGGTTCTGGACATCAACACGTTCCAGACCTGCAGCCGCCCAGGCATCCCAGGTGCAAATTAGTGGGCACGTGAGAAGGGAACTTCAAAGGCCTGTCTAGGGGTATCTGAAGAGAGAGGCAGCGATGTCCATTCCCTGAGCAGATCAAAGCATTCATTTTGGCATCCCACAGAACAATGGGGTATAGGTTAAGCTGAAGGGGCTCTTTTGAAGTAGGGACACAAGCCATACTGCTTAGGGGCCCCATGGGGGGTGCCACCCATCAGGAACACGGCAACTTCTCCTGATGCCTCCAGGCGGCCACAACTGGGCCTGCAGAGCAGCAGCCCCAAGCCCGGAGGAGGAGATGGTGACAATTTGGAGAGCAGTGGAGGGGACCAAGGATCTTCCTCAAATGCTTTGGGGTCAACAGGTCTCAGCTGGGCCCTCACACATTAAGTGGACTTGCACAGGAGTACATGTGTGACACTCAGAAACTTACAGCATGTACCTGGGAAGACACCCATGGCAGTCAGAAGAGAGGTGGCTGAAATACTGCAGATGTGAAGGTGGGATGAAGGACTAGGAACATTCAGATGTCAGCAATAGCAGATGCCCAGGGCTAGTGGTCTGCAGTGATTTCACCAGTTCACCCCGATGCAGCGTCAGCACATGATGTACAGGACCTTGCAGAATTCTTCCAACTAAGGGCTTCCAAAACGTGTTTGAAGATCATATACAAACATGCTTCCAAAACATGTTTGAAGATCAGTTTATTGTAAAAATTTTATCCATACACAAAGGCCAGAAGGAACTACATTCTACAGATTTGGAGGTCAGGTTTCTGCCTCAGTTCTCCTACTAACTAACAAGATGATCCTGGAAAAGTCACTTTCCCTCCTTGGGCCTCTACTTGCCCAGTTTTGAAATGAGAGATGTGGATTAGATGTTCTCCAGGAGCCCTCATAGCTCTGACACTTTAGGAATTCATGTGTTGTTGTTGTTTTTAAGTTCAGTATCTGTATTAGTCAAGGTTCTTCAGAGAAAAGAATACATATATACTCATATATCTCTCTATCTGTCTACCTATCTAAAGGAGATTATTATGAAGAATCCATTCATGTGATTGTGGAAGCTGAAAACCCAGGAAAGCCAGTTAACCCAGCCCAAATCAGAAGTCTAGAGAACCAGAGGGGCCAGCAGTATAAATCTCAGTCAAGGGGTTGGAGATGAGATGAGGTGAGATGAGACGTCCCAATTCAATCAGCAAGGCAGAAATAAAGGGATGATTTACCCTTCCACGCCTTTTGGTCCATACAGGTCCTGAAGGTTGAGAATCGGCCTGTCCACACTGGGGAGGGCTGTTACTGTACTCAGTCCACCAATTCAAATGCTCATCTCATCTGGAAAACCCCTCACAGACACACCCACAAATCATGTTTAATCGGGCACCATGGCCAGTCAAGATAACAAAATTAACCACCCCTGTGTCTATGGAAATAAATAGCTCCTGGAGGAGGGGTTTGCCCATGGGGTGTTTGATTCCTTGCCCAGTCACAGTCCCCACTCCCTCACTGCTTCTCCTGAGAATGTCCCTACAATTCCTGGAGCCACAGATGGTCTAAGATGCCAGCCAGCTTGGTGCAAGCCAAGCCCGTACCTCTGTTAAAATGTCGCTACAACAAATAGGGCCTCAAGAGAGACTGTCCTGCCTCTAGTGTTATCTTCCCATTCAAACAACTCCAGATAAAAATCTGAGTCTAGATGGAGATTGATTGACACAGACAAATGTTCTAGCTGGACCAATTGCTTTGCAGCTCTCACAGGAACATTTGGTCAGCATGCCTAACCTATATAGTTTGAGAGTCTCACAAGACCGGGGGTTGAGTGGGGGCTCTGCAGAGGGCTTATTCGACACCCTACTGCTTTCAGGGGCTGGAACTCTCAGGAGGAAATGGTCAGGGCGAGTCGAGAGTTATACATTCTGGTCTAACTAGCTGATGTGACCTGGGCTGGTGAGGTAAGAGCAAATGGTTTCCATAATAGACACTACAGTGTTCCGTGTACGGTACAGGCACTTGGCACATTTTTTCAAATTTAATTGTTTTCCAAAATCTAGGGCATTATCATCTTCATTTTACAGATGAGAAAATTAAGGCGTAGGGGCTTCATAAAGGAGAGTTAGTTTGTGCCCCAGGTGGTCTGACATGAAAGCTTACTTTCTTTCTTCTATTACATGCAAAATTGTAGCTATCCTAATTTTATCCACCAGTCTTGGAAGCTTCTATACTCATAGGTCCCAGCCAAGAGAACTTGGGATATAGGAGGTTAGAGATGACAGGAAAGGTTTGGAAAGGCATAAGTTTAGGACAGCCTCAGCACCCACGCAGCCATGCATCCTGTGGCCTGGGCAGGCAGGGAGAGCCCAGAAAGACAGTAGTGTGACCTCAGATGCTAGTTAGGAATCATGTTACTTTAAGAAATAGCAAGTGTCCCCTTCAAAAAGCACCTGCTTAATTTTTTTTAACTTCTATTTGCATTCATCTTATGCTGAATTTATTCCCAGACCATAAGCTTTTGTTCTTCAGTTTCTTCTACTGTATCTTTTTCTTTTATTCAACCTTCTCTTACGGTTTAGGAACAACCTGTCCTTCCTTAGTAAAGATCATCCAGTGTGGCAGGCAGAGCTCATGTATGAGCGAATGTGACCGTGAGCTCTTGAGTACAGGGCCTCTTAGGGACGTAGTCCACTGGGATGTGCTTGACGATCAGAGATTCTACATCTAACCCCCTAAGTGCAGCAGCATCTTTGCATTTCTAAGCATGTGCAGCAAAGCTGTGCCATCTTGCTGGGCTGCCAACCTGTGTCCAGCCCACTGTCTGCCCCAGGCACACCTGCCAGCCCCACCACTGAGTGGACAGAATGGCATGTGTTGCTCCCATAAAGTGACATCTTTTAAGGTACTTGGTAGCTTTTTGCCTTTGCATACCCTGATGGCCTGGGCAGTTTCATGGGTGTTCTTCAAGTGGACCCAAGGACTCGAACCTCTTGATGCGCATGATTTTGTGGGATTTTCTGCGTCTGATAAATAGTGATCCATTTTCAGAGATTACCACTTATGGGAAGAACCTGCTTAATTTTTTATTGGAAATGGGAATAAGTTTTGTTGTGAGGGGTCTGTCAAAACAAGGCCAATGGACAACCACCAGGAAGGCTGACATTATGCAGCAACCAGACCTTCGGTGCCAGCAGCAAGCATGTCTGAGGGATACCCTCACTCAGCACAAGTTCTCCGGTGCCCACTCTGTGTCCAGCACTATGCCAGGATCTGGAAACACTCAGTGAGCGAGATCTGGCCCTGCCTTCCAGAAGCCTGCACTCCTCCAGGGCATTCCAAAGAATGTGCCAAATTCTGATGGTGGAGTAGGGGTGGAGCATTTGAAACTAAGCTAGAGAGTATTTCCATGTCAGATGGTTCCAGCTGAGAGTTAACAACCATTTGGTTATGCTTCTTTAGGGGGTTGGGGCTAATGCTTCATGGAGTTTCCATAGGGAAGGAATGAGAAAAATTTATTTCAATTACTTTTTTGAAGTCAAATTTACATAATCATTTGATGTAATGGTGTTCATTATGGGCTTCTCTGGAGTGGCATCGGAGCTGCTGTCCCTGTAAGTGCCTGGGCCCCTGGTGTGGCAGCCAGACATTTCTCTGCCCAGGAAAAACCAAGCTGCACTCAGCTGCAGCTGGCTGGGCCCTTGGCCAGGGATAATCAGGCCAAATGGGTGTGAAAACCCACCCAGGGGGAGAAAAGCAAGGAAAGCATTCTCTTTAATTAATCACTCTTTTTCCAAACTTGAGAATAAAACACTAAAATTAAAATTCATTTTAATAATATGGTCTTCATTAATGTGAAATATGGTTTTAGGCAGACCTTTATTCAAACCCTGATTTTTGTGGTGGAAGAGAATATTGCTTTTTGTGTGACCTTTAATAAATCCAGAGCTGACAATATGGAATTATAAAGGATTTCTTAAGCAGCCCAATTCTGAAAAGAGCCTTTTCCCCACTGACTGGTTTCCCGTGTGGCAGAGGTGTCCGCACTGTGACATTTGTGCCAGGCGCATGCTGGCTGTGACTCTCCTGCTGCCAGCACGTGTGTGGGGACATGTGAGTGCCTGGTCCTCTCGGGAGTGCCGGAACCACACCTTCTCTGGCTGCCTTCCCCTGAGTCCAGCCTGGCAGGTGTTCAGGCACCAGGCAAGTGCAAGCAAAGAATGAATGAAGGAGGGACATTACCAGAAGGAAACTTCTTTGTTCTCAGTGCTACAATGTGGCATCTCCTCTGGGGCAAGTTTGCCGTTTGTCAAAAATTTTTAGAAAGAATAGTCATGTTCTATGTATCTTCTTCCATTACAAGTTGCTCTAGCCTGTATGATTTCTTTGGCATCTGTTTCTATACTTGGTAGTCTGCCTACTTATTAAATGAAGGTTTTGCAACTAAGAGTCTGCAGAGCTAATTTGCTTTCTTTGAGCTTTCGGCAGGGGAGCTAAAAACGTTCCATGAAGTTTGAAGACAACATCTTTACTCCAGCCTGGTGATTGACGCCTGGCTCCCTGACCGGAGGGGCACAGGAAAAGGGAAGTCACTACTGCGGCTGCTGGGGCCCTCCCACCTTCCTTTTTTCCTCAGTGAGTTACTGAGCACCTGCCTTGAGCCACACCCCATTTCCTGTGCAGTCAGTGGTCCACTGCATCTGTGATGGGCATGCAGCTCCCACCTTCCTGGGGCTCTGTCAAGTGAGGGAAACAAAAAAGGAGACAGAAAACACAAAGGAATGGGTCTCTTGCTGTGGGGCAGGGGGCTCTGTGCCGATGCTGGAAGAAGGAGGAAGAGCTACAGTCACTGTGGTGGAGCAGGCGTAAGCGGGAAGGAAGAGGCCTCGGAGGGTAGAGCCCCATGCTTCAGGCCTGAGGCAGACTGCCGGGACACCCCAGGACAGCAGCAGCGGGGACAGAGTCTAGGGTCTAATGAGGCACAGGTGCAGTATTAAGAAGTGTGTTTTCTAAGTGCAGTAGAGAGGTGCTGAAGAATTTGAAGCAAGGGAGTGACACAGCAAGACATGGGTTTTATTTCTTAAGAGAACTTTGGAAACAGAAATGAGGGGAGCAGAGATGGATGAGAGCAGACCAGAGACGAAGAGGCTGAGCAGGGGGCAGGTTTAGTGGGGAATGGGCGGAAGAGGAAGTGGAGTCTAGCATGGGACCCGAGACTCGAAGTCACGTCCTGTGTAAAGGTTTGAGCAGCCTCCCCTTGTTGGGGGTCCCAAGCTAGCCCTCAGAGACCCTCGCTACTCAAAGTTGTGAGTGATGCTCCACAGACCGGCAGCAAGGGCCTCATCTGTCAGCCTGTGGGAAATGCAGAACCTCAGCCCCACCCCAGACCTACTGAATCAGGCTCTGCATCTTAACAGGCTCTCCAGGTCATTCAGATGTATGCGAAAGTTTGAGAAGCACATGTGTGGATCATGGGACAGAGGGATGCAACTCTATAAAGTGTAAGCAAGTTAGGAGAGTGTAATGCACAAATGCGTCTTGCTGAGTCGATCATGTTGTCTGAGAAGCGGTAGCTATGGCTCAGAGACTTGAAGGCTACATGGGCAGCTGAGAACACCCATGAGCTTCTCCTCAGCCTTGACCCAGCCCATTTATGAAAGCCGGTGAGGGCTGGATCTGCTGGCTAGTGTGTCTCTGTAGAAGCCAGGGAGACCAGGCCAATGTGCTAAGTCAGCACCAACCCCTGGATCTCCCCCACCCCTAGTCTAAGCTATCTCACTGTCAGCCTAATGTGCACTTCTGCCCAAACCTGTTTGTTTGCACCTGTGTGAGTTTGGTCACCAGTATCCATCTGACCACCTATATAGTTCAGGTATAGTAGGCAGGGGATAGCAGGAGCCCTACCTGAGGTCAAGGCAGACGGATGGAGAGCAGAAGACAGATTCAAGGTTACAGAGTTACAGTTGCAAACACACAGTCTGCAATCTTGGTCATGGGCAAGATGTAGGAGTCAGATGGGGCCTAGTCAGGGTCGGCACTTGAGCCCTGCCATGGTCACAGCCAGGTTCCTCAGTGGCTGGGGAGGGTGCACCATGGGAGTTATCTCTGCAGAGTACCTGCAGGAGCTATCTGCCTACCCAGGGAACCTGTTGTCAGCCACTCAGAGCTCAAGAGCGCTGTGCATGTGGCACCCGAGTAGTTGATGTCCCTAATTAGTGTTGGCAGCAGCTACATTTGTTTATGATGTTACATAATGAGATTTGTATAAGTGCTCTTTTATAACTCACTTAAAAAATTCAAACAGCACTGTGCAGGCAGGGAGAGTGTGAGCAGAAGCTCCGGCCTCTCCTCACCAGGTAAGGTGTGTGCGTTGAGAGAGTGCACAGCCAGAAACATGAAATGGAAGAGCTCCCTTCTCTGGGACAGACTCTTCATTGCAAAGAGAGAACCAGGAACCAGGGACCCATCACGAGTTTCAGTCTTTGTTTATTTCTCTCAGGTAGAGCATGATCCAGACACAACTATCATCATTTCATCCCTCTAACAGATGTGGGAGTCTTTGAGTGGCACTCCTGGCATCAGAGCTCCCCTGCTTGGTGATGGGGTGGACTGTCAGCGCTCTGCTCAGCTGCAGGCAGGCCTTTGCTGGGGATAGTTGGGTAACTTTGCAGCAGTCAGGGAGCCATGTTCTGCCTCCTTTGGAACTTTCCTTGGAGAGGAAATTGTAGGCTTCTTACTTAATTTGGGCACATTCCTCCCCATTCTTTTCTTGGCATCATAACCCAGGTAAGGAGGGACTCTTTCTAAGATATGGGCAGACTTGCCATGCTCTCACCTCTCACTGCAGATCTATGACAAATTTGAGAAGAGATGCAGTCCCTTGCAAACCTAAGAGATGGAAATAATCCGATCACTAATATTTTTGGTTTCCTACAAGAAGGAAAAGGCATCACACATGAGGGTGAGGGAGTCTTGGGCCCCATGGAGGGGACTTTTATGAGAGGTTCCCACAGCTATTTACAGGAGAGATTCTCAATCTAGCATTCACCATGGTTTCAGGGATTCCACTCACTATCTAAAATAATCTGTGTACCATGTCTACATATGTGCATTTGTGTTTTTATGGGGAACAGAACCACACCATTCATAAAATCGAAAAGGTTGTGATTTAAAATAGCTCACAAACATAGAGATTTTTTTAATGGTTCAAGTCTATCAAAAGCCTTCAGATATATCCATGTGGTCCTCATGCCATCCCTGGTAATGGGGGAGAGCAGAGACCACTCTCTCCAGTTTACAGTGAGAAAAACCAAGGCATAGAAATGTTCGGTGCTCATTTAGCCACACACCTATTGATTCTCAGAAGCTGGACACATAACTAGGGTTCTAACTCCTATTTTTCAACTCCAGCACAAGCCCGAAGAACAGAAATTATTGGCTCTGTCTACATAACCCAGGACATTTGGGCATTTGGAAATGCTTAAGATCCTTAAATCCTGAATCTGGAAAATTGTTTTCTGTGTATACAAGTCAGATCTCTGCCAACCCCAATGTTTTCTTTCCCACATTTTTGATGGCGTGGAGTCATGGGTAGAGTGAGAGAGCAAAGCATTTTCTAGGTTTCAGTTAGTTCTAGTTATGGCAGCTGAAGGCAAGAGAGATCTTCCTCAAAAATTCCACAAGAGCCCCTCACCCATTCTTTACCCCAGTCCTCTCCTAGATACTGGGCCTCTCCTTTCAAAATGCAGATACTACCCCCTTAGGATGAAGGGGGGACTTTGAACTTTATTTTGAGCCACATTGCTTCAAAAAGCACCCTTAAGAATGCTCTTTTTAATTCATGATCAAACTAATTCCTGGAGGAAAATACATATTTAAAAGGTTGAAAGCTGTTCCAGCATATTAATGGAAGTCTGCTATTTCACCTCCCTGGCTCTGTAAAATGGGTATCATCAAAGCAACTTCGCAGGGCTCTTTGTGCAGATTGAGTGAGATGAGATGAGCAGCGCCATCATTGTGCCTGGCCCAGAGTAGGAGGGCAAAAGTGGTCCTGGCATCCTTCAGGATAAGCGTCAGGCTGGAGTTCCCATTCTCTGTCATCCCTGCTTTATACCCTAGAAGAATATATGCTGGATCTTGATACTCCAGGGGGCAGTACTTCTCAGGGCTTTACAGTATTTTCCTTTTGAACTTGGTTGTCCCCAGGTTAAACATGAGACTTCTATTTGATTCCATCTGACAGAAAGACAGCCAAATAAAAATCATTAACTAAAATATGCTCAAAGCCATTGCATGACGCTTATAATGCACTGAGGTTTTATGTTTGTTTGTCTTAATTTGCATTCTGATTCAAGAAGTGGGTGTCTTTCCAAGGAAGCACACACAGGGCATGCATTTGCTCTATGTTTAATTCAATGCTACATGCTGGAAGTTGGACTTCACTCTCCCAAGTCTTCCTGGGGAGACAAGCTTAATGCACAGGAAGCTTTTGAGAGCAACATGTGTGGTGTCTAAAGGCAAAGGCATGGAGTGGGTTCTTAATAGATATTTTCAAATAAATTAATGTATTCATGGAACTGAATTCAAGGTCCATTGAAATGGTCAAAGATGGGTACACAGGATGTTTCAATCTTTAAAGAAAATATGCTTCAAACTAATGAAAAACCCTACAATAATTAAGCTTATACTCTATAAATAGCTCTTGGTGCACACTGCAAGTGGAAATGTCTCTAAGGATCACTTGGATATTAAATTCATTTAATAAGGGAAAGTGGTGAAAAGTAGAATACTATGATCCAGTGGACAAGACATAATCAACAATGAAACAATCAGCCTGGGTAAGGAGGAAGGCCTTGTATTATTTGGAGAAATGATGGAAAGGGTTTTCTATAGATCACATGTGTCATGATACTATCTTCTTGTATCTTAAATTCAGTATTGCTCAGTTGTTTATAAAGAAGAAAATTAAAGTCACTGAGAGTTTCACTGGCATGAAGTGACAAGCATTGTTAGTTTTCCAGCCTATTTCTTCCCGGTGTTCTGTGTATAGGGGTGTTATATGTGTGTGTGTGTGTGTGTGTGTGTGTGTGCGTGTCTGCTATGAGATCCAGTCTATGTACAAAATTATTTTTCTGTATAATATTATATATTCTCATGTCATTAAAAATGTCTTGAGAATGTGTTTTCAAATGGCTAAGAACTGTTCTGACATATAGATATGTCATAATTTAATTAACAATTCTACTACTACCAAACATTAGGCTGTTTCTAAACCTTTGCAGATATAAACGTAAATCTTTGTTAAAGTATCACAGAGATCACTTTTGTGCCAAAACATCGGTCTCCATTTCAGATCCTTTCCTTAAGGTGAAGTCCATAGGTAAATTGCAGGGTGAAAGGATATAAACATTTCTCAGACTCTTCACATCTATTCTTTTCAGATTTGTCATTTTATTTTCCCACTAACAGTGGTCAGGTAGGTGCTCCCACTCCACAAATTCTCCCAATATTAAATATTATTGTATATTTTTCTACTTTGGTGGCAGTATTATCTCATCTTTGTTTTAATTTGTTATTCTTTAATTATTGATTGAGCACTTTCCCCAAAGCTTAATGGCATTTTTAATTTCCCCTGTAACACATTCTCTGCTCATAGCCTTTAAGCTGCCTTTATTGTGTTAAGCTCCCTTTAGTAAAGTTATTTAAACAGACTTTGGGATTAAGAAAAGAAGTCCCTGTGTGGAAGCTTCTATCCACAATTTGCTAATTCCACATGGGCAGTGAGTTCCTCTTAGACAGACACAGTTGAACTTACTTTGAAGCTTTGTGCTTAGGTCCAGTATTTATACATAGGTTTTTTTATTTGACAGCTAATCCATGGCCCAGCTTTGGGAAAGCATTATTTCCTCCATGTGGCCTTAGATGTGGCCATGCGGTAATTTCCAATTCATTTGTCTTTTCCCTTTTTCTTCTCCTGGCTATCTTTAGTCAAATCCTTGGAAAAGCTGTAAGCATGTCACAATGAGAATGAAAAGTCATGTTTCGGGCAAGAGGTTGCCATTCCCCATTTGCTGCTGTGAGAGGTATTTTCAAACCTGAAGTAAGGATGAGTTTTCCGCTTGCAGTTAAATTCCATTACTTCCTCCTTATGTATCTTTTTTTCCCCCCCATCCCTTTAATGTCTTTTGGGGAAACTTCCATTAATATCTTTGAACTGTTTGTTTTCTATGGGGTGCAAGACCTCTTGGGGTTTTAACCATATGTTGGAAATTTCCATTATTCTGTACTTGCCAGATGGCTGATTCTGATCACTGGGAGCTGTCTGAGGACAAGGAGTACTGAGGAGGGGCCTTCTGTGTAATGTTTATCTTCAAACCTTCACAACATCGGCATTCTCCTCCATGGAAATCATGCTATGCATATAACCTCATGGCTGTGTATGTAGAGGAAGCACTAAACAACACATGTCCATGTCCTCGGCTGTCAGTGGGTGACCTCACAAATGGGATGTCCTCACCTTGCTGTTGAGTCATGTTTGGGTCAGTCCCTTTGGTAATTGCATCTTAACTCCATGTATCCTTTATGGCTTATGGTATGTATTAGAATGTCTGTAGAGCTGGCTCATCTAGTCGCCATTGATATTGAGGGTTATATCAAGATCAATCACACAGCCAGGCTAATTAGTGTAAATGCTCTAAAAACTACAGATTTTAGTCACCCCATTCTTCCTGATTAGCCATGTGACCCCAGTAAATTTCTTAACTCCTCTCAAGCTCAGTTTCTTGATTTATAAAATGGAGGTTATAGTAAAAACTTTGCAGGATCATTGCGTTTATATACTATATATTTGTGTGCATGTTTATTTGCAATTGGCAATGATCGATGTGCAAGCAAGAAGGGCTGATGATCGGAGTGCAGGCAAATGGCGATCCCGCTCAGCATATGAATAGCAAGGCTTGCCTTTAAGAAGAATAAAGACACACTTGTCTGTTCCTTATTAGAACAAAAAATGTTCATGTTAACTACTCATTGATAATTTCAAGAAGGAGACATATCCCTGCAAGAAAGTTTATATTGATACCTGATAGTCTGAGAACATGCAAAGCCACAGTTCTAGGCATTCATTACAAATGCTAACTGCGTGTTTCTCTTCCATATTTCATGGTCATGTACAGTCAGTCCACATTATTCAGATCCCATATTTACAAGTTTGCTTACTTGCTAAACATTATTTGCAACCCCAAAATCAATGCCCACAGTGCCTTCATGGTCATTTGTGGGTATGTGCAAACTGACAAAATTTTGAGTTTCCCAATGTGCATGTTTCCTGCTGAAGTGGAACAGCGCAGGTTTCTCACAAACAAACAAGTACCCCTTCGTGGCCTATGCAATGCTGTTTTTTTCGTTTTTTTTCTTTTTGTGCTTTAGGTTGGTGATTTTGCTGTTTACAATTGCCTCCAAGCAGAGTTTTGGCAGGCTGTTTAGGTTCCTAAGCCCAAGAAAGCTGTGATGTGCCTTCAGGGAAAAATACGTGTGGTAGATAAGCTTTGTTCAAGCATGAGTTACAGCATATCAGCCATGAGTTCAAGTTAATGAATCAACAATATATAATAAATAAGGTATTTTTGAACAGAAAGGCCCATAAAACCAGGTTTCATATCCATAAATTGATGAAAATGTTATGACCAGAAGCTCTCAGGAACCTAACCCTGTCTTCACCTAGCGGCAAAACTCAGTTTTCGCTAATTCAATGCTTGGAGCTACTTTATACAATATAACCATTGTGGATAATGAGGACTGATTATGGTTGATGATGACTGCTTTTGAGAATGATTCCCTTGCACTGTCATCCACTGACCTGCCAACAAGAGGTAATCTCAAGCCTGTTAGGGAAGCAACCCAGGAATAAGGGACAGAGAAAGAAAAAAGAACTGGTTGGTGGGTTTTAGGGCAACTGAGAAACTGGTGGTTCTCATTAAACAATGACTATTAATTGAGAATGAGGCCAATAGGGGAGATCTAGAGTACAGGCATGCTTCCACACACATCCACTGAGAACTTTTTCTGTATGGGACTAGATATTGAGATTCCAGAGGTGACTTTGGGCCCTGTCCCCAAGGAGCTTGTCATCTTTAAATCCTACCTCCCCACTCCCAATGCTTATAAGTGTTGTGCATATGTTATAATGTAGCCCATGATACATCATAGTCCATTGGTCTCCACAGTGAATCCATGAGCAGGTACTATTCCTACTGTCATTTTTTCGAGGCAGTAGCTGAGGTCAGATAGCTTGAATTCATTCAAACGTGGCAGAACCAGAGCCAGGAACTGGATCCACACAGTGGCGCTGCAGACCCACAGGTGCTCAACCACGGGTCTGCACTGCTCTTTCTGGTTCAGGGACAAATACAGAAACAAAGACAGTTCTAAGCTGGAGATGCTATCTGCTGGCAGTACTCACAGGGGCTAAGGGACCCCAAAGGAATAATCCCTAGGCCAGTCTCATATCCAGGAGCTTAGACACTAGGACAGGAGATAGCATGCATGAACTAACAACTTTTCCACAGAGCAGAGAGAGCTGAGAGGCTCAGGGGGCCTATACAGTCTCTGTGGGGAAATCTGCTCAGGGAACCACATCTCCTCTGCATTCCCTCTGGCAATGAGGGAAATCAGAAGACAATGTTGGGGAAGCCACCATGCAGAGAGAGGGACCAGACATTAGAATGACTGGGCACTAAGTCACCCTCAGCAATTCCGTGTCCCCATTTCTGGTGTTAGCCTCTTGAAGGGGGTCAGGTGCAGTGCTAGAAGGCTTGTTAGGAACAGCCACGAATTACAGTGGGTCTGATGCAGCTGACTCAGCGCTGGCATCTGCACGAGCTTCCCCTGTTCTGCGTCACCCAGTGAAGGCCCAAGCACCCTAGAGCCTAATTTTCCCAGTGTTGGGACACTTTCTAAATGTTTTGTTAGGGATCACAGGTGGGAAGGAAGCAAGGAAGAAAAGAAGAAAGAAAGAAAAACATTAGAAATCCTATAGCAAGATCCTAAAAGTAAGATCCAAACAACCACAGCAGATTTGAAGTATTGAGTTCGTATTATAGGAAAGTAGTTTTGGTGTTCTTAGAAAACTGAGAAAGCATCTTCCAACTTTCCGTTATTTTAAGTGTAAGGAATGCCTGGCTTCACCCACATGTGCACCTGCCTAAAGAATCAGTTCTCAGCTACTAGAGAACAACTCAAAGATGTATCGGTTGACATCTTGTTTGCATATTGGTCGCTAAAACTCATCGTTTGTTTTAAGTAGGTTCAAGTAAAATACAGGCTGAATAAGTGAAAATGTGTCTGGATTTCCACTGCATGTTTTGGGTTTACCCATATTGTGTGTGTCAGGTATTAAAGCTCCAATAATTTAGTGTTGGGCTAATGGTCACCACACAGGATGCTGATTAGTCTAACAATTGACACTGCTTCACAGTGAGTTTAAATAGATTCATCAATCCACTGGTTGTAGTACCTGGCTGTGGATATTAACCAATTATTTGTTTTGGGTGTTTGGAGAGCATGAAGAGAGCTGTGGCATTTCATGTGCCACCTCTGATTGTTAATAATTGTCTGGAATATTGTGTTGGAAAGAATTCTAGGCTGAAATGGCTCAGGAGGGAACAACATCATGATAGGTCAGCAATGTCTACCGTGAGTATAAGCGGAGAGAACCGGGACAAGTGAGACCTGTGTCTTTCATTCTTGGTTAGAGCTGCAACATTTGGAAATCAGCCCTACCTAGAAATCCTACATGGATGGAGAATGGACCATGTTCCTCCCAGGCCATCAAACTGAGTGTGTAGCTAAAGGAGACTGTGTATCTTCCAGTCTGTTACAACACCTGTGCACTTGCTACAACACTTATTACAACTCCTTTCCACTCACTAAGGCTTTTCTGAGTATCTATCACTCTGTATGAGCCTCAGATCCTTCCCTAAGAAAGGAAGATGAGGAGGATGCAGCCGGAGGAGCACATATAGATAAATGAGAATTTGGAGCAAACCCAGCTCTGTTGCTCCTCTGTAAGTCTTTGATGCAGAATGCCTCTGCCCTGGCCTAACCACCGCAGTCCACAGGTTCCAATTCCTAGGTCTGCTGCACACTGCAAGACGAAAACTTATGGGGACTGAGAAAACAATGAAGGTCAAGGAGAAAAACTGAACCTCACTGAAGCAGGGAAACAGGCAATGGTTATTTAAAAGGAAGCTGAAGTTGGACAGACACATCCTTTGCCAGATGGGAACATACGTACATTCTCAAGGTGCAGATGCCTCCTGCAGGCAGACATCCAGGTAGTTGTCATGTGCCAGGCCAGTGGCCAGTCAGACCTTTGAAAAGACAAGGGAAAACCTAAGTAATTTGTAGTCTGGTTGACCTGAGGAAGGGCTTTGCTAGCTTTTTGATATCTCAACTTCACATGTGCATTGACCTTTGGAGGCATAAGAATTCTAGTATGGCTCCAAAGCACCAGAGCAGGGACAGAACAGTGTGGATAGAGGCCGCACTCTAGAATACTGTGCTCCCAGAAGGTGTAGCTGTTCTTGGGATCTGACTGATTCTGTGAAATGAAATTATACTCACATTGACATCCACTGGCTCCTATCGCATAAGTTATCATTTGTCCTTAAGAGGTAACATAAAAATGGAGAATGAATTGGAGGCAAGGAAAAGAGGAGGGAAATAAAGTTAATGCCAAGCTTTGAGCTTGGTGGTGAAAAACTCATCAGCATGCCCGTGGCTGCCCTTGCTTAGCCTTCCCTAAGTGCACAGTGACCTGAGACCCAACAGGGAGAGACCCGGAGCTCTGGGTCTCCAGAGGAGGGCGTGGTCACCCAGCACAGTGCCGGGCCAGGAATGTGTGCTGAAAGGAATGTGCACATGCATTTGGGCACCCATCCAGCCAGCCCTTGACTCATCTCATTCGGTGTTTACACAGCCCATTTGGGTCCTGGCATATAGAGACCAGTAAAGCTAGGTTCTTCCCCTCAGGAAATGCCAGGAGTGCACGTGGAGAAACAGTGCAATCATTAGGAACAGCACACATATGGGTGCTGAGATAAATCCAATGGACAAGGGCTTGGGAAGGCAGTACTGGCCGCTGCAAGCCTCCATGTGGCACTTTGGGGCACGTTAGAGACTGACAGACTCCACCTGCAGACTTGCAGCCTCAAAGCAGATGTGTCATTGTGCAGATTAGGAGAAGAGTTCCAGTCTTCAGGCTGACTCAGTACCCTGCCATGGTGTTGACTTGGCCACTGAACCATGGGGGTTTGCAGGTACCCTTGTGCAGGGTGCAGTGTGCACAGCTGTACGCAGTCCCCCAGTGGCAGTGGGCTAGAAGCATATAGCCTGTCCTGGCTTTGATGCTGTGTAAGTTTAAGCAACTCATGTGACTTCTTAGAGCCTTACTATGCCCAAGATGGAAACCACATTGCGTACCTACCTTGATTATTTTGAGTAGCAGTCAAATGAAATAATGAATGTTGTGTGCTCTGGGCCCTGTCTACGTAGATGTTAAACATTGTTGTTCCATAGATTTGTCTACTGATTCATTGATCAGAGAAATCTTTAATAAATCTGCTAGTGGGTAAGCCTTACGCTGCAAGACCTCTCCTCTCTTCTTTCTCCTTCTCTCCACCCCCACCTCTGTCTCTCTCCACATTCACCCTTACCTTCCACCATCAGCCCTGTCAATTCACAGGCTTACTCCCTCTTTGCTGAGAGCCTTTATCTTTGTTCTTAGAATTTTAGTCAAAAGGCAGCTTTTCCATGGAGTTGAAGAACGAGATACAGCTTAGAACTTAATATTGTCCTTTAGGCCAGACCTTGCTCAGCTTCTTGCAGAAAGGATTTTTTTTGAAAGAGGACGTAGAAAATAAACAATCAAGAAGTGTTTGTCCCCAGTAGCTTTATTGGAAAGCGTTATTGCGCCAAATGAGCAAGCTGAGCATTTGCATTAATTAAATTGACCATAAACAGAGCTTAATGTTTCATTTCACCTTTCTCCTGGCATGAGGGTGCCTGAGTGTTTTGGAACTCAGATACATATCCGCAGGCAGGGATGGCTGAAAGATCAGCGACAATCAACATTTGTAATCAAAGAAGATTCAATTCGGTATTAATTAATGGAAAGCTAATGATCAAAACTTGTGGAACAGAGTGACCCAAGCCTGAGGTGCAGTCACAAAAATGGAGGCAATTCAAGAGTGGACCCTTCTGGAAGGAACAAAAAAACTTTTGTTATCACTGAGTTATACTCTGTGTGCAAAGCCCAATTCTTTAACCCATAGGGGACCAAACCAAGTGCTCTAGGAAGTTGGGACAGCGGAAAACAGCTCCCAACCTGCATTCCCAAAGTGCTTCTGGCCCCATAGGAATTCAGAGTAGTGTTAAGAGAAGGAGTTTACTCCTGGGTTCAAAGCCCAGCTCTGTCACTCACTAGCTGTGTGATCCCAGGAAAGTTACTACTTAACCTCTCTGAGCCTCAGTCGCCTCATTTGTAAAATAGCAAAAACAACTGTACATGTCTCAGAGGGGTTTTGTGAGAATTTGATGAGGTCCAAAGTGGTGAAGGTATATAGAAAGCAAGGGGGTGAAAATGCAGGATGGTTTCTGAGAAAATGCTCCTAAGTTGATCCCCAGCTTCACAGACAGGAGTACATTTAAGCCTCAAAGCCAACATATGAGGTGCATGTTATTGAGGGCATCTTCACAGGTGAACATGCCAAGGAAACAAACCAGTAAATGCTGGAACTGCATCAGTGTCCTAGTGAGTGAGGATCTGATGGCTCTCCCTTGCTGAGAGGACTAACTAGACGGCCTCTACTACGTGCTACTCACCCACTGCCTCATTCACCCACCTGTGACACCCGGAGCTCCTGACACAGATGAGGGGATGGAGACTCAGAGAGGCTGAGGGAAAAGGCTGGGCTGGGCCTCACACCCAGATGCACCTGGCTCCAGAGCTGGGGTTCTCCTTCCGTCGGCCTGAGGGTGGCTGCAGGAGCGAGGAGGTCAAGCAGAAGATGACAGTCATCCACTTTCTATGTCAGCCACCTTTGTGAAAAAATGACACAAGGTCCTTGTTTGGGATGTGCCTGTTGTCTACTTGCGAGGACAGAATTCACAAGCGGAAAAATGGAAGTATGTGGGTGATCCGGTCAGCTCGGCACAAGGCCCGGTTGTCCCCCAACCAAACGATTTACGGGTTGGGCCAGTAAAGAGCATGACCCTCTCCTGGGAGGCCAGGCTGTGTGTGTACAGGGGAGGCCATGGGGGCGCTGCTAGGTACAGGGATGCACCGCACCTACCCCACCCCATGGGTCTGTGGTCCAGGAAGTAAGTGTTTACAGATGATTTCACTACACCCCACAGAATGGTAGGATGGAAAGCATTGCATTATCATCTGGCTGCTGAGAGCAGAATTCTGGAACCTGCAGTCCAGAGGCCTCCCAAGGGAGGGCTTGCAGCTCCCTCCCATCATCACTCCCGTCCCACAGATCCCGTTAAGTGCCTGCACCTGACCTCTCATCCTAGCACAGAGACAACTTAGCACCATTGCATAGTCTTGCAACGAAGTAATAATTTAAGAGGCATTACTCCCTAACATCCTCCTGCCAGGTAATTCTTTACTAGTGTCCCTGGGTGATTTCCTTCTCAGGGAGCAGCATAATCACTTTGCTCTGGCTCACCAAACAGCTGATGGCTCGGTGCATCATAGCCCCCAGTTGAGTGGATTTAGGGCACCACTGTGTTCTGCGATCACTTACCCCTGAGTCGGAGGAGGTCACCCCTGCTCACCAGGGCCCTTGACATGTGAGAAGGTAGAAGCCCAAATGCCGGCTAATGTCCACACGGGAAATAACAAGTGACAGGTTTTCCAGAGTGCTTCTCTTTGCTCCCCTCCCCTCCAAGCTGTTTATTTCACTGAAAGGACTGCCTGTTTGGTAGCAGAGGAAGCTGCTCACTAAGCCTGACCGGATCAAAAGAAAGAAGGCTTGTGAAATCCAAACTAAGTGTGTTTGTGTACAGCAGACACAGAAATGCGTGTGGGTTCCCTGCTGAGGCAAAATGTGTTTACTTAAACCAACGAGCACTCAGATTCTAGAATAAAAGTACAAAAAGGAACCAGCTCTGCAATCTCCAACCTCCTTCCTTAGTATTTCTTGCGAGTCATGATAATAGCACAGCGTTTAAGGCAGCTAACCGGGGTGTTTTTCAAAGTGAAGCCATTAACTTTCTGCCCTTCTAGAATGGGGGCAGGGCACACAGGCAAAGCTGGCTAAAGGCCCAGCTTCCCTGTTTTTGTTTTGCTCACACCTAGATTCATAAAAGCCTGTGGAGTGATATGAGAAAATAAAACTTAAGAGGTATTTGAACAAGCTAAATCTAAGTCCCCATCCCAGCTTCTTCAAGAACTAGCTGAGTGACCTTGGGAAAAGTTGCTTAATGTTACTGGCCTCAGTTTCTCTCCTCTGTTATGAGACCCAGAGTGACAGTTTAATCAATATGCATAGGCCATGAATAAGGTGAGCAATTATTGCCTCATGGGGTAAATGTGAAAAGAAATAAGATCCTGTATGGGAAGGGGTGTGTGCAGTGTCCAGAACACAATAGTCAAGCAATTAGGTTAAAATAATTAGAATGACTACTCATTTAAAATGTAATGTTCAGTATTTTACATTTCACTGGGTTGATTACTAGATAGGAAAATTATAAAACGTTTAAGGAAGGTTGTGACGGCAGTGTTGCCTTCCATCTTGTCTCAGCTTTGAAAACCTTGAAGGAAATAGCGCTCACACACACGGACCCAGTTTTCTGGGGGCTCAGACCCCCCCTCCATGTCCTCCTTGGCTCTCTTACTCCCTTGTTATTTGTAACTTATTCAATGAAGACAAGAAGCCCCCAAGATGACAGGCTGATCTCACATATTGAGGGCAAACCTCCTAAAAAATGACTTTACCTTTGAAATCAGACTCACCATCCTTGAATTCCTGCTGGTTGGAAAAATACACTCATTTTCTTTTTTAAGGAAATACTGATCACCCACCATGGTGCAAGCTAACCTCCGCATGTTAATTCAACAGATCCTCACAACAGTGTTCGTGGGTGAGGAAACGGAAGCTTTGCAGGAACAACTGGCCTCAGTATGACTCCCAGATTCATATTCGTTCTATATAATATGTGAATAGGGATAATGAGATTAAGGTACAGAGGGAAAATCTATAAGTATTTGTGAGGATTCAGTGGGATGCCACGTCAGAGCCCCAGGGTATAAAGTCAGTTCCTCATGGACACTTGCCCTTGGCTTCCTCCCCTGCCCCAGCCACGGCTTCTTAGGAAGCCCACGGAAACAATCTCTCAAGACAACTCGCCCTGTCTGTTGACTCATGGTGGCGGGTGTCAGAGCACTGGAAGAGCCTTCAAGAAGTTTAATCCTGACTATGTCACTGTAGGAAGGTGTTTTGTAGTTGATCAGTTCACGTCACTAGGAAGGTGTCTTTATCCACTCACTCCCTGTCAGCAAGTGTGACCCATTCAGGGTGATTAATTCCAAGAGGAGACAGGACTGGAGCTGCTCACAGAACCTCAGTGGATGTTTGATGGCTGAACTCACAATGCCACAGAAATGCGGCCACTGGCATCCTTGTGACAGGTATGGAGTAGGGGTCGTGGGGGCAGGCCTGCCCATCTCCAGGGATGAGCCAGGAGGAGTCTGCCTGCCCCACCGACCTCAGAGCATCTGTCCTGCAGCTTGTGTGCAGTGACACTGGGCTGAACACACAGGGCTCACCCACGTGGCCCTCACGGGTGGGTCAGAACAAGAACCCTATGCGCCCGTGGAAAGGCTGTGCTGGTTAACACAAGGCTCTGCTTCCCAGGTAAGGAATGTCAGGGGACAGAGTGCTTCTGCCCTGCGCCTCCCAAACCTGAGAGGGACTCTGACTGGGCACAACACGGACACAGCCCCTGCTGCTTGTGCGGGGGGCCGGGGCAGCTCCCCACATCTGACTGATGCTGTGTGGAGCCTGCGGCTCACCGTGCCAGGCAGCAGAGGGGCAGCAAGGAGCTTCCTCGGCTTTGGCTGTTGGCGGCCGGCACTGCGTCTCTTCTTTGGAAGATGCCTTTGGGCTTTTGAAAGTGCTTTGCCTTTAGGCAGAGAGACAGAAGTGCCTGGGGACCCACTCACCTCTTCCCAGGGCACCCTGAGCTGACCACTTTCTAGTGAACTGTGACAGCATGGCTCCTTGCCTCCGGTCAGGACAGCTCGGAGTGCTCTCTTAGCCTGGGTTTGCCCTGAGACAAGCACTTGGGTGCACGCGGGTTACTTGGGAGTGACTCCAAGAAGCACAAGCACAGGAGCGGAGAATCTGAGGCAGGAAGGGGAGAAAGGCCAATGGGTGGGACAGTAATACACAGGTTGCTGCTATGGGCATTGGGGCTCCATTCTGCTGGGAACCCTCTGAGATATAATTAGGGTGGCCAACAGTCCCAGTCTTCCCAGACGGACCAGAGTTACCAGTGCAAGTCTGATATCCTGGGAATCCACTCATCCCTTTGCAGACCAGGATGGTTGGTCACTGGTATCAAGTAGCACCAAATATTGGGGGAGTTGGAGTATCTGTGGACACAAGTCAACAAGCTCATTGGTTGAGGGCTGCCTCTGGGGATTGGCCCTTCTGGGCTGCCCCTCAGAAGAGGCTGAGCAAGCTCCTATGGTGCTGGAGAAAGCCCGTGGGGCACAGAAGCAGGGAGATGCAGGCCCTTGAGGTCAGCGCACACACAACAGGCCATGGAGCCACAGGTGAACTCAGACGTGGTCCTGGGGCATTTGGGTCGAAGCATCAAGAAGCTTGGCTCTGAGGCTGGGAGCTCAGGCCTCTCTTTATGTTAAACCATTTCATTGACCCTGGAACTCTGTGAAGCGGGGGGGATGACGTGAGTTGCAGGTCAGAGGAGTTAACTTGCTTCCCCCAAGGTCACTGGCTTTATTTCGACAGTGAGGTATGCCCAGCCCCAAAGCCCATGCTCTTTGCCTTACACCCTCAGCTTCCAGTTACCTATTTATCCTCCAGCCATCTCCAGTTGCATCAAGCAGGGACAGATTCCTTCTGAATAGTTCTGCAGACACTGCTGCAAAAAGAGGCTATTGAAAGCCATCCTAGAATTTAGTTAGTAATGCTCACCTTGAAAAATAACAAGGTTAAGGCAGAAGAATGTTCTATTCAATTCTGTTGTAATTAAGAGAACTTTTCTGCATTGCATGCTGCATAATTGAATTATACCACCGATTATTTTTTTTTAATAATTATTTGTAGATTTGTTTCCCCTACTGGTACACTTTTTTTTTTTTAATAATATACTGTGCCTCTTAATAAAGGCAGATAGATGCTGGGGGAGAGACGGCAGAGGGGGAGGTGTTGTTTGTGTTCAGTGGCTCCATCACTACTATTGATTGCACAGCCTTATTATTCACCTCAAAGACTGCAATTAATAGAAGTGGAAATGAAGGAATATTCATGTTCCATGAGGCTTTATTGAAAGAGGAAATAAACAGTACATGTAGACAAGTAATAATTCTTCGCCGGCCATGACAGCAGTGCTTTCTGAGGAAGGATTAACCTGCATCTTAAATAGCCGAGGTACTTACTCCCTGCCACCCCTGGGGGACAGTCACTGCGTGCAGGCCAGATGTCAGGTCTGAGGCATGTCCTGCTGGAAACCCGGTCCCTGCAGACTGCTGAAATAAGGCAGAGGGCCTGATCAGGGTGGTCTGAGATGGCCCTGCCTTCCTCTGCTTGGTATTCAAGACCTCTACGTTGGATGATTGTAAGTCATTCTCTAGGTATACGGAGAGTCGCAGCCTGAATAACTAAGCGAGGTAAGTGGGGGCAGGCCCAGGGGCCCACGGTGTGGTCCTCGGCAACAGGTCTGGCCCCCGCAGCTTCCCACCCTCGCCGTGGGCCGCCTTGCTTTCAAGCCCTGTAAACGCCCCGCTAGAGACCCGCCCCACACCCTCTGCCCTTCTCAGGCCTCCCCCTGCCCGCAGAGCCCTGTCTCCCTTCCCTCCCAGGCCTCGGCTACTCCCCCTTTAGGACTCTGCCCTCTGCTGCCTGCCGACCTCCCCCAGCAGCTGCCTCCTTTCTGTTCTGAGTACACGGCCATCTCCCCCGGGCAGACCCTGAACTCTGCAAGGATGGGCATTGGGCTTCCTGATTTCTGACCCGGGCCCAGAGCAGAGCAGGCGGACTCGAGCCAGGAACTATCTGCTGATGCCAATGAACTCATCTGTGCATATTTATAATGACCTCTTCACCACTGCCCCAAAAGGTGTTTTTTTTAATTGAAGTATAATTTATTTATAGTGAAGTTCACCAAGGTTTCAGGCACAGATGGATTATTTTTTGCCTAGGTGCACAAGCATGTAGCTACTGTATAGATAAAGGGATGGAACCTTTCTAGCACGCCAGAAATCCCCCTCTTGCTCCTTCCAGCCCTCCACCTCCCACCCCTGGGGTAGCCCCTCTTCGATTTCTGTCACCTTGCCTGTTGCAGGCCTTTTTATAAATAGAATCATGCAGGAGGGACACTTGGGACTGGCTTCTTTCTCTCAGCGTTACATCTGTGAGCTCATCCCAGTGGTGTTCCATGGGCCCTGAGCTCATCCCCTGCAGGGTCCCCATTCAGATGCCCACTCGGGGAGCCCTGGCCCAGGGAAGACAGGGACAAGCCCAGGGCTGCAGACACAGCTCCCACCAGCTCAGCACCCAAGCTGAGGGCACCTGGGTAGTGGGCAGATCACTGCTGGGCGACCATGCTTGTGTCTCTGAGCAGCAGCTGCCATGGGCCTTTGTGCGTTGAGAGGAGGCAGCCTGGAGTACACTTCCGGGAGGGGAGCCGGGCAAGAAACGGAGGAAGAGCTGTCAGTGGCGGGCGTGGACAGACGGCTGTGCTCTCTGGAAACCCCTGATTTGCTCTGCTAAGTCGCCGCCTCTGAAGTGACCCACCATCTTGATCACTGCAGCAATGCACCCAGTGTGCTCAGGCCCTCAGTGAGTGAACCGAGGAAAGCGGGTGACATCTGCTTAACTGCAGTAGACATGAGGCTCTCGAGGCCAGCGACCTGCCTTCTCTGTCCCCGTGTTCCCAGCACCGAGCAGGTGCCTGTGCACAGTATGTGCTCAGGAAAGTTGCTGCCGAATGAATAAAGGAGGGGAGAAAGTGGGCAAATAGCCCCACCTTTTGCTCTTCCAAACACCTTGCAATGAGATCAGGCCTTTCCTCGTGCTGGGGAATCCACACCCGTCGGTGCCCTCTTGGTCTATCTCAGAAGCCAGGAGGGCCTTGCAGGAGCACAGGAGGCCTTCAACTGGCAGGTGGTCCAGCCCCACGCTTGCTCCACTCTCTTATCAGGCCCCAGGCGGTTGTTCACTCCCAGAGCCATGGGCCTTGCCTGTTCACTGTTGTACCTGCAGCCGTGGTACAGTGTCTGGGCCAGAGATGGGGGCTCGGTGAATCATCCAGGCATCAAACTAAAATATTTATGTCCTCTTAAATAAAGGGAAGTTTTAGAAGGAATAAGAAAGTCCAAAGTAGGTTGCATGCTAATATCCCTGACTCTTATATAACATGTGTGCAAATAGAAATACATACTGTCATTTCAATATCCACTTCTCTCCCCCTCTACTGCCCCATTAGTGGGATGCTGACTCTGTCATATCAGGTCCTGGGGCTTTTTTGTGTAGAATCATGGTAATGGGTAAGCAGGGAAATTAAGGGGAAGAAAGTCTGATTGGATGTTTGCATTGAAGAAGGCATACTGGTGGGACAGAGGGTGGGAGATACGTGGAAGGTACAAAGAGACAGGATGGCAAGAGGAAGAGAGGGCAGATTTGAGGAGGATTTTCCAGTTAGGAGAGTAAGGAAAGTAATTTAGAAGCAGCTGCCATACCTTGAGGAACTGAGAAAGATAAAAAGAATGTTCGGGATGTTTTGCTGCGCATGGCGGATGAGCTCTCCTTGGACAGAATCAGAGATAGTTCAGCAGAGCCTTGCATTTCTGTCCAGTTGTTTTGGGTGTAGAACCAGAGCCTCTTCCAAGCATGTCGTATTGTAACATGGGGCTGTGGGACAGACCATCATAATGTAGACTTACGTGCAATGACTCAGTAGGGGCAGCAGGTGGGGTGCACTGGGCAATGGGGGGCTGGAGAGCCAGAGCTGCTTCAAGAGAACTTTGAGAATTGGTGCAAGTGACTTAACCTGTCTGGGGACAGTCCCAGCTTTTGTAAAATGAGGACTTGGACACACTGAACTTCATCTGGAGTATAGAATAACTTTCATTCATTCGACAGCCAGTTCTGACCAATCGGTAGAGTCTTCCTATTGAGACTGAGACTGAGGAAGGATTGAAAAGGCTTCTGAGGTAGGGTCCAGGCTCAGCAGGAAAGAGCTTATTTATGAGATGACTGATTTAATTGACCAGCAGTATGTGTCCTGGACGTCACGGAGGGCACAGGGGCTATGGTTTAGAGTTCCCTTGAGGCTCCTTTCAAGTCTCAAGGTCAAAGTGTGAGCATGCATGTGTGTAGCAGACAACTCACAAGGGGAGGGGTGGCATTATTAAATATTTTAAATCTCCTTCAAAGAGTACTTTGTAGAGAGTGAGAGCTCTATAAAGGCCTTTGAGTGAGTTCTTAAGTAAATGGCCATGGGTTCCTCAGACACAGGGGTATAATATGAACGGACTCTTCATTTCAACAACTACTTGGTTAGTGCCAGCACCATGACAAGTGCAGTGGAGGCACCAGGAAGGACGGTGAGCTCGGGGACTCGGAGGGACTTTCAGAAAGGAAAAGCAGCACAAACAGCATTAAGCACACCCTGATTGCATCAGCCTCAGAGCAACCAGTGCCTGAGAGAGTGTATCAGGGTGGAACAGGGCTCGGAGTTCTGTAATCATATCCCTTAATCCAGGAACATGAGGGACACTTCCAGTTACCTAGTTAATTTACTCTGAGAGATGCTCCCAGGCCCCCACTCACAGTCCACTCATTGAGATTTTATGGGGAAAAGTTCTTTGATTTAAAAGGTTTTATAGTCTGATTCTTCAACCCACAGCTCATCAGAAGCAGCTAGTTTTGAGAAAGGGGTGGGGAGTGGAGAATCCTAGAGGGAGCCCTCTGGTCCATTTTGGAAAGAAACTATCAAAGGGACAGTGAGAGACGAGGCCGGAAACTGTAAGAAGCAGCAAAGTGGACACAAAACCAATGAAAGTCCAACCTTAAGGGTGCTCCCCACCCTTCTCAACCAACGACCCTCCAAACACAGCTGCTTCATCAGATTAGCTAACTGGTCCAAAGGGGATATGGTCAGGGGGACAGGGACACTTGCTAGAGGAGGCAGGCAACTGGCCACGCCAGTCCCAGAGAAAGACGGCTCAGCGGTGAGGTTGTTTTGGGCACAGGGCACACAAGCCAGGAGCTTACATGCTGGCTGGCAGGGAATGGTGGGGATATGCTACTGAGCTCGGCCCCTCACACATCTCCCCCCAGACATCACAGAGTGCAGCCTCCCCCTTAGATGCTTCCAGTGCAGACAGGTGGCAGAGCAGATTGGGGGCCTGCAGGGGCCAGGGTGGGCTGGAGAGCATGCGTGTCTACAGCTCTGCAGCCTACGGCGGCTCATGGGAATGGGGACTGGGGGATGCAGGAGCTGGGAAATGGGCTGCCTGTGAAATCTCCTAGGTTTAAAATATTGGCACCTATTTTTTAGTATTTTTAATTTTAAAAAATATCCAGTTTTTAAAATAATCTATAGATCAAAGAAAATTGTGACTTTTTTTTTGTCCCACGCTTCCTTCCTTCCCCACACTCCCTTTCCCCTATGTATGGTCTCTATCTGCTTGGTAGGCTGTTATTGCCCTGTATACACCAAGGAAAGCAACTTGTGGAGTGGTGCGGTGAATTGCCGAAGTTGCCCGAGCTGGTGGTCAGAGGAACTGAGTTTTGCCGCTAGGTCTGAGTTCACAAGAGACTCACATTTCTCTTGCGGCACAGTTATACAGTGTGTGCATTACTTTAGAAATTCAGGCATCCTGACTTTTACCCTTGGCAGCCTATCCTGGCCAAACTGTCCCAGTCCATTGCAAAAGGGCCTCTGAGCTGCTCTTTCCAGAGGGAATGTGATGATCGGTCCTCAAAATGACATTCTCCCCAAAAACTCATCTCACATCTGCCCCAGAAATGGCACAGAGGGATGCTCAGAGCAGGGCATGAGGCACAGTCCCTAAGTCATAGTGTTCAGCCCTCCTACTACTTCCTATTGCAAGAAGAGGCTTATCTCTTCATCCTTTAGATAGATAGATATAGATAGATAGATAGATAGATAGATAGATAGATAGATAGATAGATA
>JAQQAC010020790.1:17794172-17869758 GCA_029783875.1 Phataginus tricuspis
ATAGATAGATAGATAGATAGATAGATAGATAGATAGATAGATAGATAGATGGATAGATAGATAGATAGATGATAGATTTCATAATACAGAAGGTTTCTAAAGACTAACATAGCAAAACATTGTTTACTTACCCCCAGCTTAAGAAATGAGACATCGCGAGTTCAGATGAAGCCCATGTACCCTCCAGATTTCATGAGCTGGAAGTTGGTGTTTGTCATTTCCATGCATTCCCTCATCCTTCTGAAAGCCAGTCTATGTACTGTTTCAGTGTACACACATGCATACACAGACACTGGTATATCTATACAATCACATATATGTACTAGAATATGTGCACACATGTGCATGCACCCACATTGCACTCAAGAGTTTCCATTTTTCCTTATAGGGGATTAGTGCTTCCCTTTCAGCCCCAGATCTTGGATGGCCTCTCAAATGACCTTGTGGGATCAGTGGGGCTGGTTGCATTACCCTCATCTTTTGAAGGAGGAATAAGGACTTCAAGAGGAGTTAGGAGATGGGCACAAGTCCCCCATATGGCAGCAGAGCCAGACTTTCACCCCAGACCTCCTCTGCCTGGCTCTGGGGCACATCACCTCAGGCCACAGCAGCATCTCCTCTGCTCTGCGACACTCAGTTACAGGCAAAGACAGACGAGTCCAAACAGAAAAGTCATTCCTCCTTAGGCTGAAAATAGCAAACCTTCATTGAAATTTGTTTTCCAATTTATTTATGTATTATTTTTTCCTTTTAACTTCTCTCATTAATTGATAATGTTCCCTCCCAATCAGTTTCTTTGACTGTTTCTCCTTTAAAGCTTCAGGCCAGGAACCAGGTGGGTGACATTTAAGTTATGACTTGTTTAGAAAATTGGCATTGGCATTTTCTGCATGACTTGCCTCTCTTCAGTGAGTTACTTTGCTTTAATTCTCTGTTAGCAGCTCCAACTGTAAAGAAGATACAGGCTAATTAAAAATTGGAAGCAGGCAAATTTCACCTTCGGCAACTAGTATGTACTTTTGGCAGGAATTGATGCAATTATTGATCAAATAAAATTGTCATCTAAAAGAACATCTCCTTTTATTTTTTCTAAGAGGAAGTGGCAATAAAGATATTTATTGTTTTTCACCAAGCCTTTCCTCCAAAGATGCAGTAATGACACGTGAAAACGAGGTTATTTTTTTGTCAAAATGAAGAATTATATATATTTTAAAATCTAAGTGTTATTGGGTTTTTTTTTTGAAAGAATAAATTGGGCTTCTAATTTATTGCTGGGCTAGAAAACACAATACTAGGCCCATGGTAATTACTCAATAAATGCTTGTCAAATGGAACTGAATTGAAAAGATGTCAAGGCACCGTCGCCCTTAACCAGTCTTTAAGGTAAAACAGCCAATTGTAGGGCTGTTCCACATATATAACACTGATGGAGTCCTAAAGAAAATGTAAGAGTGATATTTTTCCTAAGAAAATCGCATTATTCACACTCTGCAGGGGATTGTGGGGATCAAATTCTCAAATCAAGGCTGTGTGTTCCCACTGTGGGTTTCCTAACTCAGGAGCCATTCAGTCTGCGTGTGCCCTGCCTTGGGGGCCTATCTTCTGTGGAAAGGAAAGCTTCAGCAGTACAAATCCTCTCTCAAAGTCAGTGCATACTTCTGTCTGAAAGGATCGTTCTGAGGGCTTTGTTCTCCACTCATCGTCAGGTTACATTTATCAACGTAAAGACTCCCTCTGTCAACAGCCTGTGTTTGCTGGGCCTCCACATGCTCAGCCTGCTCGGGGGACAGGGGGCTGAGCAGAGTTGGGTACCCTTGGCAGGGCTGGAAGTCAGGAAGGGCTTTGTCCTTGTGGCTCCCTGTGCTGACCTGTCCCCGCACACACCTCCCACCCCTGCCCCAAGAAAGCAGAGCCTGAGCTAAGGCTCGCATGATTCCAGGGTGCAAGACTGAGGGCCTGAGCAGACTGCACCAGGGAAGGAAGAACAGTCCATACAAAGGGACATTCACCAGTTGGTCTCCACGGTGGGCCCTTCCGAGGAGCTGTGCAGAACAAAACTAATAGAACTTTCTGTAATGCCAGTGTGTTCTCTGTGCTGTCCAGTGTCTTATCCACTAGCCACAAATGGCTGATGGGCAAATGAAATGTGGCTGTGAGACTAAGAGATTTTTTTACATGTATTTCATTTTGATTAATTTTTATTATTGATTATGTTTAGATGGTGCTTTCAAGTTGCTGGCCCAAGGGGTGGAAGAGGGTATCATTTACCTACTGGATGTCTCCTGTAGCCTCCGAGGCACCCCCACACTTCCCATCAGCCTGCATGAGCGCAGGTGTCTCCTGCAAGCTCACCCCCACCCCACCCCCACCCAGTGCAGCAGATTAGCCACAGGTGCAAAGTAGGAGTTCTCGGGGTGTAGATGAGGCGGGAGCCAACAAGATGTTGTCTTGCCAATGGGTTTCAGGCCCGGGCAAGTTCACTGTGGATTCAATGTGATCAAAGAAATAACAGTCGAATGTTCTTGGGGTGAAAGGGTTATACCCAACTTTATTACCATGGTGACAGGTCAATCACTAGAATCCCATCCACTAAGAGTGAGTCTGCATGCAGCAAGCTGGCCTCTGCCTCTGGGCCTCTCTGCCCCCGCAGCCATCTCAGTCTCTGTCCTTGGCACTGCCACCACTCCAGCCTCTGCTCTCCTGCAGCCTTGCAGCCATGCCACCATGTTGCCCAGAACACTCAGCAGAGCTCTTTATATAGAGTCAAAAACAATGTATTGCTCACACATGTGTAGTGAGCTAGCCAACCAGGGCCAGGTGAGAATCCTGGCCCCAGGAACCTTCACTTTATCCACAGATACTCATATGTGAGTATGGAGAAAATAATAGTTCCTATGGCCAGGATTCTTCCCTGACCCTGATGATGATGTAATTGGCCTGCTACTAAGCTAATACTTCCACACCCATAGGCAATAAGCTATTATTGCCTGAATCACTATATAAAGAACTCTGTTCAGTGCTCTAAGCAGAGGCAGAGACGGAGGAGGATTACAGACCTGCAGACTGCTGGATGCAGACATGATTCTGCTGCTCAACCTACCACTGGGAGAATAAAGCCGGGTATAAACCCTTTTACCCTAAGAATATTCTATTGTCATTTCTCAGTCTCGTCGAATCCATAGTGAACTTACCCAGGGCTGAAACCCTCAGGCAAGACAGTGAGGCTGTTTGCAACAGATGTGGCTATAGCTATAGCAGTGGTTCTCAAACCTGAGCAGCACCAGGAGCTCCTGGGAGGCTAGTTGAACCAGATTGCTGATGGCTGCCCCTAGGATTTTGGATGCCCAGGCTGCTGCTCAGGTGACCACATTTCTAGAATTGCTGGTTTAAAGTCAAAGGTGAGCCAGAGGATGTCAGCTGGAGCAAAGGTCACCAACCATCCTGATTTGCCCAGGACTGTGGGGAAAGGGGCCCCAGAACACAAGACTTTCAATATGAAAACCGGAACAGTCTTGGCAAAATGGGTCAAGTTGGTCACCCTTTGTGGAAGTGTCTTAGCACTTTGCCACCTGTGCCTCACCTTTTCCTGCCCAATGGGAAGTTTAGGCTCAGTGAGCTTCCCTCCCTGTGAGCATCAGGGTGGTAGCAAAATGCCTGAGAAATTTATATGTGGGGCTCCAAAAAGGGCTGCTTCTCCAACAGCAGAAAGTCCAGGTGGTCCCTGGAGCAGCAGAGGCTTGATCTTATCCCCAGCCTCTGCCAGCAGCATCCAGACCTGCAGGCCTGGGAAAGACACTGCCCACACTCTGCAGGTTCTGATTCTAATGGAGGTCATGCCTGTGGAATGAACCACTGGGTGGAGCTGCACATGGGGCCTTTGGTTCATACTTGGCTAGAAGGTTTTCTTATCGTTAGGTGTCATGTTTTCAAGGAGAGCTGGGGAGACTCTTTGGACCATTTCTCCTCTACAAATCAATTAAATATTTATTGACTGTCCTCTGTGTCCAGCCACATAGAGACACATTTGTTAGGGAAGGGACAGACAGGAGGTGTGTAAAGCTAGCTCCTGCTCCAGTGATGACCCTGACAAATTGGGAAAGAGAGAATGGTTTGATGATTCCCATCCCCAATCCCAGATAGACAGTTTGAGATGGGCCTGATGGTGTGTCCCTGCCTGCCTTCCCACCCAGCTTTGGACTGTGAGCACCCTGAAGTCAGGGTGTCTCTCTTCCTATTCCTGAACAGGGCTTAGAGCCCAGGTGGTGCTGCAGATTGGAGACTGTTTGCTGAAGGGAGGAGGAGCCTGCTCAGCTGTATATGCCAAGTCGTGAGATTTATGTGCCAGGAAGAGGGGCTGAATGGCAGCTAGGCAAAGCAGGGACCTGGAGGAGGTAAGGCAGGCACTGGATCATTCGGATGGAGTAGGAAACATAGAAGTTCCTATGGCCAGGATCCTCACCTGACCCTAAACTACTTGATGATGTAATTGGCCTACTGCATTGGTGCATGCTTACACACCTGCTGGCAATAAGCCATTATTGTTGGTGTTGCTATATAAAGAGCCCCACCCAGGGCTCTGCTCCAGAGGTAGGTGTGATTCCAGCTCTCCCCCTGCCACCATGAGAATAAAGCTTGGTATAAACCCTTTTACCCCTAACATTCTATTGCTGTTATTTGGTCTCACCAAATCCAGAGTGAACTTGCCCTCAGGCAAGACAGATGGGTAGGCTTTTTAGAGGTGAGGAGGTAGTCTGTGTTCCTGGCTGTGGAATAGCATTACCAGAGCACAGACTCTGAAGAGATCCTGGAAAGTGTGGTTGACCAGGAGGACAGAGCCTGGCTGGAATGAGAAATCGGGCTGGTCAGCAGAGGAGAGATTGGCTCAGGTCAAGGAGCAGATAATAAAGGGCCTTAGCAACCCAGCTGAGGAGTAATCATATATCAAAGTAGAATATTACAGTAAGCAAAGGTTTCTGATAACTAAAGACAGTAAGCTCTTTCTGGCTTCCTGATGTGCGAGGACGGTGTATGACTTACTTGTTAGGGTGTGCCTTAAGTGCCAGTAATAAAATATTACTCAGCAATGCAAATAGTAAATTATTGATGGACCCAACAACATGGATGAATCTCAAAATTATGCTGTATAAAAGAAGCTAGGCAAAAAAAAAAAATGACATTTTATATGATTCCATTTATATAAAATTCTAGAAAATGAAAACTAATCTCTGAAGACAAAGCAGAACAGTGGTTGCCTGGGGATGGGAGTAGAGGGAGGGGTGGACTATAAAGGGGCATGAGGAAATTTTGGAGGGAGATGAAAATACTTGTCTTAATCACAGTGGTGGTTTCACAGTATACATACATATCAAACCTGATCAAAATACATTTTAAATGTGTGCAGTTTCTTGTAAAGAGAAACCATAATAACAGTGAATATTGGAAAACCATAGTTTACTTTCTTAAGGAAAAGGGAATACTTTATATATGTTAGTTCATGAAATTTCTTAAGCAGCCCAGTGATAGGTATTAAGCTCCCGTTTTATATAGTCTATGCTGGGGCTCAGAGATGCTCAGTGACTTACCCAGGGTCACACTGCTTGTGAGTGATGGGTGGAGCCAGAATTCAAACACAGGTCTGTCTGATCTCCGAATCAGTATGCCAGGTCATGTGTCTGTGCCTCTCGAGTCTCCCTCGGAGAGCATGTCCCAGCGCTCAGGAGGAAAGAGGGGTGCACTGAGCAGCCAAGCAGCCCTTCCAAACACTCAGAGGGCTCAGTTTCTCATCTTTCAGAATGGGTTTGGGCTAGGGGAGAATTCTACCTTATGATTATCAAGGTGATTTTTAGCACGAAATTTTCACCCAATCAATTGATCTCCAAACATTGCTTCTTCTCAATAGACAAGGCATAACCTTAGTTTGAGAAGCAATAGACAACAGGAAACAGGAGGGTCAGATATATACCTATTGAAATCTTAGAATCTTTCATCATTAACATACACCACATATACAAAACTATAAGTAACAACTTGAGGAAAGTAAGAAAGGAGGTTGGAAAGAAGGAAGAAAATGAAGGAAGGAGGGAGAGAGAAAATAAGGAAGAGATGGGGGGAGAGGTCTCCCTATTTCAGGGCATATGCCAGGATCAGTGCACAGCCAGCTCGTTTTCTCAGCCCTTCCTCTCTCCACCCAAGACCCTTGGCAGTAGGAAATGATAGCACTATCTCCGTATCATCCTCTCAGATACCCAACTCTTTTGAGGAAGAGTCTATTGCAATTGCTGAGCAACATTTCCTGGATGTTTTGGGAGGTCATTAGTGCTGGCTGGGAAAAAGTGAAACTGATTGGGGCACTCCGATTCCCTGAATTTTTTAGTGGACTTCAGCCTCCCAAGTCCAGGGCATCATTTCTGAGGTTAGTGCATTGGATTGAGGAAATGCTGATCGATTGTTTTGATTTCCCTTCTCACAGTGCTTCAGTTAGCGTCTCCCATTTCCCACCAACACCAGGCACTAGTTATCTCTTGTGTCACTATCATCGATGCCCTGGAAGGTCCCATTAACACCTTCCAGGGGATTTATATGAAAACAACTGTGAACCAGGTTTGGGCACTAATGAATGAATGTGTAAGTGGGGAAAATCCAGCTGCTTCTGAACAGGCCGTAGCATTCTGCACACACACCCTCTGGCCATCCTTCCTACCCACCTCCTGCACCTCGGGCAGCCTTCCCAGGCACCTCTCCTCCTCCACCCTGGTGTCCTGGTCCTCAGAAGACAAAGCTGCCGCTATTGCATTACTGCCCTGATCACACTGTGCTGAAATCCTGGGGGATCGCTACTGCTCCCCAAGGAGATGGACTATGGTTATTTCCCTTTGGGTCCACAGGATCCAACATGAAGTACCCCAGTATAGCCAGAATGAGTGTTTACTATGGGCCAGGCATGGTTCCAAGGGCTTTACCTGTATTCAGTCTTCTAATCTTCAGAACTCTTATGAGATGAGCTATCGTATCATGCCCATTATACAGATGGGAAGACTGAGGCACAGAGCAGTTCTGTTACAGTTCTGTGTGGTCCAAGGCCACACAGGAAATAGAGGGGTTAGGATTCAAACCCAGACAGCTTTGTTCAGAGTCCAGTTTCAAAAGTGGTTGGTGTCCATTGAGTTGTGTTTTTAGAAATTGAGGTCTTCTTTCAGGCACCTAGTTAATCTCTGTGTGCAACTGGCCAAAACTTCTTAGGCTGAAGGAACAGCTTGCACAGGGACCATAGCCTGATTCCATAGCAGAATCCTATCTGTGCCACAATGCCAACCGGGCCTCTGTTCTATTTCAGACCTTCTACGGCTCCTCATTGCCGGAATCGTCAAGGCCTTTACTCCATTCCTTCTTTAACAGCAATGACTGGCAGGTCAGAGGTGACTTAATTAACACTTGTTGAATGAAGAGTGAATGCACTGAAGGGTCCACCAGCATGAGGAGAGAGCCGAGCAGTTGTTGCCTTTCTAAAATCACATCCCTTCCAACTTGATCATGAACTAAAAATACAACCCTGTCAATAGTCTTGTATGTAAGTTTCTTACCCATCAGACAATATTTAAAAACCCAAAACATAGGATATTATCAGGATCCTCATATATGCTAATGATGACAAATTTCCATATTGAGTCGAGCGAATTGTGTTTTCAGGTTAGAAACAGGGCTTGGGAGGCATGTAAAATAGTCTCTGAAGCCTCTTTGACCAGTCTACTAGATGCTGAACAGATATTTCTAAAGCTTTTAAAACCAGATTTTATGTAAAAAGTGGAGAAATAAAGATCAAAAGTCCCTTTAGTGCTCTAATTTTGCTAATAGACATCAGAAAAAATTTTCATTATCTTTTTGCACTTTTAAGATAATGACGGGTTCTGGAATTGTCTCAGAACTCCCATATCATGATTTTTTTTGAGCTTGGTTTGGAATGTGATTGAGTTCACCTTGCAGTCATTTATGAAGCACTCCCATGAATCAGGCCCTACAGTCAGCCCCTGCTGGGGGTTTGAGGCGCTGGTAATCAGGAGCCTCAGGTGGCCAGGAGGATAGAGTCCTGCCGTCAGGGAACTTCCCACTAATACAGGAGGAGTCTGCAAAGGGCTGCAGAGCATCCATCGGGAAGGAATTCATTGATTTGGACTAGGGAAGACCAGTTCGGGCCTCTTGGAAGGGTGGCCTTTGAGGTGGGATTGGAGGGAAGGTGGAGAGATTGCTGCACATAGAAGGAAAAGGAGGGGAAGAGAGGGGCACCCCCATGTCATCCATAAACAGACTCAAACACACCCAATCATAGTGCAACCAATAGACGATGCAGGAAAGTCTCTTCCCTGGTTGAGAATCTCATGGGGTCCTGGCTCACCTTCCACTCTGGCGTGTGGCGTGCATAACTCAATGTGTAAACATATGTATTCTCATTCACACTTTCTCTTCTGTCCTCCAGCCACATTTAGCCTCTGCCCCTCTAGCTGACGACAGCTGCCTTACCGTCCCACCCCTCCGGGGCGAGGCAAGCCCTTGCTCAGGGCCGGTCCTTCACCTGGCCTGCCGTGAGAGCTTTCTCGGGCCTCCTCACTAAGGGGCCTCCCATGAGCACACAAACTGTCTCAACTACCTGATGTTTAAAGAAAAACTAATTTTTTTTGGCCTATTATTTTTTTATTAAGGTATTATTGATATACACTCTTATGAAGGTTTCACATGAAAAAACAATGTGGTTACTACATTCACCCGTATTATCAAGTCCCCACCCATACCCCAGTTCAGTCACTGTCCATCAGTGTAGTAAGATGCCACAGATTCACTGTTTGCCTTAAAGAAAAACTAATTTTTATAATATCTCTACTTTGCTTTCGGCTACATCTAAGCTGCCCTCCCACCCTTCTCAGCAAAACATGGTTCAGCTCCCTGTGCCCCAGGCTGCTCCTCTATAACAGGGGGCTGCCATTAATGAGGGTCGCAGAGGGTTGTTGAAAAACCGAGTCAGCAAGCCCCAGGCCAGCGCCCGGGAACGGCCTGGCCCGCGATGAGCTTCCACTGTATGGCAGCAGTCGTTCGGCTCCAGCAAGTTGCCTATACTCATCGCCTCCTCGCCTCAGGTTGCCTCAGACCCCTCCACTCCAGCCTCCCTTCCTAGCGTGGAGCTCAAGTTGCTTTTGTCAAGGACACCTGCAACTGACAGGAAGCTCAGGCAGACGAGCGCCCACCGTCTGCTTCCTGCCGGACTCGCATCAGCAAGTGATGCCGGCTGCTCTCACCTTCCGGAAACCCCTCTCTCTTGGGTTCTGTGCCCTCTCCCTGCAAGTTCCTGATCAGTCCCTTTGCTGCCTCCTCTTCTTCCACCAGATAGCCGAATACGGTAGAGTCTCTTATTCACTGTCTTTACCTTTCCCACCCTCTCCAGGCCAGACCTCTCATGAGCTCCAGACTGGCATATTCTCCTGCCTGCCTGGCACCTCTGCTCCACTGTCTCACAGGCACCTTGGATCTAGTGTCAGAAGCAGAGCTCTGAAACCTCCTCAGTCCTCCCGTCTAGAAATCAAGCTCCCAAGCACTCAGACTCACAGTCATCCTTGACTCTCCCCTGCCCAGCCACACACAAGACAGGTCTTATCAGCTGCAACTTCAGAACGCATCCCAGATCAGTGCCCAGTGCCCCCCAGCCAGTGGTCTCTCCCCTGGAGGACCTCCTGAGCCTCCCAGCCGGTCTCCCTGCTCCAGCTCTGGCCCGCCTCCCCAGTGCTTTCTCCAATCAAAGCTGGAGCGCCTTTGTGAAGCAAATTCCAGATCCTATTTCTCCCTTGCTGAATCAATTCAAAGACTTCCCAGCGCCCTGAAGATAAGAAGGAGACCCTCCCCAGTGGCCCACGAAGCCCGCGGGCTGCCCAAAGCTGCCTCCACACTCTTATCTCTCGCGGCTCTCAGACCTGTGGTCTCTCTCTGTTCCCCCAGCGTGCTGCGTCTCTGCACTTCACCTCTCCCTCTCTGGAGAGCTGCTGCTCCGTTCTTCCCACAGCTGTCAACTGCTTCCATCCCGTTATGAATATCTGAGCCCAGTTATCTCCTCCTCAATTAGGGCCTCTCTGATCCACGCAGTTAGCTAGGCCGCTGATACTTCTTTTCTATCTGCCCCACTGAAGCAGAGCCCCCCTGTGGGCAAGAACATTATCTGTCTTGATCACAACCGTGTCCCAAGCCTCTTGCGTAGTGCTGGCCACACACTAACTCCTCAGCGAATCTTTGTTGAAGGATAAAGCAGTCGATACCCCCACCTACACACTGCGACATTCATCTCTATTTACCTCAGTGCCTATAAAGAACAGCTACTACCCGGGGAAGGGAATCATGCAGGATGCAGTCAAAAGACTTGGGTGTAAACCCATGTTCCAACCTTTACTAGTCAAGTGACATTCAGCAGGTTATTTAACCTCTCTGAGGCCCAGTGTCATCATTTGCCAAGCGAAGGTGGGGACAGAACATCTCTCTCACAGGGTTGCTGGGAGAATTGCACAAGATAATGCACTGATTGTGCATATAGAGCATTTTTTAATATCCCATATTTCAAATAGTGGTGGTCCTTGCAGGCAGCTATTGCGATTTTCATTTTTAGCCAGTGGGGAAGCAGGGACTCCATGAGTGTGGGAACCAGTTTTCATCCCCACCCACGATGTATAAATGTATCAGGAGCCCTGCCAGCAGTAAGCATTCATTCTCTCTCTCCTTCCCTCCCTTCTCTCTAATATTTTCTAGCAATACTTCATTTTATAGTTTTATACATACTGTCTTACCAGTTTTCCAGGAAAAAAAATACCTTGCTTTTTAGAAATATTCATTTATTATAAGCAAGGATGATCATATGATCGTATTTTCATACATTTATTGACTGTATTTTTCCTACCTCCTTGTTTTCTTGGTCCAGTTTTGGGGGGTGGTAACTGAAGTTCTCTTATGACTTTGAAATCAGTTTAGATGCTAGAGATTTTAGCCTTTTATCCATCATGCAACTTAAAATATTTCTCCTAGTTTTAAATTTATCTTTCAACCTTGTTTATCATAGTTTTCCTTTACAGAATGGCTTATAAAAAATCATAAAAGGATTCACTCACTTACTGTTCAATATTTATTATATTTGTATTATTTATTTATAAATCTTTGACCTCTCTGAAATTTATTTTGCTTTAAAAAGTGCTGTAAAGATCTAGCTTAATTTTTTCCCTGAAGGGTCGTACGACTTCCCCAACACTTCTCTGTCGAGTGGTCACCCCTACCTGCCTTCCATTCTGATTTCCAATGCCTGGATTTATTTATCAATTCTCCACGCTAATCTCCTGACACATTTGTCTTTTTTGCTATGTATAGTCTGCCGCTTCCTACCTTCACTGTCTTAGGATCTGGAGGGATCTTCTCTTCTGCAGTTCTCCAGCTGTATTCTCATGTTTATTCTTGGAGAGCTACCTGAGGATCTTTAGAATTACTGTCAGTTCCCTAAACACCATCCTGCTGGAAAGTTGGTAAAGATGGGACACGTAGATGTAAGATGTTGATACATACTGATAAGTCGCCCCTGGGAAGTTTGAACTAATTTAAATTCTCGCCATTCCCTCACACCTCTGCCCACATCAGGCATTTCCACTCCTTGCCGCCATTGCCACAGTGGAATATGACATCCCATTGTCATTTCAATTTGCATTTCTTTGATTACTAGCAAGGTTGAGCATCTTTTCAGATGTTTACACTTCATTTGCTATACCTGTTATGGATTGCCTAATTCGCACCCTTTCGTACTCTGACCGGGGTGTTCATCACTTTCTTACTGATTTGCAGAGTTCTTCAGAAATTAATGATACCAACCCTTTGTCTGTCATACACAAGGCATACATTTTTAAAATTTATTTGACATTCAAGTTTGTTTTCCCCATAGAAATTTTTGAATTTTTATGCTGTGTCTGATACATAATAGGAGCTTAATAAATATTACCTGAACACTGAATTAATAAAACAAAGTCTACCCATATTTTCTTTATGGTTTCTGGCTCTGACCATGTCTCCTGTGAGGGCTGTGTTTTATTATATTTCTAATCATTGCAAAGGCTATCCTGTCACATCCATTTTTCCACTAGTTCATCATAACAGCCCTGTTAGGTGGAGAGGAAAAGCATAACTTGAGTTAATTTTCAAATTTAGAACCTGAGGTTCAGGAGGGAAATAGGAGCAAGCTGGGATAAAGCAGCAGGAGTGGCCAGGCCAGCCCCACAGGCAGCCTCTGCCCCCTCTGCCAGAGAGACCGATGCCCAGTGACAGGCTGGACCTTAGGAGCCGTCTCCTGGGCATTCCTGGTTCCCTGCAGGTGAAATTTAGACCTTCCAGCTGCTCCCCTACGAGGAGGTCTCTGGGCATCACTTAGAGTACTTAACTTCTTACTAATATTTTGACTCATTAGGAAACATTTGGACTCAATTTGGTTTGCTTGTTTGCCAAGTAGTTTTGGCCAGTTAGGTGTTTAGTCAGCCAACCTCAGTCTTTGAAGTGATCTCTGCATCAACTCTGAGAGTTGATCTTGCACAGAGATCACACAGCCACTCTGAGGGTTAGAGGAGGAGGTAGAAATGCCCACTGTTTTTCAACAGCTGCAAAGGGCTTTGGGAAAGGTGGCCACCTCCGGCATCAAAATTATAACTAATATTAATAACCTTTATTCATATGAGTGCCATTTTTACTACACCTTTCTTTTCAGAGGCTGTCCTCCAATAACCTTCACCTGATTCTCATTACAAACTTGTGAAGTCATTACTACAGAGAGCAAAAGTTGGCACATTTTTTCAGTAAAAGGTCAGATAGTAAACGTTTGAGGTTTTGCAAGCTAAGGGACAAGCCATTTTCTGGAAGGTTAGAGTCTTTTTTACATACTACATTTAAAAATATTGAAACCATTCTTAGCTTCCAGACTACACAAAAACAGGCACAGGGCTGGTTTTGGCCTGGGGGCCAAAGTTTGCCAACTTCCCAACACTAGAACTCAGAGAAGCTATGTGACACTACCTGAGTCATCTTTTTCTGAGTATGCAGGATAATATGCAGGTTGTGAGCTCTGTAATGAGGGTTCAATCTAGTAGTTTTTATTCATTCATTACCAACACTTTCCTAAGCATCTGCAATGTGCTAGACCTCATGCCAAGAGGTGCGATAATGTAAATAATAGTCATTTAAAGCTCTAGCTTTGTTTTAGACAGGCACACAATTCCTGGCCCTGCCACCTACTTGCTGCTTGACCTTGGGCACATCACTTAATATCTCTGAGCCTCAGTTTTTTCATCTGTAAAATAGGCCCAATATAATTCATCTGTAATATGTAATAGCTCATCGTAAAATAGCTCATTGGGCTACTATAAATATTTAAGGAAATAATCCATGTAAAGTCTTTAAAACAATACCTGGAATATAGTGTCCATTAAATGGAAGCTAATAACAGTAGTAATAACAGTAACTGTAATTTACATCGGCCTTTGAACCTTCAAGGAGCTCACCACTTAGAGAAAGAGACAAGCATAGAAACACATATCTGCAGTACACTACAGCAAGAAAGGCTGTGGACACAGAGGGGCTGGAAAGGAGGTCAGTGGGGAGAGGCTGCTTGTGCTGTGTCTGGCAGGGAGAGGAGGGTTTGTGCTACAACCAGACTATGCAGAAGGAGCAGGAAGCACTGAGCTATTAAGAAGCTCTAGCTGGGAGCCCACCTCCTCATACTGGGGAGGCCATGGTCATTGGCCAGGTTCCATGGATGGACAAGAGGAAGCCCAGGGAGGGGAGGTAACCTTCCCAGGATTGCACAAGGAGACTCACTTAGCTGTTCATTCGTTAAATCTTCATTGGACAGGCAAAGGGCAATATACTTGCTCTAAAAGTTCACTGACCAGAGGGGAAGCAGTGGGGGGTTGGGGGAGTGGTCAGTGATGAACATACAAGGAACCAAAATAGAAAGGGAAATAAGGAAAATCAAATAAACTGCAGCTGCAGTGAAGAGGCAGGAGGGCCAGACCCCAGCTGGGAAGGCTGCAGACCACTGGGGCTCAGGGGCTGCCCGACAGGAGCTGGAAGATAAGAGGATGACAAGGACTGGAAGAGGCCAGGAAGGCACTTCAGGCCTGCACAAAAGCTAGGGTGGGGGAATCTGAGGTCTGAGCATGGAATGAACAGAAATATTTGCAGCCTCTTTTTTTTTTTATTAAGGTCTTATTGATATACACTCTTATGAAGGTTTCACATGAAAAAACAATGTGGTTACTACATCTACCCATATTATCAAGTCCGCACCCATATCCCAATGCAGTCACTGTCCTTCAGTGTAGTAAGATTGCAGCCTCTTTTTAAGGAGACTCTGCATGGTGCCTTTCCAGGTGGTGGACACGTAGCAAGCGCCCAGCAGAAGGTTGGCCTCGGACCTTTTCCCCTTTCCTTGGGCTCAGTGCCTCACTATCACCTCGACTCTCCACTTTTTTCCCTCCACTCAGCCTCATAGTACAGGTTCCTAACAGCCCAGTAGTGAGTGCTCCCCCCAGCAGGAAGCCTTCTCAGATTACTCCAGGACACCGTTTTCAATAATTCCAGCACATAGCCCCACGGAATGGGAGCAGACCCTGTCCTGGCAGCCATGTTATAGGATGGGGCTCTGCCTCTGGACAGCCACTTGCTCCCCAGATCCTAACTTAAGTGATCACACCGGGCACCCCTGATTCCCATGTCCCTCTTCCCTGACCAAACCTGTGAGTCCCTAATCAAAAAACTTGTTTGAAAGATGAATATGAAACTACATGATGAAATAAATTCCATTCTGTTTACTAAACCACTATTTTAGTTATAATACGCGTGCACTGTATCCATGTATCTGCATATAAATTCACAGAGAGAATCTGTGTAAGCCTAACGGTCCTTTTGGATTTGTGTAGCCCACGCTCCTTGCTCATGAGGGATGCGGTGAAACCCTCAGCCAGGTACAGGGAAGTGTGTGTCAGTCCAAATCCCTTTCTTTGCTTCTTGTACTTTGCCTTTGGGTCAGCCACCAATCTTTGTGCCCCAAGCTGCCCTACATCCCACTTGGCTGCGTCGTGAAGGGTGCTGTTTGTATGAGGACAGGAAAGTGGTTTGCAGAAACATCTGTGTCTGCCCATCACGGCTGTGTTCTACCACACTGGTGATTTCCCCCTAATCTGGTTTGCACAGACATGTGCAGTTTCAGAACTTGGTTTGAGTTACACAGATTTGCACACCGGAGCTCTGGGAAAGTTTTCTCTCTCCTCCCGTGTGCCAATGATGGCTCCATTAGTGGCTGGGAGAACGCCACATGGAATGATGATTCTGTGCGCAGCCTCACCTTTGGGTGGAATAAAACAACTGCAAAACTGTGAATAACCTGATGATGTTTCCTCTTCTTGCTCAGGAAGCTAGAGTTCTGGGTCCCTCACTGGGATCTATTGCCTAGAAAGCAGCGTCTCCCCTCCACTCCATCATTCCTCACCAGTGCTGAAGGATTTGCTGTTTAGGTATCTCTGAGGGGAGGGTCCCAAAGTCTATAGTTTATAAATACCTCAAGGTACCTTTATGCATAATGTATTGGAATCCAGTGGCAGGGCTGGGCCAAGATTAGGCCCTTGGTGAATAATTGTGATTGAGAGTTTTATGGGCCTTGCTGGACCTTTGATGCAGATTAACACCCTTCAGACCCAAATCCCTACAAGGCCCTGCTTTCTCCCCTGCCTCTCTTCCTTCCTTCAACATTACAAAAGCTTACAGCTTACACTAAGTTCTTCTCTTTGGCGTGAAGAATGCAGAAATGGGTGCCCCGAGCCAGCTCTGCCTCAGAGGGTTGACACTGGGAAGTACAGACAAGAAAACCTGTGGGTGAGCTATGAGGTAATCAGTATAATTATAGAGGCCAGCCCAGGGCTCACCTGGGGCCTGGGGCTCTGAAATGGCTTTTGTGTGGGAGATGGATCTGCAGGGTGAGGAGGAACCGGGAGGGCCCTTGAATTGCTGAGTAGGGTCCTTTGACACGGTACTTGTGCTCTGTGGCCTTGGGGCCCCTTTACACTCTTAAAAATTATTGACGACCACGAAGAACTTATTTATGTAGGTTGTACCTATCAATACTTACCTTTCAGAATGAAAAATTAATATTGTAGCAATATATTGATTTAACAATAATCAACCCATTACATGTTAACATAACTAATGTCTTTTCTGAAAAGTGACTGTATTGTCCAAAACCACGTGAATCCAGTGAGAAGAGCGGCCTTGCTTTACATTAGGGCAAATCTCTTCACTGCCTAGCTTAACAGAGACAGAGCGTTCTCCAGTTTACTTCTGCATTTGATCTGTTACAATAGTATACCTCATGTAGATAGAATTTCACGGTACGTCCATGAGATAATAGAAGTGAAAAAAAACACAAAACATCTTCATGAAATTATGCAAGTAGTTTTAAGTTCATGGAGTTTTCCTCCAAAAGGGTCATAGCGAACATCCGGGGTCCCTGGACTGCACTTTGGGAACTTCTCTTCTGGAGAACAAGAAGCTCAAGGATTTATAATTGGCTAACCCACTAGGCTTTGGGCTTCTGCTGTGTAGGCAGGGCACCAAGCGCTCCTCCTGGAGGCTATGAATCTGTCAGGGAACACCACCCCATTCCAGCCCCCACCCCGGCAGAGCAGAAGGGAAATGTACAAGAGCCGCCCCAGCACAGAGGTGGTGTCCTGACAGCCTTGCAGTAGCTGCTTTGGAGAAGAGCCTTCGCTACTAGGGGGCTCAGATCTCTGCAAAAGCTTCAGGCCTGTTCTTCAAGCACGTATATTTTTAAGAAGGCACATATAAAAATACTCTGTGCATGGATTGGCCTTTGTTTTCCATCTATAACATGGTTTCTATGCTGTTCTATAGAACGGCATTAACATTTATTTGAGAAAAAAGCCACTAGGCCTGCATCTGAATATTGGGAACAGTGTGATCATTTGAGGCCTGGTTGGGTTTTGCTAGTTTTTGTTACTGTTTTTTCTCAATAATGAATAAATAGATAAAAAGATCCCAGAACCAGAGGCATGACTCTGTTATGCAAGGCCGGATGAGCTGTCAAAAGGCCCGGACATTGGAGGCTACTTGTTGACTGTGCGGGCATACAGGGGCCATATTTATGAGCTACGTAATTGAATAAAGATGAGTTCATAGATGGAAGAAAAAGAATGCAAGAGAAAATGGTGAATAACTGTGTTCATTTGGCTCTCTTGAGATTGGGCTTGTTTTCTGCTTCCTTGCTATTAATGAAAAGAAATCCAATTTGTTCTACATGGTGAGATTTGTAATTTAGATGCTTATTAATTCTGGGTTCGCGTAGGAGCTCTCTGAAAAATATGGTCTTCAAAGCATTTACTCTCAAAGGCTAGCAAACCTTGGCTGAAAACAAGCCAAACACGTGTGGCTAAAATGTTTTCTGTTTTTAGCACAAGCTTATGGAGTACCTGCCATGTGAAAAACCCTGGTCTAGATGGTGGGATGGCTGGGGGTGTAGGAGGAGTGCTCTCGCCACCCAGCTGAGGGAAGAAGGCAGGTGTGAAGAGCAGACAAGGAAGGATCCATTCCACTACGACAGGCAAGGGGGCAGAGAGGGGGGAGGGGCAGGTGGCGGTATGGGAACGGTGGCTGTAGGGAGGATGGTGGGGGCCCGTTGTAGCACCAGGTGGCTCAGGATTCCAAATGCAACCCTGGCATTCTGGTGTGGGCCAAAGGTAGGCCAGCCTGGAGAGGGGAGGGGCCGATTCCTCAGCCGCTGCTGAGCCCCCAGGCTCTGGGCAGCACATGGCATGGGAGGCGCGAGCAGGGTCAGGGAGGGCCTCTGCCCTTGAAGAGTATGCGATCTTATTGGGATGCCGATAAATGCAGGGGAAAATGATGACAGGAAAACCTGAGAAAAGCTAGTCAGATGAATTCAAACATCAGGCAGGCAGTTTAGGTTCTAAACGTTCACAAGAGGAAACAAGAGTGTATCTGAGCCATTTAAGGCATTCAGCAGATACGTCTTAAGGGCTTATTTTGTACCCAGCGTAACACTAGGCTTGCAGAACCAAGGATCAAGACATGGGTGCTCTCATCCAAGGGCATGCATCCTCTCCCGTGTACCTAGCAAGATGCTGAGTTGTGAACAGTAGGTACTCAGTCAGTATTTCACTGACTTGAATCCAAAAGAAAGGTCAGGGTCTAGTCTCGGCTCTGCTGCTGCTTAATGGGATGATCTTTGACAGGTGATTTGGCTTTCTTGGACACTTTTTTTTTACTTCTAAAAGAGGGATAATCTCTAAATAATCCTTCCAGGATTTTTTCCAAGTCTTACTATAATAAATCCTCCTAGCATAGAGCATTCCACAGGTTACAAAACACTTTTACTTGCAAAATTTTAAATGAATCCAGCTGCAGATCGATTGGAGCAAAGGAGGTAGGTTTCTAGAGATGTCTATGAAAAAACTTGAACCTGAAGGAACAATTCAGTGTCCCAACCTGGCCCTTGGTCATTACGACCTGGCTCCAGGACTCCAAGACCCTAAAGGAGGCAGCACCACCCTGTTGTCCTAGGAGGTGTTCACCTGCTCTGGACACACCTGTGAGGAGACCTGCCATGGCCAGGAGCCGCACTCTGGCCTTACAAGGGTCACCGTGCACAAGACGGGGCTGATGGCCTTGGCTCTTTAAGAATCCAGAATCTTGGAGAAAAATGAAGTCCAAAACACTACTGGGCCACTTTTTCTCTACAATTTTAAGCAAGTTACTTCTTTCTTGTAGTCTCCTTTTCTGTGTCTTTGAAATGGTTTTCAGAAATAATACCCACTAGGGGGATTATATGATTAAATAGACAATATATTAATACTCAGAAGAGAATGTATGTGAGTTAGGTGGTTACTCAGAAATTGACAGGGGGAAGATTAAATGGCTCTGTATGGAACTGCATGAAACCTCATTTCTTCGAATTTTCTGATAACTGTGACTGAAAGTCCTTCATGTTTCTTTCCTCACCCCTGATAATCTTCCAAAATGCAGAGCTCAGTTCCAAATGGAGTCCTCTGTTGACAGTGGGGCCCTGACTGGAGCCCCTGTTTGAAGTCTGGGCACTGCTGGTGGCCCTCCAGGGCTCAGCTGGGGTGGTGAGGGGTGGGGCGGCTACCCTCCCCACCCAGGGAGTAGGAGTGTGCAGTGGAAGGAAAGCCGGTTGTGGGTCCAGGCAGCTTGACTCCCAGCCCCAGCCCCACCATTTAGTACATAGGTCACCTTGGGCAAAATGTGCAACCCTTTGTCTCCTCAGGTAAGAAAAGCTGACAATTGTTATTTCCTTGCCTATTATAAACCCCAAGAAACATAATCTCTTTCAAGTGCCTAGTGCCCTGCATGCCCCGTAAGTAATCAGCTATGCATGTTAGTTTGCATCTCCCAGAGACAAATCACGTGAGCTGTCAGACACACACACACACACACTCACTGTGTGTGACACCCCTCCCTCCCCACCGTCAGTACTAATCACCAGCAAGGGGAGCCTCTGCTCTGTGCCAAGGATCCTATAAATGGATTCAAGCTGTCACCACATAAGACAAGGTCAGAAGGGGCTCCATTTGTATATAAATAGCCTGATATGATCATTTCCAGCAAGGAGTTGAATTAGAAATTGCATCTCTTAATACTTCTAGAAACCTGAAACAGGTTCCTTTAAACATCATTGTCTCATTAGACATTATCTGATGTCTTCAAATTTAGTTTAGCTGTGTTTACAAGTATGGTGGGAGCACAGGCATTTTGGGTCCCTTGCCTCCAAAGGGAAAGTAGACTCTTCTTTTGTTCCTTTTAGATCACCCCTAGCAAGGCCAGATACCATGGGAGAAAAGCAGGGAGTAGCATTGGTAGGCAGCGAGGAGAAGGTGGCCTGGCCCTTTGGAAGTGCCCCAAGAGGAGCCCACGAGGCCTTGGTGAACTAGCCTCTCCATCCCAGAGAGTCACATCCTCCTCAGCCAACACAGGTTGACATGCTGGTAGGACCCAAGAACTTGGAAGGCCCTAAACACAGCCCCATGCAGCCATGGAAACCCAGACTCTTGAAAATATTTTAGCAGAATGAAATGCTTCCTATGTGTCGTTAAGTAAAAACAGCAAGCCATGGAATTGTATGTACAGTCTGATCGTCAACTCCAGCCTGAGCCTTTCGGAGAAGTGTGCCCAAGGGGTGGCCATTCACCTTGCGGCTGGCTCTAGGTGTCAGTGAAAGGCTACAGACCCCTTACTTCTGGAATACTGACACTAACATCATCAATCCAGAAGACAGACAAACTGGAACTGCAGCATGAGTACAGTCTTCCAAGCCCAGAGGGCCTCAGGTGCCTAGGCCTTCTCCACTCATGTTAGACACTGGGACCCGGGCAATTCACTTCACCACGGTGTAGATGGCAGGATCACCATTCAGAGTGGTGCCCAACCCTGAGGAAGGAAACATGGGGGAAGGACCCGCTCAGCGCCGGCATGTAGTAGCCTCTCCTAAATGGTCCCTGCTGGCATGCACACTACATTTGGATAGTGAACGTGGTATTCACAGAGGATCCTGCATTTCCTCAGGGAGAGTCTACCCAGTCAGTCCTAGCAAGTGTATCTTTGAAGTGAATGAATCCAGTCCCGGAGCATTGTGTGAGGTGTGAAAAGCAGGTCCGTTGGCCTTCCCTAAGAGAGCAGGGGAAGTTTTCAAAACCACCCTGCTCATTTCTCAGCCAGATGGAGAGCTATGTGTTGGATGTTGACAGAAGCCCCTCATTGTACAGTGCCAAATTATTACACAGTCTTTTAAATTAAACGTTTAATGTTTCAGAAGCACAATCCTCACTTCAGTTTTATGCCAAGCCATCTAGCAGTCTCAGAAAACGAACATTTGCGGGCATGTAAGGTCCCTACCCTTCCACCCCCACTCCACTGCTTCCCTAAGGACCACCCTGAAGTAGACCCAGGTGCAAATTCTCCGCTAAAATCATATCCTAACTGGACTGGCTGAAGCCTAGCGGAATAGGTGGTTTGCGTCCAGATTCAGCATTTTACTGGCTAGCTGGCTGTGTGGTCTTTGAGCCATGCTTGCACTGGTTATTCATTTATACGTTTATTCATCAAATATTTGTGGAGCCCTGTTATGTGGTTGACTCCATCTCAAGTCCCAGGGTTACAGCAGCGAATAAGGCCGACTTGGTCTGCCCTCAGAGAACTTAGAGACTGGTGAGGGGATCAGACGCTAAGCATGTGATTAAGCAACTAATTATTTGAATTACAATCTTGACAAGCAAGACAAAGCAGAAGGACTGAGGTACTGTGAGTGCACAGCTGGGGGTCTAAGGGAAGGCTCTTCTGAGGGAGGCCCATTTAGGCCAAAACTGAAGGGTGAGGAGGTGAGGACAGGAAGGCAGTGAACCCATCTGTGAAGGCCTGAAGACACAAGATGTCTGGGACATAGGAGGATGTCTTGCCTTCCCGCAGCTCCCAAGTGGGGCTGGTGAGAGGCGGCACCATGCAGGCCCTAGTCGGGGCTGTGATCTGCACTGGTGAGCTGGGCCTGGAGCTGCCCGAGGCAAAAGAAAGACAAAAGGACCCTGGATGCCAGGTGTCTGAAGAGTGCTCTGGGGGTGGAGTAGGGTGAAGGGGAACTATGGAAACTTACCATAGATGTCCTGACATTGTGGAAGACCAGTCCTGTGTAAAGCAGGCTTGGCTGGGGCTGAGGCAGGCAGGCCAGAGGACACAGGGCCTGGGGGCTTCAGCAGGCCTGTTGGGCAGAGCAGAGTCCTTCAGGGGTCAGGGCCCTCAGGCAAGGGTTTCAAGTCACAGCTGCAAGAGCCAGGCAGCCATAAGGGTCTCCCACGTGCGCCACCAGGAATTATTCCCCAGGGACTAGTTTTCCCTCGGCCCTTCTGCTCCTTCCCCAGGCGGCGAGACCTCCCTGCCCTGCCTGTCTGGGTCCGGCTCTGCCCTTGGTCCCGCCTCCCACTGCCTCAGGCCTGAGTTTGCGCTCATCCCTGGCTTTCCATTCTACTCCATTTCATTCCACTCAAGATGGAATGGATGTGAGATAGTGCAAGAAAAGCATTTAGAATAGTTCCTGTCACTAAATAAATGTTTGCTGTTATGATTGGGACTTAGCACTGTCTTTCTGATTATTTTTAACTTTTGATTCATTTATTTAACATGAGTTCAATGACTGTTCATGAAGCACCTAGTACAAACCAGCCTCTGTGACAGGGGCTGTGGATTCAAGAACAAACAGTAGCAGGTGCACACCCTGTCCTCCTGGAGCATCCTAGGCTGCAGAAATAGCCCGTGCCAAGGCCCTACAGTCGGGGAGCATGGCTGGGCAGAGGCCTGGAGGAAGGCCAGTACTGCCAGTGTGGAGAGAGAAACAGGCAAGCAACAAGTGGCTGAGAGTCAATAGAGTCTTCATTTAAAAAACAGTGGGAAGGGCGGAGGCGGAGACGTCAGTGCTTGACCGACCACAGGGAAAACAAGCCGGGTGCCTGGACCCTGACGCAGGGACCGGGGCTGCCAGCCACTGAGTGCACCTGGTTGGAGCTGCAGAGAATGCGTGCGGTGCAGGTACGGATGGAGCTGCCATGCGGGCTGTGATTCCTGAGAATTAGAGCCACGTGCCTAGAAGGCTGAAGGGAAAGCAACGGGACCCCAGGTGCATGCTTACCCATCTCTACTGACCAAAGACCTGGAAGGTGAAGGGAGCATAAAAAGCAGATCTATTTCATAGATGGAAATCATGTGAAGCCTGAAAAACAGACTAAAAATCTTCTAATGAATTAGCAGAAAAGTTTAAAAGCAGGAGAAATGTCATAGATGCCCATATGGCTGAATTGCTCTGGATAAGTGGAAACTAACTTTCCAAATGAAAACATACGATAAAGTTAAGAGTTTCACAATCATAGGGAAATTGAATAGGAATGGGGACAAGGGGCTGGATCATGAAACTCATTTTTCTCATTGTTATTTTTATTTTCATGTTTGACTTTATCTTGAAAAGTTACACAGTTATAGAAAAATTGGAATGGCATAATGAACATCTGTATATCTTTCACCTGAACGCATGAAATGTACCCATAGTTTTTAATCTATATGTACGTACTTCAAAATTTCATATATGTAAATTAGCTTTACATTAATCCATTATTATGAGAGAAAACAATTTATCAATTATAGGTTGAAAAGAGTTTGAAATTGCACTCAGTTTGAGCCTGAATGTTTGCAACATAACAGCTTTTCATGTGGATAGTCTTAACAATATTAACATGTGTAATAATGCACAAAGATTGCGCTAAAGTTTAATTGTTTAGTATGAAAATGCCAATTTATACAAGTGGATGGTGTAGACATATTTTGAAGAATGATCTCGCTGATTAAAAATTAAAAAAAAAATAGTGAGAAGCCATTGAATTGGAGCTAATATGGTCAGATTTGCCAAGCCCACAATTGGGAACATGGAAAATACCTAATAAATGCTGTTTGAATAAATAGATAGGAGCCCTATTTTAATTGTGTTCATCCAGCTGGTAAGGAAAGAAAGACAGTGAGTTAAGTAACTTGGCAAGTCACACAGCTAGTGAGTACGGGCCAGGGTTTCCACCTAGGCACCAGGCACCAGTTTCTGGGCTCTGGTGGATGGAAGGATGGGAGAGCAAGTCTGTCCTAACAAAACACCCAGGGAATGAAAAGCCCTAACTTCCATCGCATCTCTAATTATGAAGATTATTCCAGTTACACCACTACACATGTGTTCTCCAGTTCTCATTAGAGTCACCTAATTAGAGGTAATCCAGTTAAGTCTGGTTCTGCTTTCTGTGGTTCATCCAGACACAGCACTTTCCCTTTCTCCCTTGTAGTCCATGGCTGTCTTCCCCAAATGCTTGGAAGCTATGTAGACATTTATTTTTAATGAGAAGGCCAAGAGTTTCATCAGGACACGAATCTGAGATCTGCTCCCGGTAGCTGTTTGCTGTGTGCTAGTTTTTCTAACACGTAATTGGTTTCAGATCACTAGGTGGGCATTAACTTACAAGTCATGATCCCAGTTACACAAAAATAAATTATCTCCTCCTTTTCGACATGCACGTGTTCTGTGCAGTGTGACCTTTCTAAGTATGGCTGGTACAGGGAGCCGCCACTTGAAGATCATCTTCTCAGTGCTGGGCCCTTGACCTGCTCCATCGTCATTGCACTGAGGGGTCTGACATTCTTTCTCTTTCTTTTTCTTTCAAGGAGTTTTCCCCCAGGGAAATAAGCAAACTGTTTTGAAAGCCATGTTTATCACCTTCAGTCTAACTCTTTCTGCAGGGTTTGAGCCATGAACTTGTTTGAAGTAATCGCTTTGTATGAGGAGCATGCAAGAAAATTCTAAGCCCTCTTTTAAAATAATGAGAAACACGGGAGCCGAACACCTTCTGTATCTGTCCTTCTGTCATGTCGTTAGCAGTGTCAAGAGCCAGGCTAAGCCAGCGAGTGGTAATCGGCAGTGAAGTGAACACTGTAAAACCACAAAGAAATTGTAATTAATTGGGTCAAGGGAAAAATTGGGGGTTTTAGGAAGAACACAATTTGGTTTGCCTTGGTTTTAGAGTCTGACAATGGGTACATGGAAGAAACAGAAATAAGCACTTGCGTTTGTTTTGATAATTAAGACCAAAACCTTCTAAGGGTTGACATTTTTTAGCAATTGGATTATTTGTTAGCTTGTCTCCAAAGGTCTCCACTGGAATCCTGGGCAATTTCTCTTTTGTTATTGGTGTACTTGTTAATTTCTTTTTGCACGTAAAACGTTTTAAAGAAACCACGCAAGGACTCTGGGGGAGAAGGTTCAGGCAGTTACATTCAGTGACTCACGTAATGTGCCGTTCGTGGTGCTCAGCGCTACAGAGGCGGGCGAGTCAGACGCCATCCGCACCGTCTAGAAGCTCACGCTCAGCAGAAGAGGCTGAGAAACGAGGACAGGACCTTACTGCTCACTGGATCCCTCCGCATCTCAGATGCCGTGCCTCGCATGGCCCTTAATCTTCATAATAACCCTGCAGATGAGGGACTGCTCGTTCCTTTGACAGATAAGGAAATAGACTCAGAGAGGTTGGCCACGGATACATGGCAAGGTGGTGGTAGCCTCAGAGCTTTCTACCTCGGAAGGGCATCACTTCTCCCACTCCCCAGTGTAGCCCTGATACCCTAACAGGAGGCCAGGAGGGGAGGAATCCTTTCGGCCAGGGGAGGGGCCTCACAGAGGCTCCATAGAAGAGATGGCATCTCAGTGGAGCGCAGTGTCATTTTGAATTATATGACAAATTACCGCAGAGGGAGGCTGAGAGCGGAGGCGAGCTGAGAGTGCCTGGAGGCGGCGGCCGCTGTGTCCGTGCTGTGGAGGAAGCACAATGGGTTATGAAGCCGTAGCAGAGGGGCCTAATGATTCCGGGAGCCAGACGACTCAGACTGACAGGGAGGCGTTTGTGGCTTTCAAGCGTGTCTGTCCCAGCGACTCAGATGCTATTTCTATGCTCACAAAGTGAAGTGTGTCATTGGTAAAAAGTCTAGACATCATAATGGCTTCTTGACACAAAGCACAGTGCGGTGATCCCCACATCACAGCGAATGTGCTGGCGCCTTTCCCTGCCATTGGTTGTTGGGCCTTGGGAAGTCGACACCTGCAGGTTTGGGAATATTGAGGGCAGCTCCAAGTGGAAGAACAGGAGGTCCTACTTTCTGGGGTTGCCCTTTGCCCTTTGACCCATCCCAGTCCCAGCCCATGGGCGGCCACAGGGTCAAGGGACTAGAGCGGTAATTCAGCAGGTTCAGGGAAAGGGTATGCTTTGGGTCACTGGAGTTTTGACAGCAGTAAACACTGTCACTTGTAGGGCACACACCAGCAGGGGACAGGCCTGGGACATTTCCCACACCCGGCCTCATGGAGTCTCCACAACCATCCCATCAGGGGTCTTTTGTTTGTTTGTTTTATTCTGTTGTTTGTTTCCATCTTCCATTTGAGAAATTGAATAGCCATCCTCAATGCCCAGCTCCTAGGAAAGAACTGGGTAAAGATGAAATCTCCTGAGTTTATCTGAAAGCCAAGCACTCGTTCACAATGCACGAGGACCCCGAGGCTCCCTGAGAGGGGCTCCCCTTCTCTGCTGCCCTCGAGCCTGTTGGAGTCGCTCCAGGGACCAGCATTCAGGCGCCGAGACCCGGTGGTCGAGGGAGGCACCCAGTGATTTCTCTGACCCCATGACTCGGCCTGCGTTCTTTCTCAGGCCTCCTATGTCCTCACCTTCTTAATCTGGAGAAGAGCTGCTATTGTGCAGACCTAACCCACGTGGCTGCTCCCTGGAGACCCCAGAGGACCCCCCACATGGTAAAATTGGCTTCTCTCCTCTTTACCTCCATTTTCTCTCAAAAGGCTATGTTTCCATGTCCCAGGGCTTTGTTTGTTTATTCTTAACAAACTGATCTTTAAAAATGAAACAAACAACAACAAAATGAGTTTTTTTGCATGACTCTGGGTTTCTAACCTTTGGGTAAACTCAGAACATCTAGAACCTGGGGCACATATTCCTGATAGGGAACCGTCATTCTGAGTTGCCGGCGGCCACCCCTCAGGGAGGAGCCTGGCCCACCTTCTGCCAGGATCCCAGCCCCTCCCGTTTTGCTCGCACGAGGCCCACGCCTTGGTTTTGTCTTGGGCTGGCCCCTGGGGCGCTGGGGCGACTACCTCGGTAACTGTCTCTCCCTAAAGAAACCCACACAGCCCCTCAGGGCAGGGCCTCGGCTCTGCCTCACTGCCGTCCCCCGGCACAAAAGCGAGCGCCAAGACGTATCTTTGAGGGAACCCCTGGTTGAACTAAGTTCCTCTTTATCTCAGTTAAGTGAGAGAGATCACTTTTTAATCTATACAGGGAAATAGTAGATCGGCCCTAAAGTTGTAGATGCCTTCTGGGGGCTGCTGCCCAGGGCAGGCATAAAGCCCTGCTGATAGGGGAGGACTGCCTTCACTGACACCCCCAGATCCTGCCTCGGACCCCAGACCGCCGTGGGCACCAACCAGGGTCAGAAGACCCCCACCCCACCCCAAACGAAGGAAATGAAAGCATGTATAAAACGGCGGAAAACCTTGAAATAGGCCCTTGCAGAAGTCCAGTTCCGAACAACACCTGTAATTTTCCCAGTCGCCCATGACCCCGTAGTCGGGAAAGGCGCGTGCTAAGAGGATTTGCTTCTTGGAAGAAATCCCATCAGGCCTAATTAATGACTCCAGAGCGATCAGCCAGGCTCCTCTGATTTAAAGCCCCACAGACCAATCCACATTGATTGAGTTTGATTGTATTTGCTGCTTAATTAGTAGGCAAATTATGAAAATGTTTATTTGTTCACGTGGATGCTGTTATCCTCTCACACTGTGGCTTTTGTGCGTTCCACAGGTGCCAGATGTGAGCCTGTCCGTTGTCTCCTTGCCAGGTCCTCTAGCTAAGAAACTGGTTTTCAATTAGTGAAGAGCAATTAAAAGTCTTCAGGGGTCCCGGGGAGGCTCCATGCGGTGGTTGTTTCCTGAATGTGGGCTTGCCTTCCAGGGCACCCAGCTGCCACTTCTTTCTGGGCAAAATCTCAAGTCAGTGCTAATGCCGTTTAGCAAGGTCACAGCCTTCATGTTCTCCTCGGTTTCTGGACCCTGTGCTGTGGGCTAAGCATGGTTCAGGGGCCGGGGAAGAGGGCGAGGCAAAGAGAAAAAGCTGAGGGTGGCCACTGCCTCCAAGATGATTTCTGCCACGGAAGCAGTGGGCGCTGGAGGAGAGGAGCTCAGTGGAGGGAGAACAAGTCAGGACTGGCTTGCAGAGAAGCATGCGTGCATCCCTGCCCCAGGGGAACTGGAAGTCTTTAGACCCATATACCCATTCTGTGGGCATTTGCTGAGCGCCAGCTGTGCGCAGGTTCCATGTGAGGTGCCAGGGATATGACAATCAATGAAACTCAGCTGCGATCTTCACAACCCAGTCTGGGGACAAATTAACAGGGGATTACAATTTGGTGTGAGCAGTGGAGGGGGCTTGATTCGTGACCCCAAATCTCGAGTCCCGGAGGAGAACCAGGGCCATGCCAGTTGCACCAATGACAGCTGATTGAGCAAGGATGCCTCGGGCTCATAAGGTTGTGATCTGGTCTGAATTCCCTGGTGCGCGTCAAGTGCCCAGCATGGTAGTGCGTAAGTAGCACTTGCTAAATGGTGCCCGTGCTCTTGCAGTGATATTTCATGTCTTCCATGGGACCCCTTCTTCAGCCCACACTACTTTCTTTTCTCAACATCTCCTGCTGTCTGTGTCACCCGTTTGCCTCTCGATGGCATGGCATTTTAATCACAGGTTAGTTTTGCTAGTGTGTCGGTTCCCGGAGGCCACACATCGTATCTCGGGGCTCTCGGAGCAGCGTGTGGGACAGGAGCAGGTCCTGGGGAGTGATTGACAGAGGGGCTCACACATTTCCCACGGGTGGTGGTGATGTGTGATCAGAAGCTGTAATTGCCTCAGAGGCGAATGATACTCTAATCTGTCACTGCATTTGTGAAGTTAATATTTCATTTTGCATAGTGGAGGCATTGCTGAATTGTTATACCACTCAACTTTTGAAGAGACACCTCATATTAATCTCATCAAACCACTCCGAGTTTTGAACTCACAGTGAATGCAAATAAAGCCTGCCATGGAATGATGCAGGGTAGACTGTCAGCATGCTGATGGGGAAATTGTCTCACTTTAGGGACAATTCAAGGAAATCAAGAAAACAACTTCTTAGTGTTAGGTGGAGTCATAATAAAGTGAATTATTAGAGGCATTTCCCTTTGAGAGTTTCAGTGATTGCCCCGATTAGTGGCTCCTCTGGGAACAACATTTCTGTATAATGAAGCTGAGCCTTTTAAAAAACAAACAAAAAAAGAAAACAGTCCCCATGAATTTTACCAAAGAAGTGTTGAGTGGACCAGATGGCTCAGTTTTAAATAGGGTTGCTGCTCTTTGCATCATCCTCTGAAAGTGCAAGTGGTGAAGCTCAGGGAATCTTCTGGGAGGGCACGTCTAATAAGTTGCCTCAGATGGCTGGAAGCCACAGCTTACTGAGGCACCAGAAGGAAGGGGTGAGGGTTTAGAGGTCAGAGGCCTCTGCTGACAGCCTCCTGGCCTGATGGACCTCCTCTCTGCAGAGTCCTCACTCAGCTGCAGTCCATGGGGAAGCCCGCAGGCTACCCACCAGGGAGCAGCTGTGTGAGGGTAACCATTCCCCAGACTTTCTCTTCCTCACATACAAAACAGAAAATCTGACTGCCTGGATTTTTTCTCTGAAGCGCAAATGAGACAATGTAGGTGAAACTTAAGAGTAGATGGCAGGAAGGATCCCAGAGAATAGAGTCAATGAAAGGAGTAATGCCTAACACCAGCATGTATTAATTGCTTGCTGGGTGTAAGACAGGACTGCTGTGCCGCTCAGTGTGCTGTGACCCTGGTGCGATGCATATTAGCCAGAGGCACTGTGGCAGCTCCCATCTTAGATGAGGACGGCAAGGCACAGGGAAAGGAGATGGCCCATCCAAAGTCATTCACCCTGTGAGCAATGGGGCCTTGTGGACCCACTCCAAAGTCCGTGCTCTCCCCACCCGCACTGCGTCGTCTCTCGTGCAGGCTTGCCAGAATGTACCGTCAAGGCAGGTCCCAGCACCTCGGGCAGAGGCAGACACACAGTCCAGCGACCAGACAAAGCCATGGCGACAGGTAGAAGAGGCAAGGAGAGGGCTTGGAAGACTCAGTGGGTGGATGAATTCCAAGGGTTGCTGGGGAACAGAAGCCAGGGTCAGGTTCAGCAGAGACAGAACAGGTGGATTAGGAGTTTTGATTTTCCAACAAAGGAGGGTCACAGAGCTGGGTCTCTGCAGAAGTTCATGTTGCCCAGTGGAGCAGAGCAGTTACTGACAAGGCCCTCTGGGACACCAGTTTCTAGATTATGGTGTGACCTAATATTAGTGATTAATCAAATTTCGCTACTGCCGAAAGCTGATTATTTTCTTCACACTATTGAAGCAGACTTTGGCATGAATGTCTCCACCTGCTGGAGTTCCAGGGAATTACTATGATGGAAGGAAAGGGTCCAGTACCCAAAAGCCCTCCTCAGAGCCACCGTTTTCTGCTGGGGGACCTTAGGTGTGTCACATTTACTGCCTGCTCTGTGCCTGGCTTAGGAGGAAACTGGAGAAAGAGTAACGTGGAAGATTTGAACTTTAAACTAATTTTTAAAAGCAATCCATCCTGCAAAGCAATCTGGGCTCTGGGTTCTTGGGAGAAAATATTTATTCAATGTATTTTTCTTCCCTCGAATGAGAGTGAATTGTAAAATTTCCACATATCATGATTATAAGAACCTGTATGTAAACAGTAATGAAGAGTTTGGACTTTGGAATCCAATTGTCCTTGTATTTGACACTGTTTACTGGCTATAACCTTGGTGGAGTGAATCAGGGCCTTAAACCTCAGTTTCTTTATGAGTAAAAAAAGAATAATAATAGTCCTAGATCGATTAGGACTCTTCCAAGTGCAAGAATAATTCCACCTTATCCCGAATGAGTAACTAAGGAAACGTCTTGTTTCCCACTGCAAGGAAGCCCAGAGGCAGGGTGGGCAGACCCAGCAGCTCAGTGAGGGTCTCGGGGACCCAGGCGTCCCGGTCCCTCTGCTCTGCTGTCTTCAGCATGGGTGCCGTGCTGAGGGCTGTCCCCCGAGATCGTCAGTGATCTCACTTAGGCTCGTGTGCCACTCTGTTCCCACCCAACAGAACAGTGACAGACGCAGTCCTCCAACCACAGCGCGTGTCCTTACCCTCAGTCTCTCTGGACCACGGTCACGAGTGCCCTCCCAGCCCGGGGATGGTAGCCAAAGGAACACTGTGCATGCCCTGTTTTGTTCCTTAAGTAACCAGGCTGGGGCTGGGCATGGATTGGCTGAAGAACAAACCAGGATCCAATTAGAAAGGATGGCGAGGACGTCATGCTGGGAAGGCAGCCAACAGCAGAGTCCCACACAAGAACCATGATAGAGGTTTGTCACGAAGAATAAACAGATGACACATGGGAGGTTCTGAGCATGTGCCTTAGCATGATCGTAGATCACTTTAATAGTAAGGAAAGGTGCAAACCCTTCTAAGAATATCTGTCTGTCTCAAATAATAATCGCTGTGCTCTTTTGAAATACGCTCCGGGCACAGCACTGTGCTGGTGCTTTGGAGAAGTGGCGACGCAGTCACTTCCCCACAGAGAAAAGGCCACGCTTGCTGCAAACACTTGGCTGTTTTATGGCTTCTCCATTTTATTGCAAGTGCGTTCCCAACAGTCTCTGAACACTGTGTTTCAGTGTCCTAACAGACGTCCCTGCTTTGCCATGAGAACGTTTCACATGTGAAGTGTCATCTCAGAGCATGATGCATGTTCAGACTCTGGCCGCAGGCGGCTGCATGCCATGACTCCCCCCGGCCCAGCTGCTCTGACACCTCATAATTGGGTTCCCGTAGGGGCCCTGCATGGTGCAAGCCAGCCAGGAGGTCCCAGCAGCAGGCGGACAGCAGGGCTGCCAGGAGAACCTGGGGCACATCCAGTACTGGGGGCCTTGTCAGAATTTGCCCCCATTTGTAGTTTCCAGGCCAGAAATAGAGAAAGTGGGTAAGAGGAAAAAGGGAAGAGCGTCCCAGCAGGGGGTCCAACACTGACGTGGCAACCCTGTCACCTTCTCTCAAAGAGGAGAAGAGGGTGTGCTAGGGTCCGTAAAGGACAATGATAGAGGGATGAAAGAGTCGGTGCTAATTTTGTGGTTTTCAGGTTCTGGTGTCAGACGCTCCAGGACACAGTTGGCACAGAGCAGGTGCCTTGGGCCTGGCCACACAGAGTCAGGCTAGCAGTGCCCCTGAGAACCGGGTGGCCCTCTCCAGGCCCCATGTGCAGGCAGAGGGCGCCTATGCTTCCTTTGTGTGGGGAGGTGGCGGGGGAAGACTCACTTGGTGTATTTTCTGGGTTGAACAGGATTCAGGAGCACCTTCAGTATTTATCTGGAGCCCTGAACCATGTCAAGGAGGGAAAGGCCGTTTGGGGGGATGCAGCTGAAGCCTTAAGCAGCTCCAGAAATGCAAGAACAGATGGCCAAAGCGAGCGAAAGTGGGAACAGAAGGGAAATGCGGGCCGGGAGAGCCTGGGGTGACTGGCTAGCTTGCTTGTTTGATGGGAGGTGAGCCCAGGCAACAGAGAAAAGTGTCTGCAGTTGTTTTTCTGGGTGCCTAGAGCAGCTGCCCTGAATGCCCCATCCCAAGGACGTGTGGAAGAATCGCAGAGCTCCCTTATCTTTGGAGGCCATGGAACTGAAATCAGTGGTGCTTTGAGGGAAAGGCTAAAGGTCAGGGGTGTCCTAGGTGACTGAGGGTGAAAGACTGTGGTAACTGGTTGTGGAATAAGGTGGTTTTTCTTGGCTGAACAGGAATTTCTTGGGCCCAGTGCAGCTTGTTCCTGGACTGGGATCGTGGGGCCTTGAAGACCGGGTTAGAATGGATCGTCCCTGGACCCGCCCCCTCAGGCCCAGAGTAGGTCCAGATTCATGCCCACACCTTATCAGCCTGCCTCCTTCTCTTTCCTGACACTACCTGTGACATTCCCTGCTCAGGGAAATCAGTCTCCTGCCTAATCACCTGCCAGGTGGAGTCTGGCCTGGCCCGGTGCTGAGCAGGCCGCACTCTGCCCCAGACCCGTCTTCTCCTCCTCCTTCTGGGTCTTCACAGCTCCGAGCAGTGGCCTGTGTTGCCCGATGTTTGCACCACCTCCTTCTCGCTTGCTCCCATGACCTTGGGGTGCATTCCCACTCAGACTCACTACCCTCCCTCAGCGAGGCTGGGGACAGATGGCTGGAGACCCTAGACTCTAATAACTGAGCACCCCTGAAAGCTGACAGTCCTTAAGTGTTACTACTCACTTCTTTAGAAGTGAGGCTGAGGGCAGGGAGGGGAAGGAGCTGAGGGGGTGTGCACCCCACTGAGAGCCCTCAGATAGCCAGAGCTGCCCTCCTGACAACACCCTTAGGACACATTGATTCCCAGCCCCATGTAGCCCTGAGGTGATTGGATTGTTCTCCTTGAAGAGAGTCCTGAGAAATACATTTTTTTCCATTTCTGGTATTTTAGTGCCCAATACAGACTGGTGCTTAGGGGGCTACCCCTGCTGCCAGCTTCCCAGGGAATGTAAGCCTGAGGGAGGGGTGGCCGTGCTGCTGCAGGCCTGTCCTGTGCAGGGCGGCCACTTGGGGCAGGGCAGCTCAGCCAGTGTTAACTCCAGGGCAGATGCCTGGGCCCTTACCATCGCCATCCACACCCCCTGTCCAGACTGCAAACCCCCAGGAGAAGGGAAGCCCTGCAGTGGGGGCTGTTCTCAGGCACAGAGCCATAGTCATAGCTGAGTTCCCAGAAAAAAGCCTGTGTCAGTAGAGCGAATGAGGCAGAATTTTAGTGCAGGAGAGAGGGGAGAGCTTCCCCCACACTGCAGTCTATGTGGCTGGTCTCCACCAGGCTAAGGTGGCCTGGCTACACCCTCCCCACATGAACCCTGAGATGTGAACCAAGCCTAAGTCATTTTCTGGTGTGCCTCTTGGGAGTCATGGAACATAGACAATGTATTGAACACCTGTCCCTATGGCAAGCTCTGTGCTGAGGGCTGGAGAAACAATTTCTGCTTACAGGACCTCAGAGTCTACTGAGGGAGGTAGGTGAGAAGATAGCCGAGTGGGATACCGAGTGACAGATCATCTCCATGGCTTGCAGGATATAGAGGGGAGCCCCAAACCAACATGAGGGTGGGGTGGTCAGGGACACTTTCTACAGAAGATGGCAATAAACAGAGGCTCTCAGACTGAACCCCCCTGTTATTTCTTGCTGAACCTTAAAAATAAACTAACAAAAAGGTTAACTCAAAGGCAGGTTGTGAAAGACACAGAGTGTGTGAGTGCAGGCATGGTGTATCTCCGACTCACACATCCACTAGAACACTATAACCCCTGGAATCTGAATCCCAGTTGGAAAGCCTCTGAGACATTTTTAGGTTATAACGTTTTGAAGGAATCAGTGAATCAAAAAAAAAACAAAACCCATTTGTACATCAGCATCCTGTCATGCAAAATCCTGTCTCCCTGAGCAGTGTTTCTCACTCCCAGAAAATCGTGTACATTATCGGAATTAAAATCTAAGGGAGAAATAAAAAGCACACCTCCTGCTAGGCTGATTTGCTCTAATGATCCTATCCATGCCCCTTTTTTGGGTGGAAAGTTATTACAGCCATAAATATTTGTAATTCATTCTCTGATGTATTACATTTGTTAACAGCACCACAGGGTAGATGCTGCACTCAAGAAAATCAGGGCATCAAAAGGTGGGGACTAAAGGGAGAAAACCAGGAAAGGGGAAGGGACTGTCTCCGATCAGGCTTCCCCTGCACCGGGCTCTACTGGAGGGGGCTCTGGACCACGGGTCAGGGACCTTAGCTTCCAGGTCAGCCTCTGAGGCCAGCTGGCATTGTGCCTTGACAGAGCAGTTAAGCCTCTCCTTTCCCAAAAGGTACCTAGGGAAGGATACAATAAACTAACAGATATAAAAAGATTTTTTAATGCAATAAGTTCCACATATTCACATTTGAACAGAGGTTACAGAAGGTGAGGACACTTTCTGCTTCGTCTTCACCCTCATGTACTTGACACCCTTCCCCTCTCTAGTCTACCCGTCAACAAGGCTCCAGATTCACACAAGTATGGATTCAAATCCCGGCTCTGTGACTTGAGGCAAGTCATGTAGCTTCTCTGATATTCGGTCTGTTCATGTGTTCAGTGAAGAGAATTACTGTTCAATTAAAGTCTGTAAAACAACTCCATAAATGGCAACTATTATAATACATGCTCTTTTTATCTTATTAGTTAGGATGCTTTCAGAGGCAATTAATAAAAAATCCAACTCAACTAGAAGAAACAAGGAGGAAAACAGTTTTTCTCATGTAGTACGAAGTCTGATGACAGGAAACACCAGGACAGGTTGAATAGCAGCTCGGTGACACCACTAAGGACCCAAGTTCCAGTGCTGGTACCTGTCATAAGGCTGGTCCCTTGATTTTCTCACAAGATGGCCCAGCAACACATCCCCACGCAACAGTGTCCACAGGCTATGCCCAGGAGCAGATGCCTCCTGATATCAATAGAACAGGAAATCCACCAGGAAGGAAAATGGGTAGGCCTCTGAAATGGGCAGCCAGATGGAAGCGTTTGCCACACCTCTTCAAACAAGGCTCAAGGGTAGGGGCATAATCTAATACTGTCAGATGTCTCCCATACCACCTTGAAAAGTATGCGCACACGGCAGGCCTTCACTAAAGCATTACTACTAATTGAAAATAGTTCATGGAACACTCAGTTATTTAAAAATGATCATGTTTAGCAATATTTATTCTTTATGTAGAAAGCTGTCAACTGGTATAATTTCTAAAAGCAAGAAAGAAAAGGAAACAACTTAATTGTTTAGCAATAGAGGAATGGTTAAATAAGCAGTAATGTACTCCTCTAATTCTGCAGTATTAATAATGAATTTTAGATGACATACAAAAATTCTTCTATATAAATGTTGAGTGAGTAAAATAAAAATGCTTATGTACCACTTTTCTCCACTAAGGGAAGCAAACATATGTACAAAATAAAATTATGTATAGGGAAAAAAATCTGTTAGATGAAATCAGACCAAAATGTTGACTGACTTTTCTGGGGTCATGGAAGTCTGATTGATTGATTTTCTTTTTATTTTCCTATAGTGTTCTAAAATTTCTATAATTCACATGTTTATAGCAGGGAAAAAACAATTTAAAAAATAATGGTGCTTAGCCTGACCACAGAGAATGCCTTCTTGGCATGGATCTACATGCATATTTTCATCTTTCTATTCTATCCAGATCAATGTGTAAAGGCAGTCAGACTGGGTGGAGAAAGTCTCCGCATCTCATGCAGGTTTAACACATTTATTAAAACAAGTGAGAGATGAGGAAGAGAGCCTCTTTGTCCTGAGAACAGGTTACGTAAACTAGAAGTCATACCGTGATGGCAGCGACTACAGAAATGCTGGTTAGGGGACCCTTTTGGGACTGCGAATGTGTCAAGAAGCTGAAAACTTGGGACACCACAGTTAATGTCTGTGACAAATTAAAGAAGATTGATGTTCATCATTATTAAGAGAAGGTTTATTTTAATCATGAAGAGATTAAAGAGCTGAAGTTGCTTCTAAGACAGGAAGTTTGATGAGATGGATGAGAAAGCATGAGATGGGGTTGTCTTAGGTAAGTCTGGTGTGTAAGGGGTCACTGCAGTTCATTCCCCACTGGTGGGTTGCTTATGGAGAAGACCCCTCTTTCCCCAAACACTTCACCCTTAACTTATTACTGGATAAAAGCTTTTAAGTAGCCAAATGTGTACTTTTCCTCCTCACAATCTTACCCCACAACAGTTAATCACAAATGTTAGCCACCAGCAAGAAATACCATTTTAATGCATTGTAATAAATATTGAGTGTGTTATTCCACCCTCTACGTATCATGTCCAAACTCCCCCCCGCTGCTTGGCACTGCGTTGGAAATGCCGCCATTGTGACCTTACCCCACTGAGCCTTGAGTAGTCCCTAGTCCCCTAAGGCTCCCCAAGCAATACTCTCCCCTGGGGGATAAAGCTTTATGTCGGTGTCAGAGCATCTCATGGGTCACTAGCTGATCACCAGTAGGGAAGACTTCTGAATATGAAGCTGGGGAGAGAAGAGGAGGAAGTAGGTGCCCCAAAAGGCAAAGATCTTCCCAACAGTGCATGTCTTGGGCCCGAAGCTCCCATAGGAACAGGGAATCTAGAATGTGTTGAGCATTTCCCATACACAATATCATTTCATCATCCCAGCTTTTCCTCATTTTAAGAAGAACATCAGCTCTAATTACTTAGAATTTTGGAGTTCATTTTAATACACAGCAGATGGGATAGAGCATTGCTTATTCCTGCAGAAGAGATTCCTTTCAAGGACTCAGTCGCCTGAGAGACGGAATTCCCCAAAAGCTACCGCCCTTTCTGCTCAGCTGCCACCCCGTTCACCCAGTCAGGAGTTGCTGTGGTGCTGTCCGTAGTCCTGAACACCATGCCACTACGCCAGTTATGAGGGACGAAAGGAATAAAAGTCCGGGCCTCATTACAGTCTACAGATTTCTTTTTGCCTCTGTACTTTCAGACAAAACTCTCTCACTGACCCATGCAATTTGGTGTGACATTTTCCCAAAGTGCCTTCTACCATCATATTTGCTTTAGACATCGATTTTAAAAGTGAAAGGTCGACTTTCTGGATGTGAAATATTTTATACATGACCTTTTGTCCATCATTGCTAAGATTAATACAAAGTGTTTGCCCTGAAGAATAACTAAAAATGTAATCAAGTAAGATTATCTGTTTCACAGAAAAGAATAACACCTCATTAAAGTGACTGTGTATGTAGCTCTTGGCAAATAGGTCAGTGTCATTAAAGCGATGCCAGAAAGCACACAAATGACAGAGACGACAAGATTATCTTGTCTTATCCCTGAATGAGCCAGGGTTCATTCTTATGAGGAAAATGACAGTTATTAGATTGAAGCCAGGCTCAGGGGTGCCCAAATCAGCATCTGATGCTCTACTGTGCACAATGGTAAAAAATGCTCTTACAGCCCTTCACAACATAGCCATTATCTTGCCCGCCAGAGGGATAATAACAGGGAGAATAACCCCAAACACTCACAACCTGTCCCTGCTGCCCAGCAGGTGCAATTTATGAAGCACCTTCATGCAGGAGACAGACCCCAAAGCCTCCTTGTACTCACATAGGATTGGTGTGCTCCTTGTCTCAGTTTGGGGTGTAAATCTGAATTCTGCAAGCCAGACACCTCTCCTTAAATTTTAGAAAATGTAATTAGAGAAAAATTCTGGCCATGCTTGCTGCATGATGTACTCACGAGAATTATGGGCTTTGGGGTCAGACAGCTCTCTGTTCATGTAGTGGCTCTCCTGACAAACATCTGTGTGATCTCAGGCAAGTCGCTTCGCTTTCATGAACCTCAGATTCCTAATTTATAAAGTGGGCATAACTGTAAAACCTACCTCCTAGTGCTTTTGTGGGTATTCATTGAAATTAGTACCATGCACTCAATAAGTGCTAGTTCATCGGCCAATCCATAGAATACTATGGGATCTGAAAGATTTAATGTAGCATGTTAATTTTGTATTGTAGTTTTTAGATACGTTTAGTCAGAGGCCCATTTATTTAATGAAACTGCACATAGAAACACAACATGTAAACCTGTCAACGGCTAAATTGTGGAGGTGGGAGACCTGGAGACCCAGCACCTCAGGCCAATTGTACTTCAATCCCTGTACTCTGAGGGGGTCCCAGAAACACCTGGGAATCACAGGATGATGGTTTAGCAATTGTTCTGGGGACTCACTGTGCCTTCTTTCCACCTACCCTACCTTGCTATAGTTTTAACTTCTTCAGAAAGAAACTAGGTGTCTTCTCTACCCCTAAACTAGAAAGTTCCAGGAACTGGACCCTGTTTCTAACCAAACCAGGGCTGAAAGGCTTTTCCTAGCATCCTGGAAAGTAAATAAATAGCTTTTGTGTTTTAATCTTCCCCACAGTTCCTGGGATGGGACCACACACCAGATAATCAGCACATAGACCATCCCATTAAGTCAAGTCCTGTTTACTCTTCAAAATTCAGGTGAGGCCCACCCTCCACTGGAGCTTCCTAGTCCACACAGAGCTCTTCCTTAGTGACCTTCTCATTGGCCTGGGATTTAGGGAGCTCGTATGTGTCAGCTGTCTTCCCATGATGCTCACTCCTGTCTTTCCTGACTTTGCCTAAGCTAGAAACCCTGCAGAGCTCAGAACATATACAAGGGACAGGAGAGAATGGGAGACACTTCTCCCAGTACAGTTTTTTTATATTGTTTGTAGGCAGGGAGGCTCCCTTGAAACATGGTCTGCAGAGAAACTTGATGAGAAAGAACATCGTAGAGTGATTAAGTCAAGCGGAACATCTGGAGTCAAACAGTTTAGGTTCAAACCCTGGCTCTGTCACTAGGTGACTGTAGGCAGGTTATCTAACCTCTCCCTGCCTCAGTTTCCTCATGTGTAAAAATAATAGTTCTTTCCTCACAGGGTCCTTGTGAGAATTCAGTAAGCTAGTATGTGCCAAGGCCTCAGAATAGTGTCTGGCGTGCCGTGTTTTATAAACTTCTCATTGATGCTTTGTCCCATGTTTTGTAATAAAGTGAGTTAACATGAGATTATATCAAAGGAGCACTGGACTGAGAGAATCTAAATTCTAGTCTGGTTTCTCCACCAATTTTTGATGTGTGACTCTAACCAGTTACCTTTGCTATTTGGGCCTCAGTTTCTCCCATTTGCATCATCAGTGGGTTGGAATAGGTAATCTCTAAAGCCTCCTATCTATCTTTGTTTTTAACATTTACCATCTCAACCATTTTTAAGTTCACAGTCGAGTGGCATTAAGAACATTCACACTGCTGTGCGACCATCTCACCATCCGTCTCCAGAACTCTTGTCGTCTTGCAAAACTAAAACTCTGTTCCTGTTCCCTCCTCTCTCCTAGCTCTAGGCAACCACCATTCTACTTCCTGTCTTTATTAATTTGACTACCCTAGGACCCTCACATAAGTGAAATAATACAATATTTGTTCTTTTGTGTCTGGCTTATTTCACGTAGCATAATGCCCCCAAGGTTTATCCATGTTGTTGCATGTGTCCAAATTTCCTTCTTTTTAAAGGATGTGTAATAGTCCATTGTAAGCATATGTCATATTTTGTTTGTCCGTTCATCCACTGATGGACATGTGGTTTACTTCTACCCTTTGGCTATTGTCTGATGCTGCAATGAACATAAATATGCAAATATCTCTTTGAGTCCCTGTTTTCAATTCTTTTGGGAGTTGCTAGATCATAGGTAATTCTATTTTTTAACTTTTGGAGTAACTTTTCATTAGCATCTATACTATTTACATTCCCACCAACAGCACACAAAGGTTCCAATTTCTCCACATCCTCGCAGCAATTGCTATTTTCTGGGTTTAGAGTTTTGTTTTGTTTGATAGCGGTCATCCCAATGGGTGCAAGGTGTCATCTATATTTTTTGACTTTGTGACTTTGTGCTTGATACGACGGACATATGGCTGGTCCTGGGGGCTCTGCCCAGCCCCCTGCTTGGCGCCTCATTCCCATGTCTGTTTCCTGTGCTAAGCTGTTGATATTCATAGAACAGTCTCCAACCCTTTCCTGAAAAAATTGTGATTTGGCTTATAAATACATGTGACATGCCTTGAATTAAAAAATAAATTCAGCCCAACCTCATAAAAATATCAACACTTTCCCTTTGGTATTATAGGCATAAGCACTTTGGGCCATATTTATGGGGTTAAGATCCAAGCTCTGATCAATGACCTCTCATCTGCTTCCTGTATTCATGGCATGGCCCCAGCAATGTAGGCATGGAGAATCTATGGCAGGCTGCCACTAAAATATAAATGTTCCTTCATTTCTAATGGATGCTGAAGAAGGCAGCTTATATCATTACACCTGCCATTAAATATTAAAGGTAAGTAATTCAGTGTTACTCAGGAGCTATAACCAAGCTGGCGCCTCTTCCTTCCCTGTTCAGGGAGGAATGCGTGTCAAGCCTGCCCCCGAGCACAGGTGGATGCAAAGACTGCATCTCTGTTGTTCATGGCTGGCGTCTGCCTTTCTTAGGGCCGCATGATGCTGGCCGCTGCAGGGAACAGATGGCCAGGTCACCACCAATATTTTCGGCCTCTCTGGGAGAGAGAAAGCCAGAGGGGCTGCTCCTCTTTCCCTACACCATCAAGTAAAGAGAGGATTCCAGCCTCTGATTTGACCTAAGGATAGGCTGTGGCAGACACTCTTGTGCCCCTTGCCCTGCCCGCTCAGCCCATCTGTTTCAGTGCAGTCACAACGGACAGCTCAGGGCACAGTCCTGGCATCCCCACCTCCACTGCAGGCCACTCACCTTGGACTCAGGTACTGCCTGGAAGTGTGGGAAAGGCCATGTTCCTAGAGACAACTCCCAACTAAGGGGGGACAGAAGATGGGGGGTCACTGATTACCCCAGCTGTGATGCATGTCCTTTGGAGGGACAACTTTGATGTATTTTACATGTTTCTTCAAAGTTCCCCAGAAGGATGGAGTCCCAGTTTGCCCACACCAATAACTAGCCCAATTCTGTACCTTTCCATGGGTGTCTGTCTAGTTTTCTTTACCCGCCCCCCCCAAACCCACCTGCTTTCCTGGGACATCTCCCAAATAAGTTACCTGGTCCAAGTCCTTTCCCCAGGCTCTGCCATCAGGGACACCCATGGGCAAAACATAGGCTCATAGTATGGGGAAGACTTATAGAGGCAGAAATGAACTTTGAGGCTTGGGGGCCAACATAAAGGCCCCATAGCTCTGAAAGTCAGATTCTATGAAAATAATTGGCTTCATTTGTGCTTCTTGTTCTCTATTCATCTTAATCCGGACTACCAAGGTCAGGCCCCAGCATGTGGTTATGCAGGTTGGGCACTGTACAAGGGCACCTAATGTAGGAGTTTGAAATTTGGCACTTGTTCTGCCCACCAGGCCTCACCCTCAAGATCTTGGCTGCATCCACTGAAATAAAAAGCTTCTGTTTCTCAGCACAAAGGTACTGACCATTCTCCAGGCCAGGTGGCTTCAGGTTGGCATTTGCACAAAGCGGGCAGCCTCTTTCCAGTTCACACAAAGGCTAATTGTGGTCCTCAGTCCCCTGGGGTTTTTCCCTATGTCTGACGACTTCTACCCACAAACCTAACACTCTAGCCAAGGCTGTCTTTCTCACATGCCCCACATGACATTTTCATTTCTGCATCTATCCTTGGCTAATGCTGATTTCCGCCCTCATTTTTCTTCCAAAAGTTTACTCTCATGTTCTCCAGTGTCTGTTCTTCAAGGCTCCACTCATTCTAGCAAGCATCCAGGCTCACTCATGCAACTCCAGTACTTACTGGGATTCTTCTCTTTGTTCATTTATTCATGCATTTATTTTTTGATAATGTATTCAGTGTTGTCTGATAATATGCTTGGCTCTGGGTCTGCAGACATTAATCAATCTGACCCCCGTCCTGGGGAGGGACAAACAAGCAGAGAGGCAGAGACAGAACAGTGATCAGTGCGGTGTCAGAGGAAAGTGCAGGGGCTCTGTGAGCGGGGAGGGGCTCCTCCCCAAGCCTGGGGCAGAGGCAGTGACAGATAACCTGAGCTGTTTTAACACCAGGAAAAGGTGGAGGGTACGAGGGACATTCCAAGAGAGAGCAGCAGGTTCCAGGACAAGGAGACAGGGAATGTCTGTGGGACTCTCAGTTGTTCGTTGTTGTTGGAACATGAACCTGAAGTCAGGGAAAAGAAAGAGGTGAGGCCCCAGGGTGAGGAGTAAGCAAGCCTTGCCCAACAGGACAAGCTATTACGGTGCAGGGCTGTGGTTAGTGGGTTCACCAGACCAGGCACCTACATGGCTGTTAGGACAGAGCCACTGGTTCTAGAACTACCTGTAGCTCCACATTCAGCCTGCTGTTGAGACTATTACGAACAGATCAGATAAAAATTACACCTGGATTTTATGTCCGGGTGGGCCACTTTGATCAAGGAGAGGCAGACTGGTGTTGTGGAAAGTGCAACAAAAAAGACAGAGGAAGAAGCCCCATTTCAGCTTCATCTTAGCTTGCCTTGTGCCCTGGAGTCCAGCTGCCTCACTTCTTGGGCCCTAGTTTTCTCATCTGAGAAATGAAGGTGCTCTTGTCCCCGAACAGGTGTCCCACCCTGATTGAGACATTGCATATGAAAGTGCAGTAGGAAGAGCACCCGCAGGGAAGAAGCATTATCATGAAGTCATTGCGTATCATCTATTACAGAGAGGCTTTCCAGAATGAGCAAAACCAGTCATCTGCCCCAGCCACTGAGAAATGACTCATTCTCATGGATGTGACCTGAATAAATGGAGGAACTGTGGCAGCTCTAAATATTAAACTCCAAGAGGAGCCTGGTGGCCTCATTCATCACTGCTCTGTGTCACTTGGGCATTTGCTATTCCATGTTCATCCAGTGAGCGCACAGCAACGTTTGCTAAAGACCCGCTCTGTGTCAGGCCCTGAGCTAGGCTGTGGAGGCGCAAATGGAAAGACAGGGTCCTGCCTTAGAGCCCCTCAGAGCCACATGGGGAGGCCCACCAAAGAAAGCAATAGCCTTATGATCTATCAGCAACAGAATGGAGGACCGTCCATGCAAGGCTAAGACAAGGATCACTAAATCATCCTGAGGAACCTGAAAAGATTCACAGAGGAAGAAGCATTTAAGAGGAGTCTTGCAGACTAGTAAGGCATTTGCAGAAGAAGGGGAGCCTGAAGATGAGCCTTGAGTTTGGGCTGAATGCCAACAGGCAGAAGTTGGAGGGAAGGTGTGGAATCAACTGTCAGGCAAGCTTAAAGCCAGGCCAGCACTCTGGGAAGCCAACCCTGGAAATCAACCTTTTCTTTGGAATGTGAAGCCTCAGGAATGTGCTGTCATTGTCGCCATTTGGTGTTTCCACTTGGGCAGGCAGGTGCAGGGCTTGAGTGTCCAGGGGAGCTGTCATTTCCAGGAGGGTCTAATGCGAGTAGAGGAGTGGTCATGGGGGCTTCCTAAAGGAAGCCTGCCCCCTTTCGCTAATCAGATGTTTCTTTGGCTGAAGGTTCCCTTGTGAAGACTCAGAGGCTGGGGAATCTTCACCGTCTAGTTGGGAAAACGTTGCTGAGTGTCCTGCTCTGTGGATAGTAAGTTGCATCCTGGTCTTGATTAAAATCCACACATGAGACAGGCAGCCTACCTCTGGCCTCCAGTGCCTTTGGACCTGGTAGTCCATTTGGTGTCTTTGACAGGCAATGGAGCAAGGTACAGGAGTGCTTGTCTTTTAGGGATCATATATTATTAGGGTGGTAGTAAAAGAAATACACACTTCAGTACAACCTTCTAATTCTTAAGAAAGATGAATTATGGCAGGCAGCAGCTGGAGAAGTTGTTGAGGGACCTCAGAGCTGTATGCCCTTGCTAGAAGGTAAGGAATGCAAAGAAAGCCCCACTGGGACTGGAAGTGGCTTTTCTCTGACCTGAGGCAAAGAGCTCCACGCTCCCTACCCAGTGAGGCCTGCCCTTCCTCCAATGGTCTGGGTCCACAGGGCTCTAAGACAAACACCAAAGTCTGGTTGCCCCTGATTGAGACAGCCAGAGCCTCAAAGATAGTTAAGGACCGGTTAAATTAGATCAGAAGGTTTAGACTGCATTTCTGAAAGATTACCCTTATTTTACATCCCATTATTATAACAAAGACAGAAGGCAAAATACGGTTACTTAAAAAGGTCTTTTCAAATGGCTGCTGAGTCCCGCAATGCTGGTATTAATTCAGTCATACACCTCCGAATAGGGGCCATGAGCTTTAGAAGTCAATTCTTCTAAGAAGAAGGGAAAAATGAACTTGAAAGAGGCTTGAATAGGACTGTGTGCTTGTGATGAGCAAGGAGTGGGGAGGCCCTGAATGGCCTCTCCTCTGACCATCACTGCTGTCAGAACCCCATCCTCAGAGCTGAGGCTCCAGGCCACACCAGAGCCAGCCTAAGTTCAGCTGGACTCTAGATACCGGAAGCCTTCTTTTCAGTCTTTTACAGCATAAGCACTGGGCCTTTGGAAGCGACTGGGGAGCTAGGTTGAATGAGTTAATGACTGCCTTCTTGGTTTCGGTGATTCTGTTGTCAGTCGGCAGAGTTATTTGCAGATTGAATACTATTGGATTCAGTTATTGATGAATGAGTTAATGGTGATCAGTGATAGCGACCTCCAGGTGCTGACTGTGTGTTGGGCACTGTGAAGGACTTGTGAACATTTTACCTCCTGTAATCCTTCTAATAACCAGGAAGAATACATATCTGTCTCCCCATTTTACAGAGGGGGAAACTGAGGCTCAGTGTCACATCCAAGCTCACAAAGCAGGTACATGTGGAGACAGGATTTGAACTCAGGACCAACCCATTGTTCTGGAGCCTCATGCGAGGGGAGAAAGAAGATGAGACAGGACTGCAGTGGAGATGAACCATGAAAGGTCTTGAGGGCCACTCCAGGAGGCTTGGCCTTCCTTCTCTCCAGTTTTGCAGGCTCTGCCTATGGACCAGCCTCTTCTAGGGCATCCCCCCAAGTGTGGACAGCCCTGTGGAAAGGCAGAGCTCTCCCACTGCTTAGCACCTGGGTTCTGGGCTTCTGGGCACAGCCCCGCACCTAACCAAAGCAGGGGTGGGAACTGACCCTCTGCCAAGCACCCAACCGCCCCCAGCTTCCATCAGCCTGTCAGAGCCAGTGTAGATACACCAGGATTTTGCTGAAAGCCAACTGCTTTCAATGCATTGAAAGCTGAAGTCCTGGGGGTTGGGGAGACTTTTGTGTTTTCTTCCATGGAACTGTTTGCTGTGGCTCTGGGTGAATTGTGCTGCAAATAATTGTCTACCAAAGGCTGTGATCGTCAGCATCACTAGACAATGAGCCAGCGGGGCTACTGAGTACACCACAGCCATCGTGCCCAAATTACACAGCTTCACAGGCAAGAAAGCGGCTACTGGTCCCTGAGGGACTCACCCTCCTCCACCCCCTAGAAGATGAACAGCTGAGGTAAGAATCAAGTTACTGCCTGTCCCCAATCAGTAGCAATTTTACTGTCACCAGAAGGGCTGTTGCCCTCATTGGTGCTCAGCAGGCCAGACTCAGGATACAAATTTCAGGAATTTAGGACTTGCTTGCTTCTTAAGAGCTGTCGTTTAGCTCTCTTTCTAGTTCTAGAGACCCATTCTGTGTTGGCAGATGTATTAATTTCCTAGGGTTGCTGTAATAAACACAAAACAAATGGTTTAAAGAACAGAAAGTTACTGTCTCACAGTCCTGGAGGCTAGATGTCTGCAGTCAAGGAGTTGGCATCATTGATTCCTTCTGAGGACTGTGTGGGAAAATCTGTTTTAATCCTCTCCCCGACTTCTGGTGGCCTCAGGAGTTCCTGGGCTCATAGATGGGTGTTCTCCCTACACCTTCACATCACCTGCCCTCTGTTCGTGTCTGTCTCTCTGTCCAAATTTCCTCTCTTGTAAAGGACATGGACGTGTTGGATTTGTGTCCACCCCAATGATCTCATTTGAACTTGATCATCTGCAAAGATCCTGTTTCCAAATATGAACACATTCACAGGTACGAGGGGTCTGGACTTAAACATCTTTCGGGGAAACACAATTCAGTCCACAGCAGCTGAGATTCTGCTTTAATGTCTGAAACCACACAGAAGAAGCGGATGCACTGGTTTCATGGCTAATGCGGGTGCATCCAGGTTGGGGGACTGCCCTCATCTGCACTATCTCCTTCAGAGGCACTTGAACACTCACTTATCTGTTACCCTTGACCTAGAACAAGGTTTAGGGGGCTGATAACCCTCATAATTTCCATGTGAGGTTGGTGCTACCATGATACCTGTTTTACAGACAGTAGGTGACTTCCCTGGACCTACAGAAGTGAGAGAGGTGAATGAAAATTCAGGCGCTCTGATTCCAGAGCCCAAGTTCTTCATCCTAAGTTCTTGATAATGCAAACTTCTAGGCTTTTCACACAGAGCTTCTGATTCTGTGTGATGGAATCAAATCTGGATCCACATGGAGCCCAGGAATCTGAAATTTTAGAGCACCTGCAGTGATTTTAATGCTGACTCCATGGCCCACATTTGAACAGTGTCCTCTTGTTTCCATGAGAGTGACTTTGTCGGATAAGGTTGTTGATCTGCAGGCCTCAGCATAGCAAGAGGACCCACCCTGCATCCCCCCATTTCTCTGACTGTTGTCTCTCTCCTTTCTGGCACTTCTGATGGGCCTCCATGTGCACCCACTCCACTCTCTTCTCCACACACCAGCCAGAGCTATTTGCAGTGCAAACCTGGGGCCACAGATCTCTGTGACCTCGTAGCTCTTAGGATAAAACCTGAATCCATACCCTGCCACATGCCCTCTAGGAGCCACCCCTGCTCATGCCTGGGTTTAAGTCCCAGCTCTGCCGATGGAGCAGGCCGTTTCATGCCTCCAAGCCTCATCTACAAAGCAGGAAAGATGACACCTCTTCCACAGGGGTGGCCACAAGGATGAAATGTGGCAATGCATGTGACATGTCTAGTTCCACTACTGGCCCCTGGGGGGCGCTCAGCAAGTGGTGCACCTTCAGAATTGTCAGGAACAGGGTGCTCTTATTTGGGGGCCCTAGGAGGATGTATAATAATTGCACAAAGGCAAATGCCCTTTTCTGCCCAGGTCTGGAACTAGTTCCTGTGGGGCTCTTCCTGCCTGAGACCAGGAGGAACACACATCCTGTAGAACAGACTGAGGAAGCAGGGACCATCCTTCCTCCAAGTCTGAAGGTTCTCAGCATACAGATGCCCTGTCTTCCGCATCCTCAGCCTGGCCAGCTGCTCTCTTAATCTGTGCACTGCACTCGTCTGCTTTTTCCAGCAGGCAGTGGGGCGGGCATTATGGGGTCTCAGCTAATGAGGTGGAGGGCAGAGATGAGGGTCCTGGCAGCCTGACACAGACCCACATATGTTGCTCTATTAGGAGGGAATGAGAATGTGTCACGCTCTGCAGTGGCTCCTCTCGGCAAAGCTGCCCTGTGTCCGCAGGTGTAACCAGCACCACACCATCTGCTTCCTGGACAGTTGCTTGAGCATGAGTTTGAGGTGGGCAGTCCAGGCTTGGATAAGATCCGCAGAGCTTTGCTACTATCTTTACCGTAAGGGGTTAGATTGCAGGATCTCAAGGATGTTTTTCTTTTTGGAGTTGCTTGTGATTTTTTTAAATCCCGAGAAGAGCTCTGGCCTTGTGACCAATGTTGTGTGTGGAGGACAGAAGAGTGCTGTGCAGCTGTGTTCTCTCTCTTCCCTTTCTCCAGGGAAGGTATCAAGACTAGAAGAGACCCTTTGGAATTAAAGTGAGATTTGGGAAGAGTAATTTCAGAGACTTAGTTTGATAATCAATTGCACTTAAAATCTTGAAGCTAGAAGGGACCATCCATCTCAGTGGTTTCCAAATATGGCTGTGCTTCGTGGTCACCTGGGGAGCTTTAAAAAGACACCAATTCCTAGATCATAACCTAGACCTACTAAATAAGGTCTCTGAGGCAGGGGCCCAGGAGTCTCCCCATCCAGCCCAACACTGTGCTTCCTCGGAGCCGTGGGGTGCTGAGATGGAGGCGCAGCAGTTTCCATCCCTAGCTGAACGCATGTGCTTTGTGGCTCCCCAAGGAGCACAGGAACACACTGAACCACAGTCCCCCTCAGGGTATTCAAGCCTTGCAGATGCAGGTACTTGGATGTTACAGTCCATGCTTAATGGGTATTGCTCAGGGTCTGCAGACGCATGTACTTGGGACACACGGTCTATGCTTCATGGGTGTTGTTCTAGCAGCTGCACTGCTGTTGGGCATGTACCCGTCTGGCCTTAATTTCCTCATCTCTGAAAGTTTAACCTGGTCCAGGCCAGCAGCACTGCATTGTTCCAGAGAACGAGCCCATGTTTTGGAGCTGGGCTTGGTTTAGATGCGGGCTCTGCCATTTACTAATTGTGTGGTCCAATGTGCACTTGCCCCGCAGACCCCCAGTTTCCTTTCCTGCAAATGAGGACAGACAGGCAGACCTTACCAGATTCCTGTGAGAATGAAAAGACACGGTGGTTGTGAAGCAAGTCATATGTCCAGTTTGGCCTCTTCACCCACTCCCTCTCCTACAGCTTGAATATATATCTTTATAATCTTGTTGAAACTAGTGCTTACCTGGCAGATGTCTTCCTAGAGTATGCATTTTATCTTGGCCCAGGCTAATTTGTGAAGTTAGACTTGACTGTAAGAAGTCCCAGTGTACCTCCTACATGTATTTCACTTTCCCCTGCATGTGGAACATCATAGTACTGTGTGCTGACTAGATTTGCAAATGAGGGCCGGAGAGTAAATTTCCAGGTTTTAAAAAAACCTATAGAATAACTCTGTTTTTGGTTTAAATTAAACTAAAAATAACAAATAGATGTGTGCATACAGAATGATTGCATATGCAGAGAAGGCTATAAAACCATATTAATGTTAGTTTTATCTGGAGGGGGCAATTATAGCTGTTTTTCATTGCTTTTTTATTTTTTAAGAAACTTTTTTAGAGTGGTTTTAAGGTTACAGAAGAATTTCAAGGGATAGAACAGAGAATTCCCCTAAATCCCACTTTCAGTTTATCCTGTTATTACCATCTTACATTACTATGGTACGTTTGTTACAATTAATGAACCAATCCTGATATATTCTTATTAACTAAAGTTCATTCTTTATTTATACTTTTTACTTAACATCCCTTTTCTGGTTCTAAGATCCCATCCAGCATACCCCATCCATGTCTTCTTAGGCCCCACTTTGCTGAAACAGGTTCTCAGACTTCCCTTGTTTCTGATGACATTCACACTTGTCAGGTATAATCATATATATGATCGTCTGTATTTTTAAGAATATCCCTTGACTGGGACTCGCCTCCTGCTTTTCTCATGATTAGACTAGGGCTGTGAGTTTTCGGGAGGAGGACCACCGAGATCGAGTGCCACATTGACCACATCATATCACGGGCACACGCTGCCAACATGACTCACGGTCGTTGATCTTGACCTTGATCGCCTGGCTGAGGTCATATCAGGTTCCTCCACTGTAAACGTAAGAATACTTCCCACTCCCCTTTTCCATACTGTACTTGCATTTTCTTTTTATTGTTCCACGTTATCTGAAGTTTTCTTTTTCTTTCAATTAGCATAATTACTTTGATAATCAGGGAGGAAAAAGGTATTTTTATTTGGGTAAACAAACGGGTAAAGTCTCACAAGACTTTCATTCTTTTTTTATATTTTGTTTTGGCCTGATGTTCACACTGCTACGCATGCCACTCCAGACGTCTCTGTTGAGGATTTATCTAATTACCAGCCTCAGTTCCTGCTGAGCGTAACTCTGACCTCAGCCCGTGAGGCTCGCCTTGCCGAGGGTGTGCTGTGCAGAGTAACTTCCAGTGGTGCCCTGTGAGCAGGCCCGTCAGTCAGCCAGGGAGCCTTGCCCTCTCTGTGAAAGTGAAGGGGATTTTCGGCAGCACTTTCTCCTTGCTGCCAGAGGTAAGCAGGGTATAAATCTTACTGAAGGAGAAGGTTCTTATCCAGCCACCTGAAAACACCCAGCCATTTGGAAGACAGCCTGCTCCTCACCTCCTTCCCTCAAAAGACCCAGCACAGGGCCGGGCACTTTGTGTCAGTTATCAGTGAGATAAAGGAGTGAGTTGTAGCAGGTTCACCTGTGGCTTTTTGTCAAAGAAGCTAGTGTGAGAAATGCATTGAAATTAGACAGCTTTCTTACAGTAAAAGTTCTGCAGCCACCTGCAGCAAGACACGCTGTCCTAAAACTTACTATCCTTCGTGAATTGTTTTCTTGTTTTTTTTTTCCCCAAAAAAGAAACAGTTTTCTAAAATGACTGTGAGTGCAGGTGGCTAATTGCTCTGCTTTCAAGGAAGCCTGGTGCAGGAGACAAGATTCAGAGAGGACCCTGTGGGGGCTGGGTGTCCTGGGGTAGACAGCCTGCAGACAGCACTTTATTTATTCAATAGCCTAAAGGGAAGAAAGAGTCCTCCATCATACCTACCACAGCCTTGTCTTCCTGGCCCACGTTGTATTTCTCTGTAAAAACTGGAACGTTCTTAGCAAACTGTGCAGCTCTGAGAGGCTGCTGTCTTCTAGAGCAAAGGTTCTCAACTTCAGCACTGTTGACATTATGGACAGAGTAATTCTTCCGTGTGGGGGCTGTCCTGCACATCGCAGACTGTTAGCGCCTCCCTGGCTCCTCCGGGGTGACAGTAGCACCTTCTCCCAAGTCATGACAATCAAAATGTCTTCAGACATTGCCAAATGTACCCTGAGGGGAAAATCACCCTCAGTTGAGAACCACTATTCTGAAGGGCTGGCTGTCTCTCTAGGCCCTGCCGTGGAGCACATCTGCACCCCTTGCGTATGCTTGTGTTCCAGTGTGAGGACCAGAGGTCCAGGCACTTCCCGCCTGTGTAGGGCTGATGACTTACTATTAACTGCAGAGGTTGCAAGGGGAAACCAGGGGGGCAGTCCCTGTCATACTTCCTGTCCTAGTTATCTATTCCTGTGTAATAAAGCACCCCAAACTTAGTGCAATAAAGCAGCAGCCATGTGTGGTGGGTTCTGTGGGCTTTAGAAGGGGTACGGCGGGCACAGCTTCTCCCTGCTCCTGATGTCTGAGGCCCTCAGGAGGGAAACTCACAGGCTGAGAGTGACTTAATACCTGGGACCTGGAATCATCTGCAACTGTGTCCCTCGCATATCTGGTAGTTGATGCTGGCTATAATCTGGAGCTAAACTGGGGCTGTGGTCAGAAGTAGAGGTCATCCACTCATGACCTCTCCCTGTGGTCTGGGCTTCCCCACAGCATGGCAGCCCCAGGGCACTCAGCTGCTCACGTGGTGTCCAGGAGCTCCAAAGGTCAAAGGTGACTACTGCAAGAGACCAGATGGAAACTGTATTTCCTTCTATGAGCAAGCCTTGGAACTCGCATGGTGTAGCTTCCGCTGTGGTCAGAAGCCATCCCAGATGGAAAGAGCGTCAACATTATGCTGTATGAGGAGCACATGGACAGGATATGCTGCTGTGGCATCTGCCCCGGTCCCTCCCTGACTTTGTCTTTCTGTAGAGTTTCCCTTACCCCATCCGTGGGCCCTGGCTCCTGACTCTTCTCTCAGACCATCTGCCCTTCTTTCACTCACCACGAAGTCTCCCCCATAATCAAAGAGACTGATGCGAAATTACCCTCCAGGTCTGCTGGAAGAGGATGATACTGGGGTTTTGTTTGCTTTGTTTCCTCTGAATATCCCCAGCGGCTCTGAGAACCATTTGATTCTCAGTTGTAGAGGGCCTGCACACAGCTACTCCATTTCACCTTGAGAAAGCTCACTTCAAGGCAAAAACGCAGCAATGTCTCCTGTGAGGTTAGCTCAGGAAGGAATCGTGGTGCTGATATACCTGAAATAAGATTGCACATTAATCTTTGCTTTTAAGAGACTGTCTTAAAGAGGGAACTTGCATCTTCTGGAGTCTACCAACATGCAGTACATATATGGGTTCTTAATAAGTATGTACTGAATAAATGTTTCTGACCTCAGTGACTGGGCATTTTATGATATTCAGTATTGTCTGTATTAGAGGCTGGTGAGATTTTCCTTGAGCCCAGAAGTTCTAATCAAAATATAATTACAAAGTTTTACTTTTCTTTAATCTTCATTCAAGTTTTAGTTACATTGAGTAAGTTCATATGATTATTATGTTAACTTGAAAGAGTTTCGAGTATGTAGTCACAGCTAAATTTTTACCTGTGAGAATTTTGAGCCGGTGTTGCAAGCAGCCTGTCATTGCTGGTAAATATGTGGTCCATCGTCTGCTCCTGGCTGAGGACTCACTGGTTTGATCATTCAGATGTCTTTACTGAGCAACTACTATGTGCTCAGACTTATGTTAAGTGCCGGGCCTGAGTAACCATCCAAAGAAAAGGAGTCCCTGCCCTCAGGTCTCAAGACCACTTTGTGATCCCTTTGTTTCTCTGCTGTGTTTATCTCCAGTAGGTTATTATTGGCACATTTTTCCTTCTCCAGTCTCCTCTTTTCCCATTCTTTGCCTTACCCAGTACATAGTCTGCTATACTTTTAGTAATATGGCATAACAAGCCGCTCCAATTCTCATTGGCATACCACAATAAGCATTTATTTCCTGCTCACATTTCTGTCACCATCTGGAATTTGGCTGACTTAGGCTGAGCTTAGTAGAAATAATTCAGGTCAGCTCTGCACATATCTTAGTTTTAGCCCTGAAACTATGTGAGACATGTTCTCAGGGCAAAAGGCAGGAGGGCAAGTGAGCAGACCTGCCTGTGCATACACATTGCTCTGCTCACACTTGTCTACTAACACACCAGTGATCGAAACAAATCACATTCTCAGCCCAAAGTCAAGCTGCGTGACCAAGTAGACTCCTCCCAGGAGACAGAGGGGGAAGGCTTGAGTATTTCCTAAGCTATCACACCTCTACTTCTTCTACAAGTGTCATGCTCTTCCTGGCCTCTGAGCTTTCAGTATGCCATCCCCTCTATCTGAAATAGTTTCTCCTTAGGGGTCAAACTGCCCCACTCCCTGTCTCATTCCTACTCGTCTTCTGAGATCCCAGTCAGGGGCTACCTCCTCTGGGACACCTTCTCCGATAACACATTTAGGTTCCTGGACTGTCCTCTGAGTCCCCGCATCATTCTGCATGTACAGACCCCATTATACTGCACAAAGTGAGTTTATCTGTTTGTCTTGAGCACCTCACCACACCATGAGGGCTGAACCATTACTTCCCCAGCAGGCAGCATAGGCCCAAAGTGAAGACCCAGCGAACACTGTGTTTGCAGCACTGGGTAAGGGGGTGTGACCTCTCTGCACGGACACTGTGGGGAAGCAGAGAAAGAACTGGGCTTTTGACATTTCCAAGTGGGAGTGCCATTTGGAATGAACTGTATGAATCGTCTGGGCCCATCTGACTGTGTCCAACAAATGCCATGTGTTTCTGAGGCATGTGAGGACTAGGAAATCAGCATAGACCATGTGGCTTAGGTTCTGTTCTGGACAGCATCATATCCTCATGTACCCTTTCTGAATTTTGTTCCCCATCTTGACTTAAATTAGGAGTATTGGCTTCTAGTTTGCTCCCCAGTAGCAACTCATGGAGGACTCAAGGCATTCTGCTCAGCCCTAGACATTAGGTGGCTAGGAACTCTTTCATGCAGGATTTGTCATTGACTTGTCATTGGTGTTCCTGGGTGGATTTTTTGGCAAAGGAGGCAGTGCAGGGAGCATGGAGCAGAAGGCTGTGCATTTGGTTAAAGGCAGTAACATGTGTGGCTGCCACTCATCTCTGCTTGGATTTTTCCAGAGGCAAAAGGGAGGGTGGAGGGGACAAACTTACAGGCTGCTTTGAACCCATTCCAGACTTCAGTTTCTTCAGAACAGGGCTGGAAATGGGAATTTATGTTTGTTGGGTGGTACTTTAAAGTCAAAGCTGCTCCTCATTTAAAGGAATCCAAAGCCTTTCACTGTGAATGATCATTTTGAAGGTAACTCAATTATCTGTGTTTGCCGGTTCAATATGATACTCTTAGATATAATAGCCCATCATCTCAGCTTACTGAAACTATGCATGGCTTCCCAGGCTGGGTCTTCATCCAGAGAAGTGAGCGGAGACATTCAGAAGCCTCTTCCAATTCAATACACAGAATATGAAAGATGGCAGGGGATGGCAGAGCTACAAATCCTGCTGTTTCTTTTTGTGCCATTTCTAATTTCCCCAGGCATGTACACATTCAGATGAGTCTCACTACCTCAAAGGTGGGTTATGCCATGCCAGCTGAATTGGCTGCAAAATTCATCAGGCAAGACATCACACTGTTCATTCAATTTTTGAATTTTATCTTAGCCAAATCTATGCAGCCTCCCTGCATATAATAGCCCAAACAAAGTCTCTGGGGTGTCCTCATTTAGAAAAGAGCTGCAGGGACCCATAGTAGGAACTTGTGGGATAGGTGTGTGCATAAGGAGCACCTCTATCTTGTTTTCAATGAGCACCCTGCCTGTCACTCCCTTTCAACCCATTCTGTGTATCCACAGCCCTGTGCTGTGCTTTGCCTGTCCAGGTTTCCAGTTCTTCCCATTCAGATCTTCCAGGCAGTGTCCCCTGCTGGCACAAAGGCTGTGCACAGAGGAATTATTCAATAAGCTTTTAGGATTGAATTAAGAGAATTAAGTAAGTTTAAGAACAAGAGTCAAATATGCAGAAACTCTAAACTGAGTCATTTTCAATCAGTACTGACCTAAAATTGGTGTGAGAACTTAGAGTCTCTTAGTATAGTCAGCTTTCCACTTGCCTTAATGACTCTTAGCCAATGACTTTATCCTTTGGCATCTCATGGTGCTCACCTACAAAAGTGAGATAATGACAACCTTAAATGTGATTGTGAGGATTATGAGTAATGGATAGAGAGTGAAATGCATGGGGTCCTTGGTAAATGCTCCAGAATCTGAAAAATGGTTAATACTGAGACCATGTATCTAACAATCCACATAACTTGCCTAAGCTAGTAGCATAAACTTCCTTGTACTAGTGCCTTAGGCCACCATGTTTTTCTTTTCTTCTATTAAATGGATAGTAAATACTGAAAGAATATCTTATCTAACCTTTATTTTTTTACAACTTTCCTTTCCTGGGAGGAATTTCACAGCTCTACTAAAATTTTATTTTAATTTATTTAAAGGGACTTAGATTCTGTTTTCTCCTGGGAATCATACACACGTTTTGAACAAAATCATTTTCATGATGATTTTCTCACAAAACACCATTGATTGAAACATTGACTGAAATGTGTTATTTGGCATCTCCTAGTAGACCAAAAAAAAAAACCAATTGCTGTTGAACTTTTCCTTGTTGAATAGGAAAAATTAAGTCATTCCAGTAACTTGGAAGTTGAGAGAGTTGAAAACATCCTAAGGACTTTTTGAAGAATGGCTAAAGCTTGACCACACTGTCTGTGGTTTTGTTTAACGACTGTTTCCAAGGTGGTTGCTCTGGAGGCTCCCATATTGGTCAGCTCTAGTCATTTCCCTGGAGCCTTAAACCAGAGTGAGCAAAGGTGAGTCACCTGGAATGGATGTATTTGTTAACTTACCATGGGTCCTCTTTTTTTTTTTGGTGAAGCAAACATCTGACTCATCAATAAAACCACAGCTCTAAATTCATCACTAAAAGCCTGCAGCACTTCTTTCTTGCTGAGCATGGCTATCTGTCTTATCTGTGTAGAGAAGTTCTCAGTGAACCATTTCTTTTCCCAAAGCAACAGAGAGTTAGCAGTCATAGCAAATATACTTTTACGATCTCCAGATAATGCTTCCTTCTACCTGCCTCTCAGGAATTATTGTTAAATGGATCAGCTGTGTATACTTGTTTTCACATAAATTTTATCAAACTCTCAAAGATCTATTGTATATCTACTAGCATACCCTACCCTGAATTGCCTCTTCAGGAAAAAAAGCATAGGGATGGAACCTTTGAAGAATTTGTATGTGGAACTTCTTCATTGCTTTTGACCAAGGAAGAAAGATAGCTTTTGATCCAAGAGCCAAGACCCATCAAATAATTCTGGCAGCTTGAAGGGCTAGCTTGAGAAGGATTCTGATGCTTAACATAGGCGCGGTAAGGAGGATGCTGCAATGAATCAGCACTGACTGCCACTTGGGCAGAAAGGAAGAATGGTGACACAGGTATTGGGCATGGGATCTATGTTCTACTTAGAAAATAACCAACTGTGTTCAAGTTACAGAGCTTTGGCCCTTAGAAAAGTTCCTCTTGAAATAGAAGAGTTACCCAAATGAGGTGTTCTTTGGCTTCAAACTCTCAGACAGAAACTAAATTGTCCAATTTAATCACACAACTTGGATAGGCTGAACTCTTAGTTTCATTTCTGGAGCACTGGAGCCCCAAACCAAGTTTTTGAACTCTTAAAACATCTGTTTCAGGTTAAAATGGACTTTTCTTTCTCTAATCACCTCTATATTCATGCCCCAATTTAGGGTCAATCAGCAAAGACTATCTTCAATTGTTTTGCATTCTCCTTCTCTGTCCTAGTGTCCAGGGCAGCCAGAGTACTCCTGCCCACCAGGCATCAGTACCGGTCTGCTCTCAAGAAAGGATCTGCTATCAGTCATTTACATCTCAGCATGAATTTCCCTGTCTTTCTTTCAGCAAACCACAGTTTGAAATTTCTTTGAGGAGTGAGAAGGTATAGGAAGGTAGGCCACCGTGGCAGATAGGGGAGATAATTTAATATAGGAAGGCCTTTCTTTCTTTCTTTCTTTCTTTTTTTATTGAAGTATCACTGATATGCAATAATAAGATGGTTTCAGATAACACTGTGGTTTCACAATTCACCCATATTATCAAGTCCTCACCCCTTCTATTGTGATCACTGTCTATTGGTGTAGTAATAAGATGCTATAGAGGCATTACTTGTCTTCTCCATGCTGTACTGCCTTCCCTGTGACCTACCTATATTTCGAGTGCTAATTATAGTGCCCCTTAATCCCCTTCTCCCTCCCCATCCACCCTCCCCAACCCTTTCCCTGTAGGAACCTTTAGTCCCTTCTTGGAGTCTGTGAGTCTGCTGCTATTTTGTTCCTTCAGTTTTCCTTTGTTTTTATACTCCAAAAATGAGTGAAATCATTTGGTATTTGTCTTTCTCCACCTGCCTTATTTCACTGAGCATAATACCCTCTAGATCCATCCATGTTGTTGCTGCAAATGGTAGGATTTCTGTTCTTTTTATGGCTGAATAATATTCCATTGTGTATATGTACCACATCTTCTTTATCCATTCATCTGTTGATCGATACTTTGGTTGCTTCCATATCTGGGCTATTATAAATAGTGCAATGATAAACACAGGGATGCAGATGTCTTTTTAAATCAGGGATCTTGTTTTCTTTGGGTAAATTCCTAGGAATGAAATTACTGGGTCAAATGGTATTTCTGTTTTTAGTTTTTTGAGGAATCTCCATATTGCTTTCTACAACTGATGAAACAATTTACATTCCCACCAACAGTGTAGGAGGGTTTCCCTTTCTCCTCATCCTTGCCAGCATTTGTTGTTCCCTGTCTTTTGGATATTGGCCATCCTAACTGGTGTGAAGTGATATCTCATTGTGGTTTTAGTTTGCATTTCCCTGACGGTTAGTGATGTGGAGCATCTTTTCATGTGCCTGTTGGCCATCTGAATTTCTTCTTTGGAAAAGTATCTGTTCAGATCCTCTGCCCACTTTTTAATAGGGTTATTTGTTTTTTGGGTGGTGAGGCATATGAATTCTTTATATATTTTGGGTGTTAACCCCTTGTCAGATAAATTGCTTATGAATATATTCTCCCATACTGTAGGATGCCCTTTTGTTCTGCTGATGATGCCCTTTGCTGTACAGAAGCATTTTAGTTTTATGTAGTCCCATTTGTTCATTTTTCATTTTGTTTCCCTTGCATGAGGAGATGTGTTCAGGAAAAGTCACTCATGTTTATATTCAAGAGATTTTTGCCTATGTTTTCTTCTAAGAGTTTTATGGTTTCATGACTTACATTTAGGTCTTTGATTCATTTCGAGCTTACTTTTGTGTATGGAGTTAGGCAGTAATCCAGTCATTATCTTACATGTAGCTGTCCAGTATTGCCAACACCAGTTGTTGAAGAAGCTGTCATTTCCCAATTGTATATCCATGGCTCCTTTATTGTATATTAATTGACCATATATACCTGGGTTTATATCTGGGCTCTCTATTCTCTTCCATTGATCTATAGGTCTGTTCTTGTGCCAGTACCAAATTGTTTTGATTACTGTGGCTTTGTAATAGAACTTGAAGTTGGGGAAAGTAATCCCCCCAGCTTTATTCTTCCTTCTCGGGATAGCTTTGGTTATTTGGGGTCTTTTGTGGTTCCACTGATTTTTAGAACTCTAGTTTATTGAAAAATGCTGTTGGTATTTTGATAGGGATTGCATTGAATCTGCAGATTGCTTTAGGCAGGATGGCCATTTTGACAATATTAATTCTTCCTATTGATGAGCATGGGATGTATTTCCATTTATCAGTGTCTTCTTTAATTTCTCAAGTGTCTTGTAGTTTTCAGGGTATAGATCTTTGACCTCCTTGGTTTGGTTTTTCCTAGGCATTTTATTCTTTTAGGTAAAATTGTAAATGGAATTGTTTTCCTGATTTCTCTTTCTGCTAGTTCATCATTAGTATATAGGAATGCAACAGATTTCTGTGTGTTAATTTTGTATCCTGCAACTTTACTGAATTTAGTTATTAGTTCTAGTCATTTTGGAGTGGATTCTTTAGGGTTTTTTATGTATAATATCATGTCATCTGCAGACAGTGACAGTTTAACTTTTTCCTCACTGATCTTGATACCTTTTATTTCTTTGTTTTGTCTGATTGTCGTGGCTAGGACCTCAAGTACTATGTTGAATAGAAGTGGTGAGAGTGGGTATCCTTGTCTTGTTCCCGATCTTCGAGGAAAAGCTTTCAGCTTTTTGCTGTTAAGTATAATGTTGGTTGTGGATTTGTTGTATATGGCCTTTATTGTGTTGAGGTACTTACCCGCCACACACATATTTTTGAGAGTTTTTATTGTGAATGGATGTTGAATTTTGTCAAATGCTTTTTCAGCAACTATGGAGATGATCATGTGATTTTTTTCCTTCTTTTTGATGTGGTATATAAAAGATTGATTTTTTAATATTGCACCATCTTTGCATCGCTGGAACAAATCCCACTTGATTGTTGTATATGATCTTTTTTATGTATTTTTTAATTTCGTTTGCTAATATTTTGTTCAGGATTTTTGCATCTATATTCATCAGGGATATTGGTTTTTAATTTCCTTTTTCTTTTCATCTGTCTGGTTTTGGTATTAGAGTGATGCTGACCTCATAGAATGGGTTTGGAAGTATTCCCTCCTCTTCTACTTTTTGGAGAACTTTAAGGAGCATGGGTATTAGGTCTTCTCTAAGTGTTTGATAAAATTCAACGGTGAAGCCATCTGTGCCAGGGGTTTTGTTCTTAGGTAGTTTTTTGATTACCAATTCAATTTCATTGCTGGTAATTGATCTATTCAATTTTATTTTCTTCCTGGGTCATAAGGTTGTATTTTTCTAGAAAGTTGTCCATTTCTTAGGTTGTCCAATAATTTTTCATGGTATTCTCTAATAATTTCCGTGGTGTTTGTTGTGATTTTTCCTTTTTCATTGCCGATTCCATTTATGTGTGTCTTTTTTTCTTGGTAAGTCTGTCTAGGGGGTTATCTATTTTGTTTATTTGCTCAAAGATCCAGCTCCTGTTTTCATTGATTCTTTCTATTGTTTTATTCTTAACAATTTTATTTATTTCTGCTCTGAGCTTTATTATGTCCCTCCTTCTACTTTCTTTGGGCTTCATTTGTTCTTCTTTTTCTAGTTTCTTTAATAGTGAGTTTAGAATGTTCATTTGGGATTGTTATTCTTCCTTGAGGTAGGCCTGTGTTGAAATATACTTTCCTCTTAGAACTGCTTTCACTGCATCCCAGAGGTTTTGGGCTGTTGAGTTGTTGTTTTCGTTTGTCTCCATATATCGCTTTATCTCTATTTTTACTTGGTCATTGATTCATTGATTATTTAGGAACATGTTGTTAAGGCTCCATGTGTTTGTGGGCTTTTTTGTTTTCTTTGCATAATTTATTTCTCGTTTCATACCTTTTGTGGCCTGAGAAGCTGGTTATTACAATTTCAATCTTTTTTAATTTATTGAGGCTCTTTTTGGTCTAGTATGTGGTCTGTTCTGGAAAACATTCTATGCCCACTTGAGAATAATGCATATCCTGATGCTTTTGGGTGGAGTTTTCTGTAGATGTCTGTTAAGTCCATCTGTTCTAATGTATTGTTCCATACCTCTGTCTCCTTACTTATTTTCTGTCTAGTTGATCTGTCTTTTGGTGTGACTGATGTGTTGAAGTCTCCTAAAATGAATTCATTGCATTCTATTTCCCCCTTTAATTATGTTGGTATTTGTTTCACTTATTCAGGTGCTCATATATTGGGTACATACATATTTATAATCATTATATCCTCTTGTTTGACTGACCCCTTTATCATTATGTAATGTCCTTCTTTGTGTCTTGTTATTTTGTTTGTTATGAAATCTGTTTTGTCTAAGTACTGTTACTTCTGCTTTTTTCTATTTGCATGAAATATAATTTTCCATACCTTCACTTTTAGTCTGTGTGTGTCTTTGGGTTTTAAATGAGTCTCTTGTAGGCAGCATATAGATGGGTCTTGTTTTTTTATCCATTCTGCAACTCTGTCTTTTGATTGGTGTATTCAGTCCATTTACATTTAGGGTGATTATCAATATATATATACCTACTGCCATTGCAGGCTTTAGATTTGTGGTTACCAAAGGTTCAAGGATAGATTAGAAAGGCCTTTCTTTATATTATGCTCTAAGTCACACTTCAAATATAATGGCCTAATCTGCCTAATACATGGGGCTGACCTTGCTGCTGTTTGACCTGTCTTGGAGGGAATTCCTTCCCTGAAGATTCCACTGTATTGAACACACACACACACACACACACACGCATGCACACATACACAGGCATGCACATGGGTAAATTCTGTGCAGTCCCGAGTTCTAGCCAGTCTCCCTCTCTGATCTCCCAGCCCTCTCCTCTGTGTCTCCTCTTTTCCTTTCCTATTATGGCACACATAGGGTCTCAGGGGCTGCCAAGATTGGCTATCAATCATTACTGTGGCTGACTATGTTTTCTTTACTTTACAACACGAATGCACACTCTGTCATTGGGTCAGAATCCAATTACTTTTAGAATGCACTGAAGGAACTTTGTGTAGGGAAAAAATTAGTGTTGGAAAAAAAACATTTCCTTTTGTAAAATGAAAGTCCTTTCCCAATAGGAATAATCCATTTACTTTTTCAAGAAACTGTTTATATAATCCTGTCGATTCACCAAGACAGTAGATGGCATTGCAGTGGGATTCCAATCTATGGCTACAGTACGGTAGTGAGTGTGGTGTGAGGGCTGGGGATGGCTAGATCTGAAATGCATGAAACTGAAGTATTTTAAATGGTTACTCAGACATATAAAAATCCAGGCATTTGAATCTAATTGCAAGGTAACAGTAACAGGATACAGCACTGAAGCAACAAGTACCCATTCACCCTTGGCTTGCTCTTTTCCTACTTGGTTCCATGCCCAGATTCCCTCTCTAACAAGACTCTACAAATACACATGGTTAAGGGGAGGTGAACATCCACATGTTTCCCATTTCTGTGCACCAATGGCTGGCTTGTGAACAGAGGATAAACATTTTGCCTCACGGTACCTCTCTCCAAAACTGTCTCTCCCTGCCTGTTGCCTTGTTGACATCTCCTGTAAGACGCAGGGGGTCATTTGGGTGACAGTTTTTGAAACTGCCTGAAATGTAGGCAGGAAAGCCAGCCAAGAGTCAAGTGGAGGCTAACAAACCTCTTTCTACACACACATGCACACACATACACGCACGCACACACACACACACACACACACACACACACACACACACCCTCAATCCCCAGGGAAAATGTTGCTGGCTGCAATAGCAAGCCATGTGGTTCTGCCTCTTGGCTTGGTGGCAGCTTAGGGTGGGGCTGGACAGGAAGAAAGATAATAACTTGAGAAATCTGAAAGGAGCTTTCAGAAAACCAAGTCTTCTTTAATGATGCTAAGAACACAACCTGCCAGAAATCTGTGCTAATCTCAGAAGGTAACGACAGCTAGAGGAATTTCACTCATGCAAAATGAACTTGCAAACGTATGTATTATGTGGGAGCTAAGAAGCTAGCTACAGATTGCTACCTTCAGCACAGTTTTGCCATGGCTGTTGGATTACTGAAAGTCCTGTGGTGAGGAACTCAATCTAATGGAGCAAATGGGGTGTGGGGACTTGTGAAGACCCCTCTATGCGTTTTATCTTTCTAAAAGTAAAACATTGAAGGTTACACTAAATAATGAGCATGTCAGTTACATATTACCATTCCAAACGGTACTAGTGGGGCTGCATGTGATTATGTTCCATTTACTCACTTACTCTTTGCTTGCTAGGAACTTCTTGGCTTCTCTCTTCCCAAACATCTTGTGACAATATGCTTCTAAGTCTATGTTAGTTTTCTCCAGATGGTATGCACATAATGAGGCACTTATTCTGGTCTCTTCCTTCATCCAGGTTATCAATAGTTTTCTGCTTTTGACTCAAGGTTCCTGAAGCCTGGAACTTTCAGCAGTTCTGGAGAGATTAGAGATGAGTTCTTACAGCTCAGAGGCTTGAGATGGAGACAGTCATTGAGTAAAGTTATCAAAAGGATGATGAGGTGTGTTTCACAAACTCCTGGACCCCTCAACACAGTTCCACTCAATGCCTCTTATCCACGCCTGGGCAGTGTCTTATTGCAGACCCCATGGAAGATTTAGTGCTCGCTTGCTCAGCATTCCTTGTTTCACTCCCAAACTGAGAGCATTTGTGTTGGGGAAAGTGTACTCCCGAGGCTTCAGGTGTAGAGAGAGGGGCCAGTAACCTGGACAGAATGAAGGAAGACTTCCCAGAGAAGGGGACGACCAAGATAAGTATTGAAGTATGACTAGAAGTGGGTGGAAGAGCTTGTCCAAATAAATTTCTCAAAATGGAGAGAGAGAGACTATATCAGAGTTTGATTTAACTTTTTAGCAAGGGAGCCAGCAAGATGACAAAATCAGTACAAAAGAAATATGAAACCTGGCATTTTATATAGTCTGTGAAATAAAAAGGAATGCTGAGAAGAGATTGGTAAACCAGATACAAAGCGGGGTAATTGCTGCAGAGCAATAAAACTATAACTTCAGAGATTCTTTGTTATCAGCTTCTCCCCTCACTGGTTTTCTATAAATTAATCCTAACCTTTACAGATTATGGTATATCTGTGTCCTAGTCAACAGTAAACAGTAAGAAAAACACCGTGAAGCCCTCCCACAGCAGGGTTCAGCAAACTATTTCTACAAAGGCCCAGAGAGTAAATATTTTATACTTTGTGGGATGTAAGGTCTCTATTATAACTACGCAGTTCTGCCCTTGCTGCACAAAAGCTACCCTAGACAATATTGAAATGAATGGGAGAGGATGTGTTTCAATAAAACTTTATTTACAAAAACATGTTGTTGGCTGGATTTGGCCTGCAGGCTGTAGCTGACCCTGAATCCAGGATGACCTTAAAGGGTCAAAAAAAATTATCTCTAACTTATTTCCAAGTTTTGTTATTTTTTTCTTGATGGGTGCAGAGGCATTGGGGCATGAGCTCACGCATTGTATTTGGGGACCTATAAGCAAGTAAAAATTCCTGGAACACTGATCTGGGTCTATTAGTGATACGAGGAGGGATAAAGCTGGGTAACTAGGGAGGAAATCAGCCATCTTTCTGCTTTTTACTTTTTAGGCAATATGTGTACCTGAGTAACACACCTGGACAAGAAAGTGAGACAGACTTAGTTCTAATCCCAATGTGTGGCCCAAGAGGGTTGAGCTAATCTTACTAAAGCTTGATTTTCCTACTTCAAAAATAAAGATAATATTGGATTTACCCAGAGGTTTGTTGTGACAGGTAGAAGAGATGATGCATTTTCCAGCATTCAATGAATGACAGCTTTTAACTATGAAGTCATCATTAATATTCTTTATTAAAGCCAAAGGGACATCCTAGGGCTACAGATAAATCCACAATCATTTATTGGAAAGGCAGGTGCTGGGGTCGTGAAGGTGTAATGAAAAGACCTATTGCTTATTTCCTTCTCATGTAATGTCCTTGGTTTTTGAGATTTTCTCCTAAAACCAACTCAATCTTTCCCTTCAATACCCAGCTGAGCTCAGAAACCCAGAGTTTCCTGGACTTCCTATTAAGGATCTCCTCACCCTCCCCTCGGACCATCCTTAGTAGTAATTTATAAACAACTAGGGCTCCGGGGGTGATTACGTTGTAAACAAGGACACAGTTCTGTACTTAGAGCAAAGCTGCTGGGTTAGCAGCCACATTTGCATTGCAGCAATGGATGTGCTAATTAACAGTGATTCCCACCTATTTATTAGAGCCCTAAGAGATTCTGTAGGAAATATAGCAGCCCCCTTTCACTTATGGCCCTTCAGCAGTGTCCTATGCTTACTCAAAGACACTCTTAAAAATCGTACTGATTATCAGGCTTTCTTTCTAATTGGGACCAGTTATACTGCCCTCAGAGCAGAAGAATTCTCTCTACTAGGCCTCCTGGCATCCTCAGCCAATCTCCATCTTTTCTGGGAGGCATCTCTGCTTCACTCAAGTTGCTAGTAGTGTCTGCCCTCCATTTAGCAGCTCTAAAGCTTATTCAGGTGGCCTCAGTAAAATATTAATAAATAATGGTGAGACAGTACTTACTCTGGGCCATTTATGTATTTCCTTTTCACTTCTAAATAGTAATAGTCTAAGAATAATAGTATGCACATGCTGTGTACAGCTACCCGTCTTTGCCTGGGTCCGACCCAACAGGCCACCTGGTGATCCCGGGTGAAGGGACGGCCCAAGTGTGGAGGCCACAGCCGACTGCAGGCAGAGGCGCTCGGCAGCAAGGGGGCCCTCACCGCAGGTCTGAAGGCTCAGCCTGCTGAGATGGGACCAGCGTGGGAAATCGGCCCTGTCCACCCATCGCACACTAACCAGGAGTTTGCTGGCTTGCTTTGCAGTGATTTCTCGCATTTGGAGAGTCCCTCGGCACATAGCATTGATAACTAGGACTGGGGTGTGGTGCAGGAGATGAGGCTGGAAATAGTTAGGAAAGACTCCTGAACGTGGCAGGCAGGGCCTTCACACCTGGCAGGTCCTGTTCTAACTCCAGGATATCATCCACATTGGCATGGGTCGGGGTGGAACTTTGGGCCACCAAGGGTACTGAACTTCCGTCTGGATGGGCTGTGTTGCCTTCTGTTTGAATGTCGAGCTTTGTAAGATTACATATCTTTTGTGGTGAAAGGTACTTTATGCCCGTTAATTGTAAAGAAACTCCACCTCCTTTCACTGCCAGCCAATGGTTCCTTTCTGCCACCACATTGCCATCCTTGGAAACTTTATTTCTGTGTCACTCCATCTGTTGCGGCCCACACAGTGATCCATGTTGTCTTTAGACCCACATGACAGCGTCCTGCACTTTGGGTCGTGCTGTGGGGAGGAGGATTTTTGTTTGCTCCACAGTCCTCCCTGACTACCCCTCCCCGAGCCCGTGGACATCTCCTGAGGCACTGAGAGGGTCCACTGCCAAATAAGATGCCTCCCCAGCCTGCACACGGCTACCGGCGTGTCTGTGTTTTACCGTGGAAGGGGTGAGTCTGGACTGGGCCTGGATAAACTCAGAATGGGTGGAATCAAGCACATCAGGTTGTCCTTTTTGACTCCCTCTGTGAGAGACACTGGAAGCCTTGCTTCTCATTTCCTCCACCTCACATCTTCATCACTGTCTGCACACCTCCGGTCAACACTTACTGCTGCAGGGGCGGCCCCTGACCGCTGCACTTGCTGGCAGATGCTCCTCATGGTGAAGCACGTCTTCAGACACTGCTATTTGCTCCAGCCTGGGCCATGCTCGTGCAGGTGTCTGAAGAGGCATGGGGCCCGGTCCCCCGCCTTGAGAAATCTCGTTAGCTGATGGGGGAGACCTCACACCTGACTCTGACTGTGTTATCAGAAGAGCAGATAAGCTAACGCGCAGGTACAAGATATTTTACAGAAAGAAAGCAGCATTGCTATTAAACTGTGCATTGGTGTAAGAATTACCTTTCTTAGATTTGCATTTCTTATTTAAGAATGGCATTTCTCACTGAATTTTTTAAATTTAAATATGAACCTTCACTCTCCTGAATAAGTAGTTTGACTCGGGGAGGGTATCTGCCATTGCACATACTTTTTTTTGGTCAATTGAGCCGCACTTTCTTTATCAGTAAAGTGGGAATATTAATATCAGTCCCTTAGGATTGTTATGAGACTGAAATGAAAAAAACGCCCTTATGCATTTAGCATGGATAGTATGGCATCTGGGATAAGGTGGGTGCTCAGTCAATATGTCTGTAGGTAGAGGGCTGTCAACAACTCGGACTTATCAGACACAGTGTTGGGGCAGCCAGGGCATGCTGCTGTATTTCAGGGGTGAAGGGTCAGTGTGGCTTGGAGCAGCCTAGGAAGTATCCTGGAGGAGGAGGTTGTTGCGTACACGCCACAGGTCAGGCAGGGTGACAGGCAACCTGTCCAGCATCGGGTGTGGGACAGGCAACAGAAGGCAGGCTGGGGCTGGCCATGCCTCCTGTCTCCCCCTCACAGCACCTCCCATTCCCAAGAGGGATAGAGATAGAGCATTGTGTCCAGGATGCCCCAGGGGAGAAGTTTTATTCCACTTGAGGGATGCACTTATTTCCTTGGTAGGTGACATCTGTTTGTTGCCTTCAAAAAATGTAAATTAATGTAAGCTTTTGTCTGTGAATAAGAGTGAATAAAAAATTAATCGTAATGTTTTTTGAGCATCTAGCAAAGCTCACATTAGTAATGATACAGCTCCCTCACCATCTCCCAAGCTGCAGTACCTCCGTCAGCCAGCAGTTCCCACACTGCCTTCTGACTGTTTGTCTCTCCCACTGGCTGTGAGCTTCTCCAGGCGGGAGACTGTGGCCAGCAGAACGCAGAGCCTTGGATCTTTCTGGGGCCATAAAGGGAAGACAAGCATGGATGTGGACCCTCACCAGAGGGGGCAGAAAGTGAGCTGGGGGTCAGCAGAGCAAGAGTTCACCTTCAGTGGACAGCCCAGGAGTGGAGTCACAAAGCAGGCCACAGCTGAGCTTGTCCCTGAAGGTGCCCTTGAGCCAAAGCTCCCAAAACTGTCAAAACTCTCTCTGAGCTAAGGCAAAATCGGAAGTTTTCTCTACAAGGGCCTGAGCTGGATGACCCCTAAGGGGTTTTAATTGCCCTCAATTCAAAAGAAAACTTCAAAATATATTGAATTTACATTTATATCATCATTCCAATATACAATTAACATGAACCAGGTTATCAGTTACTCATGCAGTCATGTTACATGTGGTGTCTTAGGCCCAACAATGCACACTCCATGCAGTTGGCATCCCATTTTACAGGTGGGGAAACATAGCCCCAGTCCAAATGGCTGGTAAAGAGCAAAGCAGATCCAAGCTTGGAATTCAGCTTAGCCGCATAGTACCTGCCAGGCCTTGGGCAAGTCATCCTCCTGGACCTCAATCTGGAAAATGGAGATGAAATGGACTATCTTTTATGTTAACATTCCTGGCAGAGGGTCAGGGATGTAGTAAGTGTCTGACGGGACTTCGTTTTTGTTAAATTGTCTGTAATGTTACCAATTAAACTCATTTTGACCTATGAATTTCTAAAGTGGCAGCAGGGCTTACTGTTTAAGGGATGTTATATCAGATGGTTAAAGACTGTCCTGCCAGGAGGGGCCAGAAGGATTAACTGGCCCCAGTTCCCAGATGCTGCACCTGTGCACACTCCGGGCACCCTTTCCCATGGGCCGGTACCCATGCAGTCGCACCAGCTACTCTTTCTTATCCAGATGCACAGACAGCAGGACAGACCCACAGAGGCCTCCAGCAGAGGATGCCACAACCTGGAAAGTGCCCCTCTCCTAGCCCAGCAGAGAAACTCTGCAGAAATCCAGTTATAGACAGAAAGCCCATGAACCCTCTTGGCAGCATGGTGGGCTGAGGTCTCAATAACCACAGCTCCAGACTCCCAGGGGAGCCAGATGAGGCGCCAGGCAGGACAGCCGGCTGCCCATAATTGGGTCAGGTCTTGGCTGAGGATATAGCAAGCGAGGGCCTTGCCAGCCCTCCCACACACCAAGACAGATATTCTCAAAGCTCATCAGAAACCTGCAGGGCCTATCTGGTCTAAGCACAGAGCCTCAGAGACGCCTGAAGCCCCACGCCATGGGCAGCCAGAGACTCTGTGCCTCAAATCACTGTCCCTCCCTCAAGTATGAGAATTACAGGGTCTACTAAGGTGTGGTGCCTGTCCCCACAGCCCAGATGCTGGCTGTGGTATCAAATGACTCTGTCTGCACGGACATCTCATGGAGCAGGCATGCCCGCACCAGGTCGCTCGTTCACCGTGCAAACCCTCCCATCCCTGCTCATGTTCATGGAGCACATACTGTGCATTCCTCCCGCTGCTGGAAGGAAGCCTTCCTGGACTTAGGCTGGGCTGGGTGGGTGGGTGACAAGTGTTAAAATCACAGCAATAATGAAAGTCACTATGTCACTTTAACACTTAGTTCATTGACCCAAGAGGGTCTCTTTATGTGAGAGAGGCAAGCACAGTCAGAGACACCGAGCCTGGACAGAGGAAAGTTTTGCTTGCAGGGGTCAGAGCTGAGTGGAGACTCTATGGTCTGCCTCATTTTGCACTACCTCCACTTACCTTTGGAAGGAGGCTCAGGGACAGGGATGTTTGGGACCCAGACTTCCTCATGCAGAGCACAGAGGACACTTTCATTTCCACCAGGGAACCCCAGAAGCTCAGACTTCTCAGCCATAAATTCAGTGCTAAGCTGGCCAGCCTCAGCGACTTAATACTGAGGAAAGTGTGATACATTTCTGGATTTCATGGCAGAAATGCAAACTCTTTTATGGATTCTGACAGCCGATTAGCCAATAGCAAGGGGTTAAGCATGAAGTGCCCTAGCAAGAACGTCTTTGCCTATTACAGGATGAGCCAGGCTGACCCCGAGTGAGACTGCTCTTGCCACATCCACATGGGGTTAAGTCATCTTGGATCCTTCATCAGAGCTGAGGGCTGGCAGAGTGCCTGCTGCCCAGGCTGGGCTCCCTCTGCTCTGTGCTTCGGAAGGTGGCCCCCTGACAGTCTCCTCGGCTCAGAATTCTGTGAAACCTGGCTCTATGGTCTCTCAGAGTGTCAGGGAGATGTGGCCAGCCCCTTTCCACCTCTCTTTGGAAAAGCTTTCCAGAAGCTTCTTTGCCTTCAGGAGCAGTTAGACCTCCTGGAGGTGGCTCTGGGTTGGGGTTCTGGTCCCAGTATGTGGCTAAAATGCCAGTAACCTTGGGAGAGACCCTGAACTGTCCTTTTGGGGGGGTAGAAGGGGTGCTTACCTATAAAATCTTTCCTCTATAAAATCTCTGAAGTGCTTAACTAGCTATAATATTGGTATTTAAAGATCATTCCCTTAATGAATCTGAGGACACTTAGAAAAACAGAAAGCAGTATCCGAAAGCAAGGTATTAGGAATGCCTTTCAGTCATGGAAATGTGATTCAAGACTATGACCCCTTCTTGGGTCACACCTTGCATATTTGAATCTGCACAGAGCTAGAAAGGACCCAGATTATTCTAGCTTAATATTATTCTGGTTTTTAACCCCGGTAGCTCATTACCATCATCCAGGAGCTTTTTCAGACATATCCTCCACTGCCACCCCTCACCCCATCACTCCACCCTGCCACTCCCATATTTTGATTCTGTTAGTCTGGGAGTGGGATAATAGCATGCATGTTTTTAAAATGCCACAGATGATGCACACCTGGAAAGGAAAAGGCTGATTTGATCCAGCCCTTTGTTTTGAAGGCGCTGAGGCAGCGAGGTCAGGGAGCAGCTGGGCTGCCAGCATAGGGACACACAGAGGCAGTCCCGGAGGCAGAATAAACCCCAGAGCAGAGGCCACACAACCAAATCGCCCTCCCAGGCAGGGCCTGAAGCCAAACCTCCTTCTGATGTCCAAGCATTTAGGCCAACAGCAAAGATGTCATCTCTGAGTCTGCAATCACCCCACGACCCACCCACAACATCTGCCACAAACACTGCCCTGGGAACTGGCACAGAAGCAGGAGATGGTGACTTACTTGCTGTCATTTGAGGGGAAATACAGCCTTTTCTTCTGGTTATCCCTCTGTACTCAGCTCTGCAAGTCGGGGGCTGAGGTTCCCTAACTTTGAGTCCAATAGAGGAAATCAAACCAGAAAAAGATGTCTAGTGGGTAAGTGAATGAACAAAAACATTTGAAGTGCTCAAGTACAAGGCTTAAATTTAAGCCATGAATGTCATACAATGAAACTATTTCCGCCCGCAACGAGCTCTTCTGTCCCCAGTTTGAATTGAGTCAGCATAAAAACCATTTTGATAGTTAGCCAGGGCTACACTGATGCAAAACATTATGTATACTCACATAAAGAAAGGAAAAGGAAAAAGAAATGGGGCTTTTGATACTCTGCCTAACTCACAATAAACCATCTATGGTGTTAATTGTTTATAATAACTTAATGACATAATTACTCCCATGTAGGTTGCTGGGAATAGTGAAAACACAGCAGGATCTCAAATCCTTCAAGCTAAGTTTAAAAGGAAAGCTGGCTCCACCTCTTAACAGTTGGGTGAGTTTGGCCATACGGCTTAACCTCTGATACTCAGCATTCTCATCTTTAAAGGGGGGCAGTAATATCTATCTGTAGAGACAGAACAGACCCTCTTCCAATTATATTCTATCGGCCAGAATGAGGCACCTGGCCCCTCCTAATTGCAAGGGAGGCTTGAAAATGTGCAGTAAATGTGCCCTACCTTTCGATGGGCAATAAAACTCGGTATATATTAGCTTTTCCTTCATACTGCTTCTCCCACCCGTATCTGGGGAACACATCTGTAGTTTAGGAAGAAAGAGCAGTGGACTGGAAAAGCACTGCTCTGGAAATCAAGTGCCCCAGGTTTGAAGCCTCCTCCCCACCTATAATCCTTACTTTCTTTATTCCTTTATCGTTCATCCATCAGCAGACATTCATCAGGCTCCTCTATGTGCCAGGCAGCTGTGGATAGAGTTGAGGACAGCCTCTGCTTGCTTGGCACAACACTCTGCCAGGGGGCTTGAAGCAGGCAGGGGATAAGAAACAGACAGTAAATGAGAAACTGACTGAGCAAATAGAATAAAGTCAGTTAGTGATAAGTGCTATAATAAAGTAAAACTGATATGATATTAAGTGCCTGGAGGAGAGGCAGATAAGCACTTGAGGTGAGATGACCAAGAAAGGCCCCCCAGGGTCGTCATTCAAACAGAGACTTAGTGTCTGAAATGGTCATCCGCACACAGTCTCCTTCACGAAAAAATGAAAATTGGTAAGGATATGGTATCAAACCCAGAAAATAAGGGTGTGACTCATGGAACAGTGGAATAAAGAGCTCAGAAAATACTGTCCCCCAAAAAGGACAATAAAACAAAAAAGAAAAAAGAAAAAAAAATTGTCAAAAACAACCATTTTGGGACTCTGGAAATTGACCAAAAGCAAACAACAAATTGGGAATATTATCAACAATCTTGTGCTAATGAATTTCAATGAAATGGAAAATCCCTAAAAAGACACAAATAATCAAAATTGGTTCAAGAAGAGATAGAAAATCTAACAGACTTAGAACAAACAAGTATGTTGCAGTATTAGTTAAGTCTTCCCACAAAGAAATCTCAGGCCCAGATAATTTCACTGGTAAACTCTTATCATATATTTAAAGAAGAAATGATTCCAATCCTTCACAAATTCTTCAGGAAATAGAGAATGAGGAGACAGTATTATCCTGATACCAAAGTCAGACAAGACATATGAAAACTATAGATCAATATCTCTCATGAATGTAGTTGCAAAAATTCTCAAAATATTGACAAATCAAATCCAGCAATATACAAAAAGATTACATACCATGACCAAGTTGGATTTATCCTGGAAATCAAAGGCCTATTTAACATCCAAAAATCAACTATTATAATATGTCATCTTATTAGAATGGACAAAATTAGCAGGGTAAAAACCACATGATCATTTCAAAGACACAGAAAACACATGTAAAAAATTCAATATCCACTCAAACTAAAAATAGAGAAACTTCTTCAACCTAATTAAAGGCATTTATAGGAAACTTATGTCTAAGATCATACTTCTGGTGAAAGACTGAAGATTTTCCCCATAAAATCAGAACAAGGTGAGGATATCTGTTCTCAACACTTTTTTTTTTGCTATTATTAATATACAATTACATGAGCAACAGTATGGTTACTAGACTCCCCCTATTATCAAGTCCCCATGATATACCCCATTGCAGTCACTGTCCATCAGCGTAGAAGGATGTTATAGAATCACTACTTGTCTTCTCTGTGTTATACTGCCTTCCCCGTATCCCCCCACCCCACCCCCATACCCGCTACCTTATGTGTGCTAATTGTAATAACCCCTTTTTCCCCCTTATTCCTCCCTTCCCACCCATCTTCCCAAGTCCCTTTCCCTTTGGTAACTGTTAGTCCATTCTTGGGTTCTGTGAGTCTGCTGCTGTTTTGTTCCTTCAGTTTTTTCTTTGTTCTTATACTCCACATATGAGTGAAATCATTTGGTACTTGTCTTTTTCTGCCTGGCTTATTTCACTGAGCATAATAACCTCTAGCTCCATCCATGTTGTTGCAAATGGTAGGATTCGTTTTCTTCTTATGGCTGAATAATATTCCATTGTGTATATGTACCATGTCTTCTTTATCCATTCATCTACTGATGGACACTTAGGTTGCTTCCATTTCTTGGCTATTGTAAATAGTGCTGCGATAAACATAGGGGTGCATATGTCTTTTTCAAACTGGGCTGCTGCATTCTTAGCGTAAATTCCTAGGAGTGGGATTCCTGGGTCAAATGGTATTTCTATTTTGAGTTTTTTGAGGAACCTCCATACTGCTTTCCACAATGGTTGAACTAATTTACATTCCCACCAGCAGTCTCAACACTTCTTTTGAACTATTGTTCCTAAGCCTATGAAATAAGACCCCCCCGCCAAAAAAATTAAAGACATTCAGTTGGAAAGGGAGACATAAAAATTATCATTATTCACAGACAACACAAAACTGAATGTAGAATAAACAGTTCGGCAAGGTCTCAGATACAAGATCAATATAAAAAACTCAATTGTATTTTTATATACTAACAACGTACCTTCCAGAAATGAATTTAAGAAACAATTCCATTCAAAATAGCTCCAAAAATAATAAGATGCCTAGGAAGAAATTTAACAAAAGACATACAAGACTTGTACACCAAAAACTATAAAAACATTGCTGAGAAAAATAATTTAATATCTAAATAAATGGAGAGACATTCCAAGTTCATGGGCTGGAAGATTCAGTATTATTACAATGGTAATTCTCCACAAGTAGATCTACATATTCAATGCAATCTCTTCCAAAATCTCAGCAGGCTTTGTTGCAGAAATTGAAAAGATGATCCTGGAAATGCAAAGGACCCAGAATAGCCAAAACAATTTTGAAAAGGAAAAACAAAATTGGAAGACTTAGACTTTGTGATTTCAAAACTTATTATAAGTCTGCAGTAATGAAAATAGTGGGTTACTGGTGGAAGGATAGGAATATAGATCAATGGAACAGAACTGGGAGTCTAGAAATGAGCCCTTACATTTGTGATCAAGTGATTTTCAACATAGGCACCACATTAATTCAATGGGATAAAGGATAGTCTTCTAGGATAACTGGATATCCACAATGCAAGAGGATGAATATAGAGACTTACTTACCTCCCAACATACACAAAAACGAACTCAAAATGAATCATTCATTAACTTAAATGTAAGAAATAAAGCTATAGACCTTTAGATGAAAACTAAGAAAAAAAATCTTCATGACTTTGGGCTAGGCAAAGAATTCTTGGATATAACATCAAAAGTATGACTATAAAAATATTGATAAATTAGACTTAAATAAAAATCTTTTGTGCTTCAAAAGACACCATAAGAATATGAAAAGACAAGCCAGACTTTGAGAAAATATTTGCAAATCATATACCTGATAAAAAACTTAAATGCAGATTATATAAGGAACTCTTACATCTCAATCATAAGGGGACAATCTGATTTTTTAAACTGGCAAAAGATATGAATAGACATTTCACCAAAGATGACACATGACCAACAATTAAAAAGGTATTCAACATGATCAGTCATTAGGGAAAGGCAAATTAAAACCACAGGTAAGCTACCACTTCAAGGATCCTAAGAATGGATGTAATAATAATAATAAACCAGATAATAACAAGTGTTGACAAAATGTGGAGAAACTAACTCATATACAATTCAGTGTAGCTGTGAGAAAAGTAAAATCATATTATCACTTTTCCAAACAGTTTGTTTTGTTTCTTGCAAAGTTTAACATAAACTTACCATATGACCAAAACTCTACTTTTGGGTATTCATTTAAGAGATATGTTTACATACAGACTTGCTCATGAATATTAATAGGAACATTATTCATAATAGCTTAAAAATGTAAACAACCCAAATGTCCATTAACATGGATAAACAAAAGATGGTAATGGTATATCCATATAATAGAATACTATTCATCAATAAAAAAGAATGCATCAATCATACACAGTATGACATGGATGAATCTCAAAAACATTATGCTAAGTAGAAGAAATGATTCATGAGACTATTAGATTATTCCATATTATAACCAA
>JAQQAC010020790.1:17874758-17942753 GCA_029783875.1 Phataginus tricuspis
GGGGGGTGATGGAAATGTTCTAAAACTGGATTGTGTTGATAATCGCACACCTCTATAAATTTACTAGAATCATTGAAATGCGCACTTATAATGGGTGAATTTTGAAGTCTGTAAATTATCCCTTATTGAAGTTGCTAAAAAAACAAAGAAGGAGAAGAAATCAAAACTCCTGATTCTCAAACCATGTCTGATAGTAGCAATCTTGGGGGTCAGTGGCAGCCGACGGTAGAGATGCTGCCAGTCAGAGGGCTAATGTGTACTTAGGATTCCGTCTGTGTATGTGTCTCTCCCTGCCCTGCATCTCACTGAAGCTACTTCCTCTGGATGGAGGTGGGATGATGGGTAAAAATATGAAACCCAAAGTCCTCTAGGACTCTATCCTGAGGTCAGTGGACAACCATCCAGACTTTCAATTTAGGGGTAACAAGATCCAAATCGGATTTTACAAAGATCACCCTGCTCAGTGAAGGACGAACTGGGGGTGGGGACCCTGGAGGGTAGGAGACCAAGTGGGTGACTCTGTTGCAATGGCCAAGTTAGAGAGGTACCAAGTCGTGGGAGGCTGCATCCTGACTGGGAGCCTCAGTCTGGCTCCGACCTTCCCCAGTTGTGTGTCCCTGCTGACCTGAGCCTCCCTGGTTCTCTCATCGGCAGACCAAGAGGGAGTGATCTACAGGACTCCAGCGCCATTCGCGGTGCCCGGCACACTGTCAACACAATTCCGTGTGTGTTCAGTGAATGTCTCTCTAGGGTTGTACCTTTTTCAACGTCCTGATTCTAGATCGCGGGGCACAAATTTTCAGTGGCCCATCCAGTCCACTTCCTTCCTGTAAGTCAGTTCCGAGGCATGGACTTGGTTGATTTCCACGTGCAACAGGCAGCCTCAGCCTCAGACACACTCACCTAGTGAGTCCCAGGAGAGGGGCCCTGCAGGCACCCCTGGCGTTCTGAGTGTCCTCAGAGTGGGGTCCTGCAGTGTGATGACCTCTGACCCAGGGCCCAGAGGGCACCATCTGCATCCCCTGCTGAGCTTGAGGGAAACCAACAGTTACACGGAAGCTGCCGAGGTCCGAGAATCATACTTTGCACTCTGTGTCATTTACTCTCTTCTCTGACCTGGCAGTGACCAAGTTAACAGTTGCACGTGAGGCTGGTGCCTGTCTGAAGGTCAGTTAAAACGCAGCCGTGAAGAACAAGGTCTACCGTGTCGAGGGCGCCAGGAGCCAGAGGGAGGGGTGGGGAAGGCATGAGCAGCTTATAATAGCGGCTGGGAGAAGGGGGCAGGGGAGCCCGACTCTGGGGCCTGTGGGGGATGATGAGGCAGGGAGAGGGCCAGGACAGAAGCAGAGGCCCACCTCTGGAAGGGCGTGTAGCAGGTACTCGATTCAAATTTCATGCCCTTGTTTGCCTTTGAGGGAAATGTAGATTTCCACCAAGAGAAATCCATTCATTCATTCAGTGAGACTGACTGAGTGCCCACCATCATCAAGCCCCTGTGTTGGGCCCTGGGCCCACACTGGGGCACAGTGGTTAGTGAGGGATTGCGTACAGGCTGGGGGGAAGCAGCAGTTACAGCATGGTGCAGTGCTGGGGGAAGCCACCGCAGAGGGGCCCTCCACCCAAACACGAGGACCACTAGGGAATGCCCAGGGAGGACACGGAGCTGGGACCATCATTCTTAAAGCAAGTTTATATAGGGCAACAGAGCCCGGAGAGGGGAAGGGACTGACCAAAAGCTTCACAGAAGGTAAGTGGTGGTGTCCAATCTAGGACTTCACAGTCTGAGTCCTGGAACCCAGCTTCCTCTCACCATTCTTTTTTTTGTCCCCTCAACACTCACCGACTGCCCACAACCTGCCAAGTTCTGTTCTAGGCCTGGTGCCTTGGAGACAGATGGAGACAGCTGCACATTCAAAACAAAATCTTTCTCTTTTTTTTCCTTTTTAACAATTCGTAAAGCTGCCTCAGGGGCTTGGGAAATATCTCATAAGAAAAGGAGGTGCAACCCCAACCCTGAGTCTGAACGGAGGGTCTCCCCGAGGACCACGCCCCAGGCCCCCTCCACTGCCTGGTCCTCAGAAGTAGGCTGACAATCGCGGAAGCAGAACGGCGGCTCACCTGCCTTATTCACTAGCTGGCCAGGACAAGCTGATCCCAAGGGGAAAAACACTGTGTCCTTGTGGTGACAGCCTGACATGCACGTCTGCCACGTGTCACACAGGCACTGCACACATGTTCCCTGATAGAACTGACCCATGGGGTGCATGGGACGCAGCGTCCCCACTACCCCTTATGACTCATGCTGGAGAAACCTCCCCTGGTAAAAAGAGACACTGTCTGTGAGGAGAATGTGACCACTCCAGCGTGGGCAGCCACCCCAGACTGGAACAATCAGCCTAATTACTTTGTCAATCCCGAAACCAATTTAAGCCACAGGAGGACAGGAGACAGGATTTGCTCTGCCTTAAAAGAGCAGTTAAGAAAACAGGCATCAAATATTTAGAAAGAAAAATATGTAAGTCAGACCAAGACACTTAAAATGCGTGGGCAGCAGGCTGAACCGCCCAGGGTTGATTTCAGAGAGATTGCAGAGGGCCCCACGTAGCTTGGCTGCATGCATCATTATCAGCTCACCTGCCCTCTCTCTCCTCCACCCCTGCGTCCTGCCTGCCCTCGGCTTAGCCCTCTCCTCACTCCTTGAATTGCCTCTCCAACCGCACCAGCTCAGACCCTGTCTCCCCCCAGCACCTGCAGAACCCTTAGCTGGCAGCAATCTCTTGCCCCTCGAGCCTCCCACCGAGGTTGTTCCTACTTGAGATTTGTCCTTGCCCTTGGGACCCGTCTTGGATGCTTGGCTTTTTCCCTTCCAGCCTCCAGGAGCAGCTGGTGACTAGGACAGGTGAACAATGCAAGTGCTGGGAATGCCCGGGGTGCCCTCACTGGCCAACCCAGAGGGGCACTGGGTGGGGCCTCGGCAGTGTCTGCAGGAGGGGAGGCAAAGTTGAACTCCCGTGGGCTCGTGCACCGCCTGCCGCTGGCGGGGAGATTCCAAGGCCACTCTGTCCTCCAAAGGACCTTTGGCTGCATCAGCCTGGCAACAGGCCTGCTGGTCAAGAATGGGGGTGCTGAGCCCACTGCCCAGACTCCAGCCCTCTCACCCAGGGCCAGGTGACCCAGCAGGCACACCGAGGGGAGCTTAGGCTCCCACAGAGCAGGGGGACACACAGAAAGGAGAGAAGTTCAACTTAAGAGAAATGCATGCAGAATTTAGAATTAAAACTTCAAAACCATTTGCTTCCATCATCTGCGTTCGTTTTGCATCAGTGTTTGTGTTGTTTATATTTTGAACTGGGAAGCTTGTGGGCTCCATAGATTTTTAACGCAGGAATTTACTCAAGTTCTTACTCCAGTCTTGGCTTTACCATGTCAATGTGTTGCCATTGGGTATGGTTGGGAACCTCTCTGAGCCTCAACTTCTTCGTTTGTACAACTGGAATGGTAGTAACTTCCTCCTAGGGTGTTTGATGAATTAGGTAAAACTGTAAGTGCCAAGTGCAGGGCCTGGGGCATGGCCAGTGTCCGGGCCATCTCTGCCTCGGTCTGGACCCCGGAGGAGGCAGCCCTGGCCTGGGCTGCTTTGCTGCAATGGAGGAGGGAAGCCCAGTCTTGCCCTCCAGACTGTGAAATCTAAGCCACGGAGAGCCTTGAAAGCTTCCAGGTGATTATGTTTAGAAAAACAAATCAGGGAAGGCCCACTTTAGGTAGAAAATGGTAAATATGTGAAGCTTACCCCAAGTTTGAGAGGAGACAGGCCAGCAGTGAAAAGTAAAAAGATAACAATCAAGGGCATGCTCAGCACCTCGCTGAGCCAGCTCTGGGGCCCTGGGAGCGTGGATGGGGCGTCCCTGAGAGCCTGAGCATGAGGAGGGTCGAGAAGGCCTCCCAGACCAGGTGGCCTGGCTGGCTTCTAAGGGATGAGTAGCATGTTTGGTTGGAGGGACTCAGTTCCCCCTCCCAGGCCTTCCTTCCTGGCCTTTCTCCGTGCCCTGCCCTCTAGCTTCCCAGTGGTTCAGCCGGTGGGGCCAGGCGGGAGTGCAGGGATGGAAGGGCAGTGCTCCATGCCCTGGCACCTACTGCAGGCTGCTTGTGCCCTTGCCCCAGGGCCAGAGGTCCTTTCAGGTGGTCCTGTCACCACAACCTCCAGCTTCAGATGTCTGAAACCGCTCCCTTACCCCCACCCACCCCCGCCTGGTCCCTGGCTCCTGCCGTGTCCCTGGTGATTTCTCTACGCCTGAACCTTGGCCTTGTGAGTAGCCCCATTTCCCACCTCTCCTGTTTCCTCCTGGCACTGGGACTGGTTACAGGGAGAGGTGAGACAAAGAGGGAAGTTAGGAGGAACCCACGATGTGTGAAAAGACAGAATGGGACTTGGGCCCTGCAAAGCCCTCTACATGGTAGGCTGGGGGGTTATGCTGGAGTACAAAGCAGGGGTCCCCACAATGAAGAGGCTTTTGTGTTAAGCTAAAAGACTTTGAGTTTATTTGAAGGTAAATGCTAACCATTAAAGGATTTTAAATGCTGGGGTAGCAACTAGCTTGGCTTCACAGAAGGAACTTTCTGGCTATCTTATGGTGGATGGAGCCAGGAAACCAGTCGGGAGGCTGTACTACAACATCTAGGTGAGAGATGCTGAGGATGGCAAAGGCACATTGTGAGATAATGAGGAGGTGTCCTAAGGATTAGTTATGTGTAAAGAGTGAGGAGGAGGGAAAGGGAAAAATCCAGGAAACTCCTAGATTCTGGATTAAAGGACGTGGTGGATGGTAGTTCCATTTATCAAGGTATTAAAAGTAAAGGAAGAAGAGAGACTGTGTCCTTAAAAATGCTTAAACACTTTTAAAAATGCTTTATAAAGAATCTAGATTTTCTTCTGTGTAGTATAGTTGCCCTGAAGGAAATGCTGAAAGAAGGGCCATGTGGAAAACGAGTTGGCTTTCGGCATTTGCGGGCAGGAGGGATGGGACCCAGACCCTGCTGAAGGATACGTTCTTCGGCCTGAATTGAGCCCTGCCCCTTAATCGGTCAGAGCCAGATATTCTTCTCTCTCCTATGGTTCCAAGATGCTGTTAATTCTCAACCAGTCTGTGTCTCAACCTGTGCTTGAAGGCCCCCAGGATGATCCAGGGCGGTCCTCAAAAAGCCATGCCAGCACCCAGCACAGACTCAGGTCTGCCCACTCTGCCTTAGCCCTCCCTCTGCCTGTCTTGCCTATGGTATGAAGGAGAGAAGCTGCCCTTTCTCCAGAGTGTCCGCTGCATGCTATTCACGTGCTGTGGAAATTTCAGGATGATTTTTCATAGCATCCTCATTCATTGATTTTCTTACAGTGTGAGCTTTAAATGAAAACAATCTGGAAAGCACTTAGGAAGAAAGGTGGGTGACGTCTTCCTGTACCACAGCCAGGGTCAGCTTGCCCCCTCACAACCAGCACATAACTGAGGCCTTTTAACTGACAATTTACCACGTCTCCTCTAGGACGCTGTGGACCTTGAAGGTGAGGACTTGCTGTCCCTCCCGGGTTACACTGCCCGCCTCAAGTAGAGGTTCAGTAGCAGTTTTTAAGTAAATGAGTGAATTTCTGGCTAGATGGTGGCTGCTCTGTTACCCAGCAACCCTAAGACCAATCATTTAGGTAAAGGAGAATAATTAGCAAATGCATCAGTTGGATTCTAGACACTTCAACTGTTATAGCTTACTATTTAATTGTCTTGTGTAAAATTCATCAGCAGCCGTTATAAGTCAATACTGAGTAAGCGAGTGATATTTTTCTATCACGGATTTTTAGAACTTCATACATGCATTTCACAGCAGGCAACAGAAGGACTCCAGCTCTAGGGCTTTCCTGCCTCTAACATCACCAATTAAACCTGGGGGCCATCGGAAGGAACGGTGATGATCCACCACAGAAGGTCTGAATGTGCATAGAGCCCCTCTTGGCCGATGCACCTGCTGTCCTTTCAGTCTGGAAAGCAAATATGATCAGTTGACATGTCTGCTTGCAATGCCCAACGTGTTTTTTGTTTATTTTTAATTTTTTAAAAATTGATCGGCTTTCCACATTTAGAAATCAGGAGATTTCACGTAAACACCTTAAAATAAAAACCTGAGGAAGCGATCACAGGTCCTCAATTTCCACGTGGCCACAATCAGTGGGAGCTGAATAATAGCCCACCCACCTTGGAACCGGCATTAGCCCTCCTAGAGCCACAGCTCCCACTGCCACTGCTGTCCCGTTCTCAGCCTGTTTCACTCACTTCTCTTACCTCCAGGAGTTGAAATCCCCCATGGCAGATTGTAGAGGATGAAGGCTATAGACGGACACACACGCCTCACCATGGGTAGTGCCGTGCAAAGCAGATAGTACGGTCCCTGCCGGTTGTTTCTGGGATCACTTTATGTTACAGATGTGTACCACATATTGAATTGTGAAACTACATATTCATTCTGGAAATTAACAGGATTAATTATCATTATTATTAATTATTATCCTTATTAATTATTCCATGGGATTGTGTGCTCATGTCTTTAGTCTCAGAGATCCCTGCTTTAGGGAGGGTTAACTCCCATGTCTCGTCCAGAAAGAACCCCTGTCCGTCATAGGAACTGACTAAGGTAGTTTAGAGATGACAGGATGTGTGACCAGATTGCCATAAGGAGGCTTAGGCTCATCCAGGGTCCTGTCTTCTCAAGCACACCTCTGTGTTAGAATGTACAGTCTGTGCCCTCCAGTCTGATTCAGTTGATTCAGGGGAGGCGAGGGGCCAGCACGTGTAAAGCTCCCCAGGGGATTCTCATGGGTAGTCAAAGTGGTCCCAGGAAATCTGCCTTCTTAAGGCCAGTAATCATGGGACTGAAGTATGGTCCTAATTGAAAGCTTGGGCTCTCGGCCTTCCCCCTAAGACCCAAGATGGCTTTGTGCTCACCCTTTATCCTTCACCCAGCACTGTGCCTAGCACACAGTAGATGCCCCCTATACACTTCAGGGAGGAAGGAAGGAAGGGAGCGGGAGATGGGATTGTCATGCAAAAGTCATGACACAGCTTGGTATCAATTTTGTAGTTCTAGAATATGGTTGTTGTGTCATGTCTGAAGGAGGAAGGAGATCCCAATATAACTCCACTGGCCAGAGAGAACTTTATTCACCCAGCACGCCCTCCCCCTGGGCAGTCTGGAGCCAAAAATGCATTAAAAAAAAGTAACTGAAGAAAGAGAGCCATTTGGGCCCACAGAAGAACAAATGCACATTTCAAGGCTGAGCCATCTTCTGGGAGTTGAACAGCTTTCTCCAGTGCCCAGTTCCCAGCAGGGGCATGCTGGAACCATGAGCCCATGCTCTTTCTTCCATCAGAATCCCAGTAGCCCTCCCACTCAACGCACACACACACTACTGCCACCTCAGCGCCTTGGCCAGGAAGGCAGAGTGATGCTAGATCTGAAAGTCTGTGATTTCCACAAGTTTATGTCTCACAAAAATGTAAACATCTGCTAAGCAAAAACAACACCTTTTGCTGTCTTTCTGGCAAACACCTGCAGGAATTTTCTCACTTCTCAGAGGCAACATATTTCACTGGCAATTCCCCTGGCACTGAAACTGCTAAAAGATAAAGGGAGCCGAGTAACGCATGCCCTCCAGGGGGCCCGACAGGTACCCCTCCAGACAGAGATCTGAGAGGGCTTTGCGAAGCTGATGGGTTCAGGACCACAGGCAGCACGTAGGTTGATCTTTGAAGATAAGGGATGGCTGGGCCTGGAAGACATAGCCTTGGGAGGTCTGTTGAAGCAATCTGCAGAGGACTAAGGAGAAAACATGCTCAGCTGGAACACGGGATGTGGGGAGTGAGAGACTAGGAGCTGTCAGGTACTAAGGCCAGACACATATCAAGTATTTTTTTTACACACACAAGTTTCCCCAGGCTCACAATCTTTGATGCAAATGGGCCCTCCACACCAGTAACTAGTAACATGTTATGAACATACATGTTCTTCACATTCAGGCTGTTCCATGACACTGGAATGATACAGACTGCAGGCCATCCAAATTTCTGCAGTTGCCAAGGGTCACATCTGAACTTACTGGCCCATCCCATGTCCCTCCCTGTCCTAACCCCCAGAACCTCAGCAGGTAGCCTGACTTGGAAGTAGGGTCTTGGTAGATTTAGTTAAGGTGAGGTCATACTGGGGAATTGTGGGCCCTTAGTCCAATATGACTGGCATCCATATAAAAATTTGGACACAGAAACACATACAGGGGGAACCATGTGAAAGTGAAGACAGAGATGGGGTGAGGCCATCAAACACCAGAAGCTTGGAGAGAGGCATGGACCGGTTCTTCCTTACAGTTCTCAGAGAAAAACCAAGTCTTCCAACACCATGATCTCAGTCTTCTAGTCTTCTAGCTCTCATGCAACAATAAACTATTGTTTAAGCCACCCAGTTTGTGGTGCCGCCTGAGCAACTAATACACTCTTCAACCCTGGCTTTCATCAGGGCCACCAAGTGGCTGCCCCTGGAACCTTCCTGCAAATCAGCCCCCAAGGACCTGCCCTCCAGTTGGCCACCTACGTCAGCCTAAGTGCAGAGTAGCACCTCAGTGTCCCTCATACCAATGTGTAGGCCTTCCGAAAGAAGGCCCGAGAAGGAAATTATATCCCTACTTTCTGCTGACACCTGCAACTTGGGGGGATTATAGGACCAGTGTAGGACCACACATTCATTAATTTCAGGGTTTCTCCCTCACACCAGTTATGGAGCAATAGCTGAGTAGCATGTGTTCAGCAAATCACTTGCAGCACTGCCAGTAAGTGGGTACTGTCCGCCCCTATCCCTAACCCTAGGGACACCCACCCACCATGTCCATCTCCCCCTTCTTGGGCAGACGTGGAGCTGTTGTAACAGGTTGATGCTTCCTGATGGACCTTAGGTGACTGAGACACCAAGCCGGTAACTCTTGCATGGCAGTCGGGTTTGTAACTGCGGGATCTGGGTGGAGCAGAAGAGACTGAAGGGACCTAGGATGAATCTGGAGAAGGGTAAGCAGCAGATGGGGATGTCCCTAGCCTGGGAAGTCCCAGAGAGGAACCAGACTAACCGGAACTCAGTTTACTATTGCTGTGCCTGGAACCCAACACTTAAACACACACGCCTTTGTCCCTGGCTGCAGCGCTCTTCATGGTTTCCAGGATGGTCCAATGCTCCTTACTCGGTAAGAGCATCCCTGATCTGGCCTCTACCTCCCTGCTGGCCTCATCTCCAGCTGCTTCTCTAAAGGCATCCTCTCCTTCAGCCATGCTGGCCTGCTTCCTCTTCTCCCAAGCGTAGCATGCTAGGTCTCATGTCCCAGCCTTTGTGTGTGTCATTTGTTTTCCTGTAGTGCCTTTCCTACTTCTCCAATGAGGTGTCACCCCCTTCTGGAAGCCATCTCTGAATGCATTCTCCCTGGACTGGGTGAGGTGACCCTCATCTACTCCCAAAGCTCTTGGGCCATCCCTCTTTCACGGCATATTGCCCAGGGGTAATTATCTCTTGCTTCTCCCACTGGCCTGTGATCTTCTCAAGGGCAGGATCTACACTGATTTTCTGCCTGCACCACCAGTACGTAGCACAGTCGGTACTGACTGTTTTAAAGGACTACGTGTGTGAATAAATGGATGCTTGTGCGGTGGGTAACCCAGTGAGCAGCCTTAGTTTGAATTATTTGCCTCCATTTTTGATGAGAGGAATCTCTGATAGCTATGTCAGACTGAACATAAGAGCGCTTGGTGGAAAAAAAGAGCAGGGGAAAGCGGGGTGGATGGGGAAGGCCCTTGACAACACATTTTGCTGACCTAATAACTGTAAGCAGTTTGATGATGCAGTAAAATCCCCCTGCATCCATGAGATTCTGTTGCAGAGGCAAGCAGGGAGGCGAGCACTGAACACAACCCGGAGGCCCAGGAGATGGCCATCTGACCATCTTCCCTAAAAGCGGGCACCCTGGGAAGCTCTAATCACATGAGATGCTCTACAAAAACAGTTGCAAGAATGCATAGTCTGGAGAACACTGGTTCTCTTGGAAATACACAATACAAGTTAGCAGATTAGCATATTAAAGGCTCTGAGAAGTCTTGAAGGTAAGAAATCTGTTTTAACTCACTTCCAAACATGGGCAGCCACAGAGGAAACTGTGAGTGTGCATAATATCCATTAAGAAATGGCAAAACATACTGTAGCAAAAATGGTCAGAATACTACTTCAGCATTGATCATGAGAGAGCATCTCACTGGAACTTTGAGGACTGCTGTTCCTTATTCTTGGCAGCAGGTCAGCTCAGCCATCAGGGAACTATGGCCTCTTCCTCCTGCTGCTCCTTGAGTGACCACCGGGCACAGAACATGCCCAGTGTTAACCACGACATTTTCCAATGGAAAATAATCGGCTTTCTGCTTCCCTGCGCTCCCACAATAGGTGCCTTCAGAGCACTGCTTTCTTATATGCTGTCTGTCACGCTGAACAGGAGAATTAGAGATCAGGACCCAGAAGAAATCGCTCCCTCCTGCTTGGTTCAGATTGTGGGCTGCACAGCCAGGCACGGAAAGAGCAGAGCGCGCAGGGCCCCAGCGATAGGTAGTGTTGGCTCGGGAGGGAGAGAGCTCTGTTTGACGGCAAACAACCATCCCTCTGCCCTACATACGCCATCACGTGTGAGGCTCTAACAGCGGGAAAGTCAGGAAGGCGGAACCTCTCTGAAGAGCTAGCGGAGTCTATCTTCCCAAGCAGCAGGATGGAAAGGGGTCAGAGCAAAGGGGCTGGAGGCTCCCTGCCAGCACTGGAACCCTAAAATTGGCCACTCTCCCTGCCTGCCAGGGCTCTCCGAAGCCTGCCCTGTAGATTTGCGTGTCCTCAGCTCTTCTCCCTTCCTGATTGTTCAGGCTGTAGACCCTTCCGTCCATCTTCTCTGCAGGCTTCCTGCTGCAGGCCCCCCCCCAGCCGGCCCGGATGGTCTCCAGTGCCTGTGACCCGTCGGCCGGGCCAGCTGCTTTCCTCCTTGCTCCCCTGCGAAGAGATCCATCTACAGGACTTCATCCGCCAGACACCCTCAGGGCTGCCCGCTAACTGCAGGAGGCCACACGCTCCTCCCCTTTCACATCACAGTCCTTTCTAATTGGGCCCCTATTTCCTGTTCAACTCTGTGACTGTAAGTCCCATGTCAGAAACCACGTTGTTGATCAACCTGTCTGTTCTTCGCTTTTGCTCAGGCCGTTCCTCCTCCCCCTCCTCCGCTGACTCTTATTCCTCCTCCTCCTTCCCCTCATCCTCGCCGACTGTCCAGATGCTGCCCTTCTGTACCACCCAGCTGAAGTTCCACGGCCCGCCTGCTGTGTCTTCACAGAGGGATCGCTGAACAGACCTACTAGTCAATGTGCTCGTAGCACCAGCCTTCCTCTCGTGTCTTGTTAGCTAATGTTTACAGGTATCCTTTTTCGCCCTACTGAGTCTCTCTATCATATATTCACTATCATTAATTTCTGTCTCCCTGGGCTTGCTGGTTTTTGAAAATACTGATAAAACTGACAAAGCTCTGCTGAGGCTATTCAAGTTAAAAAGAAAGAAGACATAACCAAGGCAGGAATGAAAAAAGAGGCCAACCAGTGTCAAATGATTGTAAATGGCATTATAAATGACTATGACAATGAATTTGAAAATTTAACTGCAACACACAAATTTCTAAAAATACAACTTTTCAAACTGATGCAAGAAGAAATGGAAAACCTAAATGATCCTATACCTCTTAAGTAACTGGAACCAGTAATTTTCAGTGGTCACATACCTGTCCTCTTTTGACCATGTAGGAAGCTCCTTGATAGCTTCACAATATATCTCAGTACTGCCTGACTGATGTTGGCCGTTAGACCTTTCCGGTACCCTGCGGAGGGTTGGGAGAGGAGGCCAGCTGCTCACAGGCAACTCTGTTGCCCCAGTGATTTCTTCTGGCCATGCCAAACCAACTCAAAGCCTCTGGGCATTTTGCAGAATCTCAGACCAATAAGACCTTTAGCCTTCTGCCTCTGTCTCCCCATCTAGGAACGAGGGTGGTGGTTCTGAATCTTGACACTTGGACTCTCTACTGAACTATATGTACGAGCACTGCTCTTTGCTGCTCACAAAATGTAATTGAGGGACTGAAGGAGCGTGGCTGATCTGGTGCAGTTTAGACCCAGTTCATTAGAGAAGGGGGCATGGAGAGGAGGCACACACTGAGAGAGAGAGGGGAGAAAAGGGAAAAGGAAAGGACAAGTGTGCTCTCTTGCTCCTGCTCTCCGGCCCCTGGGGCTCTCTATCCAGAGAGTAGTTGCTTGGGAACTCGTTGCTGCGAAAGACGGTCATGGGAGGCCTGTGTCCCCTCTGTGCTGAACTTGGCTGGGAAGGTCTCCATACTCTTTGCTTGCAGAGACTTAAGGCCTTGGCATATGCCCCTGGGCAAAGGAGCTCTATCTTCTTATCCATTTTGTTTTATTGCCTGATTATCATAGTTTTATAGTTTGTAGGTTATATTCTTTCATTATTCACTTTGCTCTTTTGTTTCTTGTATTTTAATTGTTCTCAGCTGATGTTCGATTGATGACTTTTTATCTCACTTTTACTTTTTTCCATGCCTTATATTTTGCGTAGTTCTCTCATTATAGTCAACTTTTATTTTGAGCTTTAGTTTAGTGTTGTTCATTTTTATTTTAGCCTTGTTTTTTGCTTTTTATGCTGCTTTAAATGACTTTTGCCTTGATTTATCTTTTTGTTGATAGCACACTGTTTCTTCATTATCTTTTATGCTCTTTAATTACGAAATGGCAAGTTTGAGGCAGAGTTAGGAAGGAACCAGTTGTGAGGGCATCCAGTGTCTTAGAAAGGACATCTAAAGTGACCAGGCACAGCAAGCCACTCATACTCCATGCAATGAAGGCTTATTTGAAGGATACAGACAAATACCAAAGAAATAAAGTGCAATAAGGATATTCAAGCCTCATTAGAAATGCAAAATTATTATCCACAACCACCTTCTCCATCTGTCTCTCACCCTGGGGTCCTTGTTTCTTCCTCTTTGCTTTCCTGCTTCATGTACCTTCCCCAAAGAGTTGAGGTCTGCTTTCCCAAGGCCTACCCTAACTACCAAGGTCAAGTCTGCATGCATTATAGTCCAGAACCTGCTACCATCTAACTGACTCAGTCACTGTTAACCAGTTCCAACCACGAGTAAGACAGGATCTGATTGGGCGGTTCAGCTTGGTTCAGTTTCCCCCTCCAACCCCACTCCGCCTCCATCAGCTTTAGCTCTCAGGATGACAGCAAGTAGCCCTCCTAGGCTGCACCTTCTAGGCTGTGGCAGGCAGGGTCCCCCACTATTGGAGTAAGGGACAGGGGACACAGGGAGGCTGCATGCTTTTCTCCTTCCAAGGGACCCTGTGGCAGCATCACAACCTCCCACCCCTAAAGATTTCCCTCCCTTCTGCAGCATCCCTCTATCTCTTCTTTATTCAACTAAATACTTTAAAAGTACTTAGTTGAATAATCGAGTAGACAACTGGCCAAAATTCCAAATCCCCTCCCAAGAGGTAAACCCTGCCTGGATTTGTTTTTAAATTCTGGAACAAATTGTTTTTTCACGTCATGTTCTATACAGTCCCTAGGAGGAGTTGTGCTGTAAATCCAGTGTCTTGTCTGTCTCTACAATCCCAGGACACTTGTCAAGATTTGCCAACAGGAGAGCAGTGGCTCAGTTTAACTGCAATAAGCTGCCACGCTATTTGTGACATCCTCATAAGCCTTCTTGGTAGGAAGCATAATGAAAGGTCCATGAGCTGGGTTTGGGATTGTTCATCTATCAGCGGTTCTCAGCGAGGTCTTAAAGTTGACAGGAAGCACATTCCTGCTAGCTGGACTTAAAGAAAAGAACTTCCCTTGCTGTGTGTGCTCTCTTGCTCCTTTCTCCTGATAGCAGGCCCTTACAGGAATTACTCCAGATGGCCTATAGTAGATGCTCAGTGAATGTCTGATGAACAAACTGCAAAGCCATCTGACCCTAATGCAGAGAGGGAACCAATGTCTGCACATATCCGTTATGTTCCAGGCACTTTACGTGCTTCAGGTGGGCCAGGGCTCTGCAGCCTTCCTGACTTAGTGGAGTCTTTACAAAGGCTAACAGTGTTACTCAAACTAGGAAGGTGAGGCTCGAACTGCAGTGGCCTTAATCAGTTTATTATCCCTGGGGCTATGTGATCTGTCTGCCAGAAACCTGAGACCTACACTTGCTCACTATCATTAGGACCCAATCATGTATTAGAACTTGGCTGCAGGGAAAGGCACAGGGAGGCCTTGAGCATCCACCGGGAAGGGCTTCTTTAGAGACTGGTGCCCTAAAGGAGCATGAGTGTGGGGATCAAACAGACTATCTGAATCCTGAGGTTCAGTTACTGGCTGTGGGGCCTTAGGTGAGTCACATAACCACTCTGAACTCCTGTTTGTTTTTCTCTACAATTTGGTAAAATAGCTAGCTTACAGGATTAAGTGTGCTAATAAGGAGAAATGCCACATCTAATGTTTGATATACAGTAGATGCTCACTTATAGATGACTTTATGCCTCCCTTCACCCCCTCCTTTCTTGCCACAATCAATGTGACCTAAATCATAGCCTGAGCCTGCCTGCTGCCCGCTGAAATGTGCTCGAGGCCTGAAGTCTTTGGCGGTCATTGTTGACTGCCAGCGGTAGCTTAGCAACTAGGCTTCCCCTGCGATGGCACGTTCTACTCCATTCCATTCCATTCCCACCCTGCCGTCTGGAGAGAGGGTGCTAATTGAAAATAAAGAGCCCCATATTTGGGAGGAATGAAGAGGCAAATATGAGCCACTTTCCCTTCAGTAGTTGCGGGGTGTCTGCCAGCAGGAGCCTGCTGTTTCTTCTGATAGCCCTGGACATCAGCCTGGCCCAGCACAGGCAGACAGTGTCCGGACCATACTGTGAGGGATATGCTCCCAGGATGCCAAAGGGGACCGATCCCGGGCAGTCACTGTGGAGATTACCAGGGGCAGGAAGTGGGAGACAGTGACTCTTCAGAGCAACTCATTGGTGGAGACTTGTCAAGAGTCACAGGACAGTAATTTAGGGGGACACAGTATTTAGCCCCACAAATGTGAAGGCTGCCTCCATTTCCTAGGAGGTTGGCGTTACAGTAGTAGAGTGTTGGTGATGAAGTAAAAATATTACAAGTCTTCCTCGATTATAGCCAAAGTCGTGAAGGTGATTTTTGAAAAACTGAGGTTGAAAAACATTAGAATAAGAGCTCGGATTCTTTCTCTGGTCTAAAACCTCAAGGTGCTATGTGCACCCAGCTCCTCATCCCAAGAAGATATCAGCCTGAAGGACACCGAAGGAGTCCTATTTCTTTTACCTCCTCTGCAGTGTCTGGTCTCTAAAAAGTGCTCATTAATTATTCCTAATATCCCGTACATGAGGGTGATTGGCCAGGAGAATAACAAGTCACAAAAGACAGGAGCGATTGAATTCTAAGCGTATCATGGAGGTTCTAGGCCAAATACCACTCACCAAGCTGCAGTAGGATGAAACACTACTGCTGATAAATCTGTACAGAAACATGCAGTGCAGACTCCACAGTCAATAAAAACATATGCAGTTCTGAGGAACTGCAGAAATGAGTCCTGTGAACTTTCTTTTTCTGGGTATGCAGAATTTTGGATCTCACTGGGGATATTATAATGATATGACCTTTGCTGCTGGGAGCCAGAGAATTAAAGTCTGCTGGGCCTTCTACAAATATCCCCTACACAGAGAGGAAGGAATTCCATCTCTCTTTCCACTTCTAGGTAGCTTAAAAAGTGAACTACATCCACAGATGTTTTTGCATGGAAAATAAGGGCAGTTACAGTACAGTGAGATGCATCATGAGGTTGTGATTTATCTTGCGTTGGCCCAAGAGGGAAATGACGCATCCTATTAGCATTGCTCGTCTGTGTGAATCACAATAGGCAAATTAGAGCCAGAGCCAAAGCACTGATAATGCAAACATCCGTGTGCAGCGAAGGAAAATGTCAAAGCAGAGTTTGGCTCTGCTGGAAATGGGTTACATTTAGAACGCATTAGCACCCGACACCCAGGGCCTGGGTGATGTACAGCTCTTTCAAGTTATTTACTGTAAACTCGGAAGCAGCCAACCTTTTGCATTTGCACTGGCTTTCTGTTGCCAGGAGGAAAAAAAAAAAAAAAAGGTCCATGAAAAGAAAATGAAAGAGTTGTTGAAAGTCAGTTTGCTGACAGGCTGGTCACTGGAGTACGTGGCCGGGAACTGGGAAGCTCTTGGCCGTCAAGGTTTCTCAGCTGGGAAGCATGTGCAGCTCTACCATTGTGTTCCTGCTCAATTCCTTGGAAAATACTTCCTTAGAAAATAATGGTTTTACTTTACTCCAGAATTAGAAAATAAAGCAGCTGAAGCTGGGAGTTACAACCCTTAATTATCCCCCCTGGCCTTTTCTTCAGGAACGTAAAATTGATTTTCAAATTTCTCTTCGGAGTTTGATTTAACATTTTAATCTGCATGCCTTTGGTGGGGGCTTTGCCAGCAGTATTGATGACAAGGAAATGAAAAATCAGCCAGCCACATCGGAGGTGCTTGTTATCAGCCAAGCAGTCCCGGTCTTGAGAGGTGCCGGGGGGTGGGGGGCGTCTGGCCCATGGGTGAGAAGGTCCTTCATCTCCCACTCACCTTGATCAGAATGAAAGCTGGAACCACTTCTGACAGGCAGCGGCCTCTGAACTTTTGTTTTAAACTACAAAGCTGTCCCCTGAGATGCTGACTTATTAGCTCCAGGAATTGACAGAACAGTAAAAGAGTCCATATACTTCTGTAATATTGATTGGGCTGCCATTTCTCTTTCTTCTGCAGCTCAAAATATGGATTTTCCTGACACTTGCCTTAATTTGAATTAAACATTTAAAACATGCCTCTGTCCCTTTGGGGTTCCCCACCTGAACATTTGGGAACTTCAGGACAACATATGGATTATGGGCAAAATTTGTCAGGGAGTGGAAAGATGAGGTCTTGTGTACCTGCCATTGTTCATTGATTTCAGAAGCTCTGCTGTACAAGGGAGTAGCTTGGTGTAGAGGATGAGGACCAGAGCCAGAGAAACACGGGGTCAGATCCTGATGTGACCCTGAACAAGTCAGTCAATTGCTCTGTGCCTCAGCTGACTCATCTGTCAAATGGGGTGAATATCCCGGCAGTGGGACTGTTGGTAGCGGGAGAATTCATGCAGGCAGTGAATTTGGGAAGGATGGGGCAGTGTAACCAGCTCAGAAGAAATAAAGCACAGAATGAGCTCATAAGATGTGAGAACAGCCCTGGCCCCTGGAAAGGTGACCCCCAGAGATGGCTTATCAGACAGGGCCCCAGAAACAAACTAGGGCCCAGGGCAGGAGCTAAACAGACCTCAAAATGAGGCTGGTTGAAGGAGGTGGGACTAGGCAACTAACAAAGAGGAACTGGAGGCAGAGTCTTGTTGGGATCTTTCTGACACCAGATGACCTTCTTTGAGGCTCTTTGTCTCCCATGAGGTCAGAATCAGAAGAGGAGGTTCAGCTTCAGCACAAAGGTGCTATTCCTGATGTTAGCGGTCATCAGCATTTACTGGCATTTTCTCCATGCCAGCATTATGCAGTGTGTTCGTGCATGTTGCCTTGTGGACTTTAAACCTCATAATAGCCCAGTATAGTAGAATATGTTATTATCCCCATTTTATGGATGGGAGACTGAGGTTTAGCTCAGTTAATGCATTTAGGCCAGGGTCATAGAGTAAGCATGTTGGAGCCGGCCCTTGAAGCTAAGTCATTCTGATTCCAGAGACCCTCGTCTTAACTATCATACCATACTTCCTTTAAATTGATTAAGACTATATCTTTGACATCTAATGAATATTCCCTGAGCACCTATATTAAGTCAGGACTTAAGCTAGGCAGTAAAGTCAGGGAGATGAATAAGTACAAATTCTTGCCTCCAGGATCTCTAAATGGAAAAAAAGATATGTAGACACACTTGAGAATTCAGGAAGAAATGTGCAGGGAAGCATGGAAGCATGGGGCATGGGAGAGTACCAAGGACAGGGTGCCCACCTCAGTTTGAGAAGCCAGAACAGCTCCTCAAAAGAGTTAATGCCTAAACTGGGTTTCAATGGCTGTGTAGGAGTTCTCCTGGTAGATATGAGGATTCTTTGTTGGTTGACCACGAGCAACTGGGATGGCTTATTTTCTTGGCAACAAAGGCTGCTGATGGCAATGATAACTGCTTCCTGACCTTTTCGTTGGGCAGCCTGCAAGCCTCTCTGTTTCCACAGGTTCCCATTTGCAGATAAACTGCAAAGAGTCTGCTTGTTAGAGTGTTCTTCACTCTTCCTTAATTTCTAGATTAAAAACCTTGAGTATTAATTGCCATTTGGATCGTTATAGTCTAACCTTCAGCCAGAACTTTCAGAACAGGGCTTCCCTCTGCTTAAAATGGCCTTTGCCAAGCAGCCATGGAGTCACGAGATAAACATGACACATTTCCTTAGAAAGTTAGTTCTACTCAAAGATGCAAAGGTAAAAACATTAATTTAGTATTAAAAGATAGATATATTTCATAGAGTGAATTGCAAAATTAGCATGACCCTTCAGAAATAAAACATTAGCTCTTAAAAATGTCACAGTTGACATGGGACATTTTTTGACATAACCATTCCTTCTCTACCACTAGGAGATAATGAAATGGCTGCAGGGACCCAGGATAAAGGTTGCCTGCTTCAACCTGTATAACACTTGGGGCCATTCCTTCACCTACCCCAAAGCTGAACCCCCACACTGTCCCTGTAAAGGGAGCAGGGTCCAGCGTTCAGTGTATCATCCAGTAGCGTCTGCTCTTTCAGAAAGACAAGCACCGCAATTGCTCATCGCGCTTCACCAACAATGGCTGGAATCTTACAGCGGCTTAATGTCTTGCTTGAAATTAAAGTAATGGGAGGCACAACCATAAGAAACCCACTATAGTCCATGTCAGGTCATAAAACCGTAAGGCTGTGAAGGCACAGCAGCGAGAAATCACTGGTGATGTGAGGGGAGCAAAATAAATATCGGCCGGGTTTTTAATTAACTGCCTCTAAATAATGAAAATGAGCAAATTAGACTCACTTCTAGTAGCAAAATACCATTATAATTTGAATATTCCTATTGATGGATAGCGTGGCGTCTTTGATGGAGATGTATAAATCAGGCAGTGGCTCTCTCTAGCATCGCCTGGAAACCACGCACCTGTTAGCCTGGGTCTGCTTTGTCCCTGGCAGACGTGTATCCGCCGTGATGTTTGCCTCTCAGCCTGTGAGAAGGGAAGGTGTGAAGAAGCCAGACACAGAAGCCTCTATCCAGCCTCTAGATTCCTATAATAATTTCATTATGCTACCGAGAAGACAGTTGTGATTAAGAGGTGTACTCTGAAGTCAAGGAGACCTGAATGTAAATTTTGACTTAGGATTGTTTTATGACATTGGGCAAATTTCTTAACATCTCTGTGCTCGAATCTCCTCATCTGTATAATGGGAGAAAATTTGGTACTTGCACAAAGGATTTCTCTAGAACCATGGGCACAGTACCTGGCACATAATAAGCGCTCAAGATGATTAACTGGTAAAAGCAGGTCTCCTGCCTTGTCCCTGATCTTAAGAAAGGATTTGATATTTCACTGTTAGTATGATGTTAACTATAGGTTTATCATAGATGTCCTTTATCAGTTCAAGCAAGTTTCTTCTATTTCTAGTTTACTGGGAGATTTTATTATGTATGGGTGTTGAATTTGGGCAAATTCTGTTTTACATCTTTGACACCATCATACAGTTTTTCTGCTTTGTCCTCTTAATATGGTGAATTACATGGACTGAATCTTGCATTTTGGAGATAAATTCTTAGTCATAATCCTTTTTATAGAGATGCATTAAATTTGTTAATACATTGTTAGGGATTTTTGTGTCAATGTTAGTGACAGATAGAGGTCTGCGATTTTCTTTACTTATAATGTCTGTGTCAAGTTTTGGTATTAAAGTAACACCAGACTTAAAAAGAGAAAGTATCCTCTCCTCATTTTCTTAAAATAAGCTATGTACGATTAGTGTTGTTACTTCTCTAGATGTGTGACAGAAACCAATGATATTATCTGGGTCTGGAGTTGTATTTGTGGGAAGATTTTTTTATGAAGAATTCAAATTCTTTAATATATTATTTAAACATAATAATAGGGTTTTTTTTCAGCTAGTTACTTTGGATTTACTTTTATTTTTGGAGCTTATTTTAGATCTTTCTTCTTTTATAATATATGCTATAAATTTCTCTCTAAACACTGATTGAACTGCATTCCACATATTTTTATATGTCATATTGGTATCTCCTTCAATTCCAATTACTCATTTCTCTTTCAATTTCTTCTTTGATTCATATATTGTTTAATTTACAACTAGCTGGAGTTTCTCTAGGTCTCATATTGTTAAAACTTATTCATTTCCAATTTAATTCCATTATGATTGAATCACATACTCTAGGATTTCAGCCTTTTAAAATTGATTGGGGTCATTTTATGGCCCAGCATATGGCCTTTGTGTATATGGCATGTGAGATTGGGATGAATGTGTGTTCTGCAGTTGGATGTAATGTTCTATAAATATCAGGACAAAGTAGTTGATATCATTGTTTAGATAACCTATGACTTTTGATTGTTTTTGGTCTTGTTCTATCGATTACTAAAATTCTCCTACCATGACCGTGGAATTGCCTACTTCTCCCTGTTCTTTTGTCTGTTTTTGCTTCATGTGTTTTGAGACTTTCTAATTAGGTTCACATGCTATTATGATTGCCGTCAGTTCCATTTATAATTACAAAATGTCCTTCTTTAGTAATAGCCTGGTTTGACATCCATTTCATCTGATACTTATTTAGTTGCTCAGCCTTTTGTGCTTACTAGTCTATCAGGTGTCTTCCCATCCATTCCTTTTCACCTGCCTGTGGTCTTACACGTAGAGTGCCTCTCTTGTAGACGGTGCGTGTGTAGTTGAGCCTTGCGTTTTGTCCATTCCAATAATCTTGGCCTTTTTATTGGAATGGTTAATGTAATTATTATGGCTGGATTTAGATCTACCATATTATTACTTGTTTTTTTAACCCCTGATGTTTCTCTGTTGCTCCTTTCTTGCCTTCTTTGGGATTATTTGATTAATCTTTAGAATTTCACTTTAGCATTGACTTTTTAGGTAAAACTTGCTTCATTTCTTTTAGAGTTGCCTGCTCTTTCTATATGTCTATAAATTTTCACAGTAGTCCTATAATTGATATTTAATCACTTTGTGCACATTGTAGGCATATAGCTCCATTTGCCACCTCTCTGCTGCCATCCTGTGTGCTATAACGGTCACGTGTATTATCTCTATGCATATTTTAAGTTCCAAAGACAATGTTATAATTTTACTTTAAATGATCATAAACATATTTTAAAGAAATTTTTTTAAGAGGGGAAAAATAGTCTCTTAGACTTTCTCAGATACTTAAAATTCCCAGGAATCTTCCTTCAGCTCTGGAGACCCATGTTTCCCCCCATATCATTTCTCTTTTGCCGGAAAAATATTTTTAGCATTTCTTGCAGGCCCAGCCTAGTGGAAATGAACTAATTTCATCTTCTTTCCTGAAGGCTGTTTCTGTTTATTATAGAATTATGGGCTAATGGTCTTTTTCTTTTAAGTCCTTCAAAGATATAGTTCCACTGTCTTCTAGCTTCCATGGTTTGTGATCAGTTTGCAGTCATTCAGATTATGGTTCCCTGTACATAATGTCATTTTTCTGTGGCTGCGTTCTCTTTCTCTTTGACTTCGAGGTGCGTGGGTATGATTACACTCATATTGATTCCTCTTGGGTTTTACTGGCTTCTTGAACATGTAAATATATGTCTTTCAACAAATTTGGAAAGTTCTCAGCAATTATTTCTTTGGATATCATTTTTGCTTCACTTTCCCTCTCCTCTCTTTCTGGGCCTCCAACTTTACCTGTAAGACTTCTTGTTATCAACCCGCAGGTCCTTGAGGTTATATTTTTCTCCAAAATTTTTTCTCTTTCTACTTCAGTTTTTTTACAGGCCACCAAAACTCTGCTTATTTCCTCTCAGTGTCTGTTCTCCATTTTCATCAGATTGGATACCTTTTTGTTGATTTATCATGCATTCACTGACCTATCCTTCTATCATCTCCATTCTGCCATTTCATCTATCCAATTAATATTTTATTTCAGATATTATCTCTGTTAGTTATAGAATCTGTACTTGATTCTTTTTTTTTTATGTTATGTTTGTCCGATGAGATTTATATATTTTCATTCATTACAAGCAGATTTTCTTTTATAGCCCTGGGCATTATAAGAATAAATAATGTACTTATTTAAGAATACATATATCTGAGTTATCTTAGGGTTGGCCCCTTTTGTCTTTGCCCTTGAGAAAGGATCACAGTTCTTGGCTTCTCATATGCTAAGTAAGTTTCAATTATGTCCTACACATTTTGAATGTTCTGTTGAGAAGACTCTGGATTGCCGTATTCTTTCAGAAATTGTTGATGTTTTGTTTTAACAGGCAATTAACTTAGTTCGACTCAAACTGTAAAGTCTCTTGCCTGCTGTGGGTAGCAGTTCAGATGTCAGTGCAGGTGACTGTCCATTTGTCCCCCATATGCATACTGGGCCAAGCCAGAGACTTGGGTGGAATTTAAACATGGAGTTCATGCTTCCCCTTCCCTGGCTCCCTCCTCCCCAAGGGCCCTCGCTCGCACTCCAGCAGCCCTCTCTGCCTGACCAGAAAGACAACAGGCTTTCCGTCAGAGTTTTAGGGCCCCTGCTCTACCAGGACTGCACTGCCTCCAGGAAAAAAGAAAACAGAAAACTCATGAATGTGCTTAGTGACACTGAACCGTGCACCTGGGGACGGTTAAGATGGTATGTTTTATGTTATGTGTATTTCATTACAGTTTTTAAAAATGATTTAAAAACAGAAAACTCACCCACTTCTAGGAGCTTCCTTCAATTTTTTACCCCCGACGAAAAATCCACCTATTTTTAACCACTCTCCGGGTACTTTTTTTGTGGAGGAGGGGGGAGTGTGTTTTTTCCAGGGTGATGGGTATTTTTGTGAGACAGTGTATCCGTAGCCTACTCATCCACATCGGAAGCAGAACTCCTTACGCCCCTTTACTTACACCTTTTACGACCTGCATTTCCTTTTTCCCAGCAGGGAAATAAAGACAGTGCATTACATTTTGTGTGAGTCTGGATTATTCTAACCAGAAAAAGTACAGGAATACTGACATAATATGGCTTGATATATAATATATAATAATTTTATTAAAATATTTTATTAATTTAGTAATGTAATATTATTAAATTTACTTTATAAAAATAAAATTTTCTTTATAAAGAATAACACAGTTTCAATTCCAATGACTAAGTGAATTATAAACTAGCATCCTATTGCCAAAAGGCTTCTACCTTAGCTGATAATTAGTAAAAGCCACTTGTCAGTACATACATTTGAATTTCTACAAGTGACCAATGTGCTATTATTATTACTCAATGTCATTAAAATTTCAAAATATTTTTCTGTCCTATAATCATGCCATCCAGGTGGTCATTAAGAGGCAAGGCTGGACAGGCAGCACTTTAGGAACTTGAGCTAAATTTGACATAATCATCTGAAGAAGGCCAAATGGACTACTGTTTTAAGAGAGAACATTATCCTCAATATTAGGAATAATGCTAAGAAATAAAAATCAATATTAAAGCAGAACAATTCTACGGTCATTGTAGAATGCGATTCTCTACATTTATTTCTATGGTAAAATGACCTCGTAATGATGTGTGCTACTAATTATGTAGATGAGCAGTGACCAGCAGAAAGAATTTCACTTGTGCCATACTAAATTCTCAGTTAAAAAGATGTTATATTCTGATTAAAACATGGTGACCATAGGAGAAGGATGGCTTTATTCCCATTTCACAGATGGGGAAATGGAGGTATAGAAAGACTAACTTTCTTGAAGTACTAGAGATGACAAGTGAAGGGTCAGCCTTTGAATCTAGGATTACCTGGCTCTGAGGCACTGATCGACACTACCTTTCTGCTGGGAACAGAAACACAAAAACCCCATTGCGAGAGGAAGACAGGATAGTGTCCATACGGTAGGGTCTTATCCCAGCAGAGTTGTTTAGGCTAAAACTCCTTCTTTCTTACAACTATTGGATTCCTCTGTGGTGGCTACGTGACACCGCAAACAACTGAATCTGGAAGTACAGGGGTGGGATTGGTCCGTCACCATTTGTGTTCTCACAACACCCAGAAGAGACACCTGTTGCAGCCTGTGCAGTATTGTATTGCATTTAACTCTTTGTTCACCTGCTTCCTTCTTCTCTCTGCAAAGACAGAGCTTGTCTCTGGTTCGTCCAAATCTCAGTCCCTGGCTAGGCAGGTCAGCACATAAAGAGATGCAGGATGTTCTCACTGTAGATCTAAATAAGTGCCATTGAATGCTCAATGAATAGGAGCTGCAGTGAATTTTATCAATTATGATTACTCATTAATTTTCTTTTTACTGTATCATTTATGATCAGGGAAGGTTTGCTGAGAGAATGATGAATATGGCACATTTTTTTTACCTGGAGTCCTTCAACTCCAGACCAGACCATTGAGCACCGGACAGACCAAATGCCGCAGTGTCTCTTCAAGCTCTACTTGACCTGATGGTGACAGCTGAGCCACAGGGACCTCTCCAAGTCTCTCAGCATATATATTAGTTGATATATCACTTACTCACCCAACAAATATTGCCAAAGAAGGAAAAATACATTGTCTACATTGGTTTTCCAGCAATATAATAACTTTGTATAACCATCTTCCAAAAGGAGAGGGAATTTGATCTCAGCACATAGGAAAATGACTTTCTAAATAAAAGAATGTGTTTTATTTTGCTCAATACTAAGTAGACAGAAAGCTATAAATGGTGAAGCCCCCTTTGGTTTCTAATAGGCACGTGGCAAGTTGCCAATATGCATCTAGCTCCTTGTAAGCTTGAAGGCAGAATTTATTATAATTGCAGTACTAAAAAGTGGATAGACCTTTATACTTCCCAAAGCTTTTTCACATTTAGTGCCTCACGGCACTTGCAGGATTGGCATGGTTATATCCTCAGTTCTAGTGAAGAAGAACTTGGGAATCACCCAAGGTCACACAGCTGAGAAGTGCAGAGCTGGGTCTCCAACCAGGGTCATCTACTGGCCAGCCAGAGCCTGGTCTGCAGCCTCCCTGCCACCCAGACACATGAGGGAGCAGGCAAAGTGACAAGTCACTGAACCTCCCTTCAGCTTTCTACTTTTGGAAATTTTACATTTTTATCCAAAGAGAGACGGCTTTAAATCAACTTTTTTTCTTTTAAGCATGGATTTATTTCCCGGTTCAGCCCTAATTTGATATTCTGGGCATGACTACCTCTTAATGCAGTTAGCATTTGTCCCTTCCCATTTGGTTATGCTTAACGTGTCAGCAGATGACTTCATGCGGGGGAGTAGAGCACACTAGAAAAGCTCAGCCACCCAGCGCTCTGGAAGCATGGTGTTCACTGTCTGCCCAGTGCAGGTACTGGGAGGACAGAGTGTGCAGCTGAGCACAGATGGTATGCTCTCCATCTGGGAGCACCTCACCAACTTGGAGAAGCCTTTACAAGATCTATTATTTTCCTCAAACCTGGAACCATGAATCCAGCCTGGTGTTTGCTCAAAGAAAACTAGCTGCATGCTTGGGGTACAGTGTTTCTCAAGGGGACATCATAGATTGAGATGGCTCTCGGTGCTGTCAGACTTACCTGCTTGGGGCAGGATATTTAGCATCCTTGACTGTGGCCCAAATAAAAGCTATTAGCAACCTCCAGTCACTGTGACAAGCAAAATCAGATGAACAACAGCCACTCACCCCCAGTAAACTCTCCCCATGAGGCAGGACTGGCCCCGGATGAGATTTTGCAAATGCACAGGGTGTGATGTTAGCCAGTGATGTTCAGGAAAATAAATATGTATAAACTGTGGCCGATAGTCACAGGTGATTCAAGGATCCAGACTGGTTTTGAGTGACACATGTGACATACATTCTGTGACACATGTGAAATATTTCAGCGATGAAACGATCTCCACATTCAGCCTCTTCAGTTCCTGAACGAGAGCAGGGAATTTGCCAGAAGTGTGTGACTTTTCTTCAGTATAAGGACAATGATAAGAGCTAACACTTACATTGTACTTACTTCATGCCAGGCACTGTTAAGTAGCCTCCCAATACCAACAATACTAAGTAACTATTCTCGAATATCATCCCATTTTATAGGTATGGAAATAGGCACAGAGACGTAAGTGACTGGCCCAAGATCACACAGGGAGATAACCACAGAGTTAGGATGTGAGTCCAACTAGTCTGACTCCCACAGCCACACTTTAACCATCTGTGCTTAGATGAAGATCTTGAAATGAAGTTTCTCACGCCCAGCACTCTGTGGACGTCAAGCTCTGCCTAGTCACTCTCATTACCAGTGTTTCTGCTGTGAGATGAAAAGCAAAGTGGGTTGCCCTGACAGTTGTCTGAGAGGTGATGGGTTAGGAACAGGACATGCAATCACGATCTGGGGGGAAACTGTGGTTGGTAAATTACATGAACAGCAGTTCTCGAGCTTTTTGGTCTCAGACCCTGTCACACTCTTAAACGTTATTAAGGACCCTCGAGAGCTTTTGTCGGTGTGGGTTCTATCTATTAGTATTTCCTCTTTTAGAGATTGAAACAGAGAAACATTCAAATGCTTATTTATTAACTGATTTAAAACTAACAATGATAAATGTATTACATGTGAACACAAACAACATATTTTGACCAAGAAGAAATGCATTTTCCAAAACAAAATAAACGAGTGAGAAGAATGGCATTGTTTGCATTGTTGCTGTCTCCCCAATGTCTGGCTTCAGAGAGGACAGCGAGGTCCTCCCATCTGCTTCTGCCTTCAGTCTGTTGTGATAACATTATTTAGGTCGAAGTATGCAAAGAAAAGCTGTGGCCTACATACTATGGTATGGAGTTGGAAAAAGGAAGTATTTTAATAATATTTTCGGATAATTGTACATATTCATCTCTGATACTACACCAAAACTCCATTAAGAAATAGGTTCTTAAAGGTTCATTACAGTAAAGAATCTGAAATCACACTAATGAATTTAGGCACTGTTACATTAAAATCCATCTGGCTATCTCCTACTTTGAATGAAACTTTTAAACATATATGACTGCTTAACATTATATATATTGGAAAATAGTGATTCATTGTCAAGTAGATCTTTTAAAAGTTTACCTATTTCATTATGCAATATCAAACTGTAACATTCATTACTGTTTCTACCCATCTCATCAGAAATTGTTAAAGTATTTGTAAATTAAACTCGCTGTGGCAGGCACAAGGTTTCCAAAATTTAAAGCTCGAATTTTATCATTGGCATCAAATACTACTAGTTCTTTTTCCTTGAAGTGACAGTCTTACTTTTAAATAAGCATCTGCCACACACTCAAGTTTGAATAAACATAGTTTGTCTGTCAATCATTCTTATAAGCAAAAATGGTATTTCAGGAAAAACCTCCTACTTCAGCTCCCACTCAACTTACATCACACAAATACTCTTAGCAATAAACCAGCATACTTTGCTCTACAAAGGTGCCTGTGTGTGCTTTCCATTTTGTTACAGAGAATATTAAAGAGATGTGTACTTGAGGACTGAGATTTAATAAGATTCATATTTACTGTATCATCAAAGTCATTCTTAAATGGAATTGGCCTTATTTACTTTTTTACTGGGACTGTATGCGGTAAAGAATGCAGTGAGGCACTGCTAAGGCTTCAGCACTTTTACTGGCCCGTCGTTTTTATACCATCAGTGCAAATACCAGCACAATGAAAAAGTCATATAGGGTCTTATTGTTAATATGATGATAATTTTGACTTTTTGGATCTGGCAGAAAGGGTCTTGGGGACCCCAGGACTCCATAGATCCCACTTAGAACCACTGTCCTATCTCTGAGACTCAATTTCGTTTGAAATATGGAATCAGCGCAACATGTTGTCGAGGTTACTCAATGGTAAGAACAAAATATATTCTCAGAATCTATTTCATTCATCCATTCATTCAGTTTCACTCATTTCCCCAGAATCTTATGAGAGGAATTAAGAGAAAACCACACCAGTTTCTGTGGGTGTGTGGGAGGTACGTTACTACAGGGGACAAGGTGACCGTGAGACACGGGGGCTGGGAGCACAGCACACCAACCGGGCACTGCAGGGGCTCGTCTTCTGCTCTGGCCTCTGAAGGGGGCTCCTGGGGAAGCCAGTTCAGCCACCCGAGGCAGCAGCCGTGTGAGATCACACCCGGAGGCCCGGCAGCCCTGTGGGCTGGCCCCTTTCCCCGCGGAGCCCATTGCTGGCCTACAGCACGTGTCGTCTGCACGTTGCTCTCCTCCACACGTGGTGCCTGGGGCCCAGTTGTCCACCCAAGAAAGCACATGAGGAAGCAAGATTTTAAAAGGGATATTTTTATATGGAAACCATTAGGTATGATCTTCCACTTTTAAGCACATCCTCCTCCTTCATTAGTGATCAACTCCAGGGGCAGGCCTCACAGAAAAAACGGAGACAGCCCAGGGTGGCACATGTTGACACTGGGAGCTGTAGTTCTAAGTATCCTTCCTCCTCAGGACTCCGTGCTGGGACGTTTCTTCCCACAGTCTCTCCCTCAACTTGTGGGTTTTTAAATTTGCTATCTGATGTCATTCTAATTAAAGAAAAATTAAAATTTTAAATTACTACCATGAATTTTACCATTTGTCTTTAGACTGTGCAATGCCAGTTTTAGATGCAAGTCAAAGATACATTAACTGCTGCACAGAATCTCTGAAACATCACAGAATTTGCATTTCATAGCTCATGCATGCATACGTATTTAATTTTTTTACCAGCGCAGTGTAAACGCCACACACACACACACACACACACCAGACCAAATGGTTTTCTTCTGCTTCTTGATAACGCACACATTTTACCAACACTCCCTGCCCTTGGCATGCTGATTGTAGGACAGCACAAAAAGACAATGACCTGTGGTCTGTCTTGGCTCTCCTTTCCCTCTGTGTCGTCTTTCGAGCATAAGTGATCGGCTACTACAGAGAAGTAACGTGAGCAAGAAAAGATACGCGAGGGTTCTTTAGTTATTGATGTTTCTTAAAACACCCCTGCCTTCCTTCTGCATTCAAAACAGCTTTGGTTTTAACAGAAGGGGTAGCCTCTCGGATTTGTCAGCTCCCCACTTACATGGTCGTGGACGCCATACGCTTACCTTGTAGAGGAGTCCTGCTGAATTCCAATGCACCGCAGGTCGGCCAGCATTCTGTGCTCGGGGACAGCCTGTGAAGGGGCAGCAAGAGCTATGAACGTGCATATTGCACCCATCTCAGCTCACAACCTGCTCCATTGTCCCATCAGACTTCAGACTAACCTGAGGGCTTTGGGTTTCCTTTTGTGCTGCAGCCATATTTATTCTAAAAAATTCTAAATACACATTATTTGGCAGACCTGCTTTCGTCTAGTTGATTTGAATCTGTTCCATGTTGTCTTTCCAGATCTGCAAAATCTATAGGATCGCTCTCAGACATACCTATGAAATACAAGTTTTACATCACAGTAACATGAGTTTCTTAGACCTCCATGAATAACAAATTGTCAGGTAAAAATTTCCCAACAAATAAGTCCAGTTTACAAAACACATGTTCAAAGATAAAATTATTAAGAATTTCAAGATGGTAACAGCAGAGAGTAAAAGCAAGGTTACGGCCCTCTCAAGGACAGGCGCTGCTGGCTGTCAGGTCACACACCCCTAAAGCTGGCCCCGCCCCCCTGCCTCTTCTGCCATGCTGGCCCCTGAGGGTCCTGGGTCTCACCATGCTCCTTCCTTGCTATAAGGCCCTAGGTACCTGCTGCTTCTGCAGGAAACACAGTCCCCTCCCTGGTGGCCTGGGTATGTTCCCCTCTCTCCTCCTGTGATCCCAGCTATGCCATCAAGTCCTTAGTTTAGCCCCCTGCCCTGTGAGCAAGTCATAGCTCTCTTAGCGCCATGTAGCTCTCTTTCAGTTACGCCGCAGCAGTACCACTCTTCATGCAGATGCGCTTACCTGGCTGCTTGTTTCCCTCCCCCGCTGGACTGCCAGCAGCTCACAGGCTGGGGTGGGGTCTGGTTCTGCCCATCATTGTTTCACCAGTGCTGGGTTCACAGCCTCTTATAAATATTCACAAGGTGAAGGAAGGGATGAGTAAAGGAATGAAGGTTCTTGCAACTGGAACTCAAGTGTCAGGTAGAGGTGGGATGAACGAGGATGGCATGAATTCTAGGTTCTGTTCAAAGCTGGCTAAATCCTGTCTCAGTCCGAGCGGGTGAAAATTAAGCAAGCCCCACATGACCCTAGTTTACTTGACTGTCTTCTACCAGGTACCGAGTCTTGAGGATAGGGTATACCTCTGTTTTAAGGTACCCAAATCATCTTCTTTGTGTCCCCAGGCCTAGCATAGAGCCTGGTACCTACTTGGCTCCCAAAAAGTAATGATTCTATTGAACTGAATTGAGCTGAATTTAGTTAAATGAAAATATGTTGCTCCAAGGCTTACTTTATCACACCCACTCCTTTTATCTCCTTCCCCGCCTCCTTCAACTTTTCTTCCTTCCTCTCCTTTCCTCTTGTTAAGGATTTCTGAGCCTTGAGAACTACTTTAGTTGTGATCCAATGTTTGCAACAGAGAATTACCCTCATTTATTTTCACTTTAACGTGACTCTTCAAAGAGAAATGGCCCAACTGTTCTTATAGTCGTGCAATGGCTGGGCCCCGAAGGGAGTCCCAGGTGAAGAGAAGCAGTCTGGCGCTTTGGCTGGTGACACTCCTATGTTGGCATTGATCTTGGGATAGAACCCCAAGGCGGGTTTCAGAGCAGAAATTCAACTTAAGACTCAAATAGGCTTGGCTTCCTGCCCTGAGCTGCAGAGCCGACCCTGTCAGAGAGGCGGTACAGAGATGCAGGCCGGTCCTGAGCAACAGCGGTGATCGCAACCCAGACTTCTTGTTAGGGCCTCATCCCCCGACCTGTCTGTCTTGTCCACTATTCCACAACTACACCTGAGAAATGGCCAGGAGGGATGCAGTGAAAATGGAGCATTTGTTATGAGATTGAGGATCAATGAAATGATAAAAAACAAAAGCCTAAAGGTAAGATTGGTATTGATTGACCATCTCAGAAAACATTGTTAGTAAGAGATCAGGGCATGCCTCCTATATTATTATATATATATGTAAAATGGGGGCTTTCTCTCCTGAGTGCGACTTGAATGGGAATATAGGATGTTGCTGGAAGCAAATCCCTGGGGAGGTCCACTCAGAAGTTATGCGGCTGCTTGGAGACCTTCCATTCCGGTAGAAAGAGCATGGGTTTAGGAAGCAGCCATACCTAGGTTGTAGACCAACTTTAGCTCTGTGACCTTGAGCAAGTAATAACGTCTCTGACTCTTCTTTGATCTGTACAAATTGGAATAAAACACCTGTCTTGCAGGTTTATTATGAAGACTGAGTGAGACCCCATGGGTGGAGGTGCGAGCTCAGTGCCCGTCACAGAGCGGCCTGCAGTCATGTCATCGCCTCCCCTCACAGTGTTGGCTCTTCGGAACAGCCGAAAAGGGCCTGGACTGGAGTGAGGCTAGCAGGTGCCCCTTTCCCCTCAGAGTGAGGGCCCTGTAAACTGTGCACCCCAGGAGCCTCACCCCATCCCAGCAGCGCAGCTGGGACAATGTCATCCAGGGTTGGGGCATTTCAGGGTAGTTGTCCTCCCTCAGCATCACCTCCCATGCCATTTGACAGGAGACCCAGAGAGTCAATATAATTTGACTAAATCAGCCAGTAAAAAGGCCAACTTGGAATGTGCATCCAGGCCTTTGGGCTCTAAGCCTGTTTTACTCCCCAGCAGCCTGTAGCTGAACTCTCTGGGGCCACTGTCGTGTGACGTGCCTGCACCCTTTTGCACTGTGAATGGTCCTGAACGTCTCCATATTGTGTCTCCATCAAGTCGGTAAGCTCCCTCAGTCCAGGAAAGGAACATGTCTCATTTCAGCACTTTCTAGGCACTTACTACAGGGCTTACTTGCAGTTGAATCCAAGAAATAAATATTCATCAATTGAGAAAAAAATATTTTCATGGCCTTATAATTTTAATGCAGAGGAACAGTTACAATACACATTAACCTAGCTGAGGGAGAGAAATGCATTAATTTCACAACATGTTCAGCTCTTTAAGAAGTTAGCTTTTCAGGCTCCATGGGGATTCTGGAACCACAGATTCACTCCCACTGTTGTGAGAGAAAAATTGCAACTCGGAATGGTGCCCATTTCCCCACAGGGAAGTGGTGGGTGGAGAGACATAAAGGAGGGGTGTGGGCGGAGGGTGGGGGTGCCGCAGCAATGTGGGGTGTTTAAACCAGGAGCAAAATACAAAGAAGAACAGGGCCTGTGAGATTTCGTAAGCTGGGGACTCTGCTAAAATGCAGGTTCTGACTCAAGAGGGCTGGGTGGGGCCCAGGAGTCTGTATTTCTAACAAGTCCCCAGGGGTTGTACGTGCTGCTGGTTCACAGACAGACTTTCAAGTAGCGAGGATATTGTCAAGGGATGAAAGAATTGAAAGCTTTGGCCTTTTTCTCCTTCCCTCTGCAGCGATTTTGACTGTGGGCAAAGCCCTTAATCTCAGACTGGGCAGAGGGCAACTGGGAAACCTGCTGGGAGAAGTGGCAAACGGATGATCAGCCACCTCCCTGGCACGAGGACGCTCCCTTTATTTCCACCAGATTTGATGGGTGACATTTCTATGCATGTAACACTTCGGTTTTACTATCCATGAAAGGAACACATTGGTCTGGATCTCTGGAGGCCTCTTCTGGTTTGACAATTTTCAGTGTGGGGGAAATGGACTCAAGGTTTTGAGTTTGCAAACCCAGCCCAATAGTAGCTCTGACTTCAGTCTGGCCGCTCTCAGGATCCCCACACATTATCTTCTGTCCTTCTGCAGGGGAAATTTGTGCATTCAAGATCCATGGCCAGGACCTGCCCTTTGAGGCTGTGGTGCTCAACAAGACATCGGGAGAGGGCCGGCTCCGCGCCAAGAGCCCCATTGACTGTGAGCTGCAGAAGGAGTACACGTTCATCATCCAGGCCTATGACTGCGGCTCGGGGCTCCGGGAGACAGCCTGGAAGAAGTCACACAAGTGAGTGGCTGGCAGAGCTCCCTGAGCCCTGCCCACCTCGGCCCACCCGCCCGCTCACACACTGCTGGTCAGTTTGTGTGCCCTGTGGTCACATCACGCACTCCAGCCTGCTTGCCAGTCCCCAGGTCCCTGCGGGCGTCAGCACAGGTCGATTCCACTGCCTGGGAGGCTCTCGTCCACCATCAGGACTGAGTTCAGGTGGCCCTTCTTGCCGGAAGCCTTCCCTAAGCCAGCCCGTCCCTGCAGACCTGGTGGGGACTCTGCCACCTGCTTCTGTCTGAGACGGCACCTTTCATTTGGGGTATCTACATCTCTTCCTTGTGGAGTTTGGCTCACAGCCTAACAGAGAGAAGCGTGGTTCAATTCTTACTGATTGGAGGAGTGAGTTAACAGGGGAGGAATGAATAAAAGAAAGGGGAGGGGCTCTAGAGAGGTGTGTTGCCTAAAGCTGGGTGACAGGAAAGCCATAGAAGGGGAGGATTCGTCCAAGAGGGCTGGGCAAGGACAGGCGGAGGGGTCGCCAATGGGAGGGAGCACAGAACACTTGACAACACCCGCTCTGGCTGGCCTGTGGCTTCTCCACTGTCTTGACCTTGGGACCTGGTCAGTGCCCGTGAGTGTACAGGAGGTGGTGCAATTCTTTCCTTACCACAATCTCTTCCTTCTTGTGTGTGATCCCAGAGCCGTGGTGCACATCCAGGTGAAGGATGTCAATGAGTTTGCTCCCACCTTCAAGGAGCCCGCCTACAAGGCTGTCGTGACAGAGGGCAAGATCTACGACAGCATCCTGCAGGTGGAGGCCGTCGACGAGGACTGTTCCCCCCCAGTACAGCCAGATTTGCAACTATGAAATCATCACAACTGACGTGCCTTTTGCCATTGACAGAAATGGTGAGTGGCCTGGGGTCCTCAGCGGCGACAGGGAGATAACTCCACCCTCTGAAGGCCAAGTGGGGCCTCTGAATGACCCTGGCAGGTGACACCTCCCTGGTCACCCTGATCAAGCTTTATAATTCCAAACTCACTCCTGCATTAAAGGGAATGGCCTGACAGTTAGCAGCCAGCGAGGTCCAAAATCCCCCCAGGACTCCCCAGAGACCTACTCGGTGAATACAGCCTATAGAGCTCACAATGCCACACATCTGGATACAGGAGACAAGTTGTTTTTCCTGCAAAAAAACAGTTTGTCATCCAGATGTGAGCCATGCCATCAACTTGGCTATATCTGAGTCTCTCTCCTATATGACAAGTTATAACATTATCCCCCACCACAACAATCTGGTTCCTGCTCTCAGACAAAGAGATGCCAAAGGAAAAGATGCAGATTTTTGAAACACTGACTAAGCTGTAGATCCATTTGGGAAGCTTTAAAGCACTTGCCAGTGTCCTTTGAAAATTTCCACCCTAGTAAGAATGAAGAGTGAATGGAGTGTCCCACCACACTCCAATCCCAAACTGGACTTACTGAACTGAAAACTGCCCATTAGACCCTTTGGACATTGCTCCATTGCCATTAATAAAAACTCGTTGTAGTGTAAGCTCCTCAGCCAAAGGCCCAATCAACTCAGCCTACTTTAACTATAATTTTCAGTAATGTGATTTTAACAAAATGATAATTATGTGCCAGGTATATTGTTTAAGTATCAGCATAAGTCTGTGGGTATATGTATATTATCTCCACTTTGTTTCAAGTAGGATTCAAGAACTGTGCAAAGATGCAAACATTGCAAAACCTGTAGAGTGGAACTCAAAACAGACATCAGCTTGCCCACATGGAGCTTATCATCCAGTGGGAAAAAAAATCGAAATCAAAAGTAGAAAGTCAGGTGCAATCAAGGGTGAGATTGGTACACAAAGCATGCCGTGAACCAGGGTTAGGCAACAAATTAAGCTCTGAGCCTCCTGGTAGGCAGTGCCTAAAGAGAAAGACTACCAGTCACCCGCTTGCACATCTTCAGTACTTCCAGTGCTTCTTGATGTTGAGGCCAGGGAGAAGCTCACCCTAAAATATAGTCTTCTGCATCCTAAGAACTCTAGCAGATTCCATAGGGGATGCAAGCTGAGAAGACACCTTCACCCCTCACTCCAGTAGCTTCAGATCTGTCTTGGAAGATGAAACAAATATTCATAAAACAGACAAAAATAGTAATAAGGCAGTTCCCTTAGAAAAAGCAGTTTCCTTATAAAAGCAGCTGTGGAAATGACAGTTATGCACCAGGGTACCGCTAGGTGCTAATTGTATAGGACCCAAGCTGAGTGCACAAGAAAGTAAAGGAGAAAATACTGGACTTTCATTAATATTTGGTTCAGAACTAAGAAGTAGGTGATTTCCATTGGTAAAGCCTGTCAGAACTGCTTCCTGATAGCCTTTCTTACAGGCCCTGTGAAGTCCTTGGCTTGCCCCTACCACACACACAGACACACATCACACACACCATGTAAAACAACTGCTTTGTATTTTTCTGTTTCCCTGTGGCCTATGTCCATAGTAGCTTTGGAAGTTGGGAAGGGACAAGTCCTTGGTGAAGAGTGAGACTAGACAAGTGGAGGTGTCTGATGAGTAGTCCAGCTCCACTTGACCTCCTGCCTTTGTTCTAGAGAGCCACAGCCCAACAGGAGATGAGATGCAGATTCTATCATCCCAGGGTAAAATGCCCCAGTCGTGAAGATAATTACTCACCTTGATGAGCCATTTCACTAACATATGCCAATTTATTTCCCTAGCTGTCTCATTAAAAGTGAGTAATGGTCCTTTGCCAGGCCTCTGCCTCCAACATTGGTTTACAGATAAGATGGAGAGGAGAGTGGGCACCACTAGAGAGCATGGGCTCCCAACGGTGAGGTTTACAAAAGCAGTTCTCCAAGTAATGAAGGCAGGACCTGGGGGCAGACTCAGAAGCAGCTCCCACCCTAATGAGCTTCCCAGTTGGCCCTTATCCATCACCTGTCCCAGCGACCTTCCCAGCTCCTTGAAGAAGCTCTTCACATGCACATCAGAGAAAGTCCTGCTGAATTTGGAGTCTCCTCACTGAGATCCCCTGACTTTGGGTAGATGGCTCCTGACCACTCCCACCTGCAAGGCCCTTCTCTTATGGGGGAGGCAGGGAGCAGGGCAGCAGGGAGGATAGAAGTCATTATGTGGAGTCAGCCTGACCTATCTTAACTCAAGATTCAATCTCTTCCTACCAGAGGGCCTCAGCCCCCCTCCCGATAGATCCCTTTGCTGTGAAATCATGGCAGCATCAAACCCTGCCACATTGTGGGGTGTGAGGCAGGTCTCAGCAGAGAAGGGACCACAGTTCCCAGGGCACCTGGCAGATAGGGAGTGCACCACCCACAGTGATTATTAGGAATTTATCCGGGTGATTGGGACATGAAGGTTGTTCACTCTTCATGGTTTTCCAGGCTGAAACTATGAGTAGGTACCTAACTGAGTTGGTGACATCAACTCCCTCTTGGGAAGTTCTGGATCCACTTCAGATGGCTTCCAGTCCCTGATCTTCCAGAAGTTGGCTGGTGTTTTGCCAGTGGGTTTCAGCCCCAGGCAAGTTCGCTCATGATTTGGTGAGACCAAAAAATGACAATGAAATGTTCTTGGGGTGAAAGGGTTTATACCCAACTTTATTCCCATGGTGGAAGGTCAGGCACTAGAATCCCGTCCGCACAGAGCATGTCTGCATGCAGCAAGCCGGTCCCTGCCTCTCTGCCACCGCAGCCGTCTCAGTCCCTGTCCTCGGCACTGCCACCACTCCAGCCTCTGCTCTCCTGCAGCTGGGCAGCCCAGAGCACTGGGCGGAGCTCTTTATATACATTCAATAATGACATATTGACCACACGTATGTAGTGAGCAAGCCAGCCAGAGCCAGGTAAGCATCCTGGCCATAAGAACTTTCATTTTCTCTACAGCTAGTCTCTCTGGGATCGGTAGGGCCTAGATCCTCATTTCTATTGAAGAGATGGAAAAACTGAGTCTTAAAGCATAAAGAGCTTGGCTGACAGCACCTGTCACCCTGTGGCAGAGTTGGTCCTGGAGCCCATGTCCCCTGAGAGTTGGCCTCAAGGCCTTTCCACCTGGAAAGTAAAGTCACTGTCCTCCATGAGAACTGATAGGAATGCATGGCAATGTATTTAAGCTCAAAAATACAAAGTTGTGTCTTAAGGCTCCATCCATTACTCTGTGTGTGTGTGTATGTGAGAGAGAGAGACCTTTGACAACGTACTTAAACCTTGGCTCGGATCCTCAACACTAAAATGGGAATTAAATAATATATATGTCTAAGAGGGTGGATATATTACAAAACAAGGCCCTCACCAGACTCTGACTTTCTGAGCCAAGTGTGTCCCAGAGTCTGCTTATTCTCAAAGTAAATGAACACACTTCTTTTTCACTGGAATAGAAAAGTAACCATACCCTTTGCGAGAAATTTGGAAAGTACAGACAAGCATGAAGAAGGAAATAAGTCACTTGTGATTCCACCAAACGTAACCACTATTGACATTTTCCCAGCAGTTTTTCTATGAAGTATTTAAACAAAAGCCACGCTTTCCTTGCTTTCCTTTATCCTCCCTCTTCACCTAACATTCACTTATATGGATTTTTTTCCATCCTTAAAAATGCTTCACAATCAAACACTTTTAATGTAGGACAACATTCCATCATATACACAGACTCTTATGCTTAGTTCTTCCCTTAGCAGCAGTGTCTTGCCTGAGGGTTTCAGCCCCAAGCAAGTTTAGCATGGATTCAGTGAGACCAAGAAATGACAGCAGAATGTTCTTGGGGTGAAAAGGTTTATATCCAACTTTATTCTCACGGCACTGGGTCAAGCACTAGAATCATGTCTGCATCCAGCAGTCTGAACGTCTGTAATCCACCACCATCTCTGCCTCAGCCCAGAGCACTAGGTAGAGGTCTTTGTATAGTGACTCAGTCAATAATAGCTCATTGCCTATGGGTGTGGAAGCAGTAGCCTAGCAGCAGGCCAGTTACATCATCAAGTAGATTAGGGTCAGGTGAGAATCCTGGCTATAGGAACTTCCATTTTCCTCACAAGCAGACATCCAGTTTTTTACTAATTTTCAATGTAATAAATAATGCTTAAAGAATATATTTGTACCTGTATCTACAATTTTTATCATTTTCCCAGAATCAATTTTTAGATGTGAGTTGCATGCCCAAAAGGTATGAACAATTCCAAAGTGACTGGCCTGTACAGTCTTTCTGAAAGGTTTATTCCATTTAAATTCCCATTAAAATCTAAAGGAAGGCACAGGTCAGTGTTCTTATCTCTGCACCCCCAGCCCTGCCTAAGTTTTTTAAAAATACCTTCACTAATATGTGTCTTGCCAATGGGTTTCAGCACCAGCACTCAGCAAGTTTGCTATGGATTCAGCGTGACCAAAGAAATGACAGTAGAACCTTTCTTTGGAGTGAAGGGGTTTACTATCTGGCTTGTTCTCCTGGTAGTAGGTCAAGCACTAGCATCTCTGCCTCCGCCCAGAGCACTGGGCCGAGCTCTCTACGTAGCTTATTGCCTATGGGTGTGGAAACAGTAGCCTAGCAACAGGCCAGTTACATCATCAGGTGGTTTAAGTTCATTGAGGACCCTGGCCATAGGAACCCCAACATCCCCACACTCCACCCCTTAGGATTCTTGCCTTACAATCTACACGCTCTCAGTCTTCCGCAATGGTCCCTGTGCTAGAAATCTGGAGCACTGTAACCAGATTCCAGAATAGCAACAAAGGATAACAACAAGTTAGAGATAATAAAAAAAATTAAGATACAACAAGATTTCCAACAAAAATTATAATAATCCTCAAGCCAGAGGAGGTTCCCAATCCACAAAGACCTTAGGGGCGATAAGACACATGTTTTAATACCACCAACATAGGCAAATCTTGTCCATCAGGTAGGATGCATACAAGATAGTGGTCCTGTGATAGGACTGTAGCAGGAAGGGGGTCCCGTCCAGGTCAGTATACCATAATTTTACTCCTCTCCTCATGGAGGTTACTAAAGGATTTATATATAGTGCTACTGGAGCTTCATGCACTAACCATAATAATAAAACAAAACTCCCTGGTAAGATTCTCCTACCTTCTGGTCATTCATGATATAATGCTGTGATCTTTGGGGGCCACTCTGCTGTTATTCCAGGACAACACAGGAGGCCAGCTTCCAGGCCTTGTCCCCAAGGTGCCAGGAGAGCCAGCCGTCGCTAGTCCATGTGTTGAAAGGTCCAAGGCCACATCCAGTCAATAGAGTCTCTGGGATTCAGTGCAGTTGGTGTTGGTACTGGCAGCAAGACATTATTCTAGTGGCCAGACCTCAGCTTCAGTGATTCTTCCTTGGTTTGTACTTGAAATTGCATAGGGGAGGCAGCAATATGTGTTAACATGTCTATGGGGCTCAGAGCTCCCTTTTGGGGTCTCTCGTACGAACGCCATAGCACAGTCCATAAGCGGACTGACCATCCATCCCCACAGGCTATTGGTATCTGACTTTAGTCTGTCATTGTGCCTCTCTGTCATGCCTGCTGCAGTATGATTGTATGGCACATGAAACTTCCATTTGATTCCCAGCTGTCACACCCATTCTTGCAGTGTATGTCCAGTAAAATGGGTGCCCTGATCACTTTCAAATACCTGTGGTCGGCCATAGGCAGCAAAGAGACACTCCAGGCCTCTTTTGGTCATCTGCTGGTCTGCACAACGGGTAGGAAAAGCAATGAGAAGTCCAGTAGCTGTGTCCACACAGGTCATTGCATACTGATATTCTTGTGACACGGGTAGAGGCCCAATATAGTCTATCTGCCACCTGTCGAGGGGTATAGGCCCCTTAGCTATTGTCCCATGTTGCTGTGGACCTCAGTGAAAGTCCCTTTTAGAACATATGACACACTCCTGCTGGGCTCTACTAACTTCTTCAAAGGTCAAAGGCAAGCCCCACCGACGGGCTACAGCCCACATTGTCTTTTGCCCCGCACGCAACAAAAGCTGATATAACCATTGGGCTACATCAGAGGCAGGCTTTCCTTCTAACGAAAGCATCTGGGCCAATTTATCTGCTTCTTCATTTCCTGGGAATGTCAGTGGCAAATGACTTATCACATGGTATACTGTAATTATTTTAGTCTGACCACAGGCCCATAAGTCTTGCCACAATTCTTGCCCCCAGAGGGGTCGGTGACCAACCAGCCAGATGTCATGGTACCAGGTTGGTAGCCACAGGGTCAAGCCCCAATAGACAGCCCAGCTGTCAGTGCAGACAACTCTATGGGAGGGCTCCTGACTGATCACAAGCCACACGGCCCGCAACTCTGCCCATTGGCTGCTCTTCCCCTCACCATCTTCCATCCATATTGTCTCAGTCTTAGGATGGAAAGCTTTGGCTCTCCATTTTGGGGGCTGCCCATGGCTGGAGCCGTCTGTGTACCATGCATCTTCGGGTATAGGGGCTCTTCCCTCCCTGTAGGGACTCTCTGCTACTAATGGTTCAAAAGCAAGTTCTTCCTGCTTTTCACTAGTATATGTTACTGGCCCCAATAAGTATTGGAGTTCTTCACTCAAGAGGCTACTAGAGAGGGCACTATGCTGCTGTAGGTAAGCACCCCACTTGGCCAGTGTGGGCATTTGTGCCACACCACTCCTTGACTTTTGGATCCAGTCTTGTACCCACCCCAAGATGGGATAGGTTGTTATTACCTTTATTGGGGCCATTCCAGTGATGGGTTCTGTAGCCAGAAAGGTATGATACATGGCAGCCGGTTGTTTTTCTATCAAGGTGATCATACCTCTGCCCCTTTCCAGAGTTGTGACCAGAATCCAATAGGTTGGTGAGTTTGTTCAAGCCCCTGCCAGAGACCCCAGCCATAACTGTCTTCAGTCACGTGAATATCCAGCTCGCAGGGCCTTGCTGGGTCTATCACACTCCAGGCCTGCATGGCCTTGACTGCCCATTTTGCTGCAGTAAAGGCAGATGCACATGTCTCATCCCAGTCTCACCTGATGCCCTTTCGTACCAACCTGTATAAGGGCTTCAGAATTTGTGCCCAGCGCAGGTTAATGCTCTCTAGTAGCCTGGAAGACCCAAAAATTCCTCTAGCAATGCTACAGTTGTAGGGGTAGGAAAGGCCTGGACTTTATCTATAACTGCTTCTGGTATAATGTTGGTCTTACATGACCAGATGACCCCCAAGAATTTGACAGACAAACCAGGTCCCTGAACCTTGGTACTGTTCACAGCCCATCCTTTCTCCTGTAAATGTTGCAGCAGTCTAGGTGCTGCACCTTCTAGATCTGAAAGAGAATCAGACATAAGCATGACATCATCAATATAATGGTATAGCCGCACTATTGGCGGTTTCTCCCAGGTAGCCAAGTCCTGGGCTGCAAGTCCATGACAGATTGTGGGGCTGTGGAGATTCCCTGTGGAAGGACGGTGAAAGTCCATTGCCGTCCTTCCCATGTGAAGGCAAACTGTTCCTGACTTTCCTGCTCAATGTCAATGGAAAAGAAGGCATTAGCAAGATCAACCACATAATGGTATGTTCCTAGTTCATGGCTGAAGGTATCCATCAGGCCTGCAATAGAGGGGACAGCAGCATGCATGGGGGTATGACTTTATTCAATTCTTTGTAATCCACAGTCATATGCCAGGAGCCATCTGGCTTTTTTACTGGCCACACTGGGGAATTGAAAGGACTATGGGTGGGCTTTGTAATACCCCCCTTTTCCATTTCCTGAAGAGTTTCTCAAATCTCTTTATGCTCTCCAGGCAGTTTATATTGTCTGGTATTAGTCAACCACCGAGGCATAGGCGAAGCTATGGGCAGGTGCCTAGATGTTCGCTCAGAACTGCCTTCACCACACGTACTCTCAGTCTGAACTCACCTGCAGTGGTCTGCAACCATAGACCCTGCAGGATATCAATCCCCAAAATATACTCAGGGATAGGAGATACATACACAGTATACTTTTCTGAGGGTAGACACCCTATTTCCAAAGGTATTTGGGCTTGTTTCACTCTGATAGTCTTATCCCTGTATCCATCTATGATAGTGAGGATTCCGGGTTACCATGAATCAGTGAACATTCTGCCCCTGTGTCCACCAGAGCCAGGACACATTATATGTTCACTGGGGATCAGTGGATAGCTATTTCAACATGTGGCTTCCAGTTCCCCGCTGGTCCCGCAAGGCAGGTACCTCAACCTTTCCCCTCAGTCGAACCGTGTTCCCCAATCACCTTCCTGTGCGGGCTCAAGTGAGATTGGCTCACTATCCAACAGGAAATCTTGCAAACACACAGGCCAGACTTGTGGCTCTGTCTCTGACCTTTTCCTCTTTGGTCTTAATATCTGGAACTGCTGCTCTGGTTTCAGTTGTTGCCATAGCTCTAGTAAGGTCCTATTTGACTTCCTATCTAATTTCCTTCCATCTGCTCCTGCCCGTATTAAATCAATCCACATCTGGGTCCTCGTAACCTTCATGGGGCCCTTTAAATTCTTCTTGTGAGAGGTAGATCTTATTTCTTTCTGGGTTCTCATTGCTTCATCCTCTCCTAAGTCTGCTAGTGTATGTGTCACCTTGCTTATGGGATGCCCTAAGCGAGGGAAAGAATGGCCACTAGAGACCCAAAGAGGGATGTGGGAGCCATTTGAAGCACAATATTTCTCATCCCAGTAGTGAAAGGCTCTTCATCTGGCCTATGATTCTTTGGACTATAGATAGCATTTCTTATGGCTAGCTCTCATAACACCTGTTAGAGCTCAGCATATGTCTGCTATCTAGCAGGAGAGGCTGGTAGATCACCCTGATTGGGCCACACAGCACAAAGTGCAGCCATAAGCCAATCAAGGAAGGAGTGATTCCCTGGGGTCTGATGTGCATTTTGTAATCGCTGCCTCAAGGTGGGCTGACCCACCAGGGGAGCCAGATTTCCCATCTCTGATCCTGACAGAAGAATTCCATCCACCCCTAAGTCCCACAGACGCAGGAGCCAAGCTGATATTGACTCCAAGGGATTCTGCCTAATCTGGGAGCCCAAATCCACCAGCTCAGCCTGAGTATAGGGGTGGACCATAGAGTGCTCCACGACCTGGGGAGGGGGCTGTGCCTGTCCTTGGGGAACTCTGGGCTGCTGGGTCTTTATTTTCTTTACAACCACTGGGTGTGCTTTCAATAGAGGAGGGGTCAGTGCCTACAGCACCACCCCTTCATCCTTCCCCAGATCCTCCATTTCCAGGGCTGATGACACCTTTCTCTCCCCTCCCCCGAGTGCCTCCTCTGCTACAACCTTTACCTTTTCTAGTGTCCCTCGCAGCAATGCTAGCTCAGTCTTCAGCAGCTCTCTTACCTTCACCTCAATGCTTTGCAGCTGGCGTTCTCGTGCCACCTCCACCTGTGCTTCCCTCAGTAGTTAATCTTTTTCCTTGATGGCCTTTTCTTCCTTCAGAGCACCTGGCAGCGCTGCTGTCTTGTTCTGTAAGGAATATTTTACCTCTTCAATGGCACCTCACTGCTGGCAGTCTCGTGCTGCCTCCTCTCTCATCAGTGCCATCTCCTTCTTCAGGAAATCCACAGAAGTTTGCAGCTCGCGTTCTCGTGCTGCCATTTCTTGGGTCTTTTTCAGAATCATGGCCTTCTCTTCTGTAGACTTTTTTAATACTGTGAGAAGCAGCCAACCCACAGTCCCCGCTGCCTCACGGGCAGTCTGTCTCTCAAAAGACCTACTTACTATACCAAGGGCCTCCCCTACTGCCTCAGGTGTCACCTCCACTTACCTCCAGTCCTGGGGTGGGGCCCAGTCTTCTAGGAGGCAAGTCACCTCAGACCACATACCCACTGGGGGACAATCCATTGTCTCCCCATTCACAGGGGCAGCCCGCTGCAGCACCCCTTCCATAAGGGCAGCTTGTCTTTTTCCTTGGTCAACAATGAACCCTGTCGACTTTGCCAATTTTCTTGCCAATGAGTTTCAGCACCCAGCAAGTTCACTATGGATTCAGTGTGACTAAAGAAATGACAGTAAAACATTTCTTTGGGGTGAAAGGGTTTATTACCCGGCTGGTTCTCCCAGCGGTAGGCTGAGCACTAGCATCTCTGCCTCCACCCAGAGCACTGGGCCGAGCTCTCTATATAGCACAGTAATAGCTTATTGCCTAAAGGTGTGGAAGCAGTAGCCTAGCAACAGGCCAGTTACACCATCAAGTGGTTTAAGTTCAGTGAGGATCCTGGACATAGAAACCCCAACTTTCCCACATATGCAACATATGTTCTGATTGTTCTTTTGTGAGCTAGTTGCCCAGGTTCTTGTGGACCAGTGCAATAGGCCCAGGGACTGCTACCCACCTGGCTGAACTGCCCACTCAGGTGTCCTAGTGTGGGAAAAACCGAAGTCCCTATGACCAGGATCTCACCTGAACCTAAATTACTTGATAATGTACCTGGCCTGCTGCTGGGTGACTGCTTCCACACCTATAGGCAATGAGCTATTATTGACTGGGTCACTATATAAAAGTTCTGCCTAGTGCTGTGGGTGGAGGCAGAGACGAAGGAGGATTACAGACCTGAAGACTGTTGTGTGCAGATGTAATTCTACTGCTTGTCCTATCACCGGGAGAATAAGCCAGGTAATAAACCCTTTCACCCCAAGAATGTTCCATTGTCATTCCTCAGTCTCTCTGAATCCGTAGTGAATTTGCCCAGGGCTGAAACCCATTGGCAAGACACTTGGGAAAGCACTACAAGAAGAAATCATTCAAATGTGGGGAAAAAATACAATTGTAACAGAGGGAAAATGGATGTTTTTTTCCTGACCTTTTGAAAATTTTTATATTGTGTGCCATATCCAAATAGAACCTTCCCCAAGATAACAACTGATCACAATATTATACCCTCATTTTTGACATAATGCTTCAAATTCCATCCTCTGAAACCCATTCTCACATGCATGAAGTCAGTGGTGGTGAAGAAAGTGAATTAGTTTCTCAGACAGTTTCATGAAGACTTGTTAGGAAGTGCAGCTGCAACAAATTGAGCCCAAGATTGCCAACTTGTGTGTTTATTTTTCTACAACAGTCAGTAGCGTTTGGTCTGCTTAATGTCACACAGACTGGAAAACCCAAGCCTCCCTTTTCTAAGAGGTATATCTTTTGAGAGCCATTTAACTTTAAAGGAAGAGAAAGTTAAACTTTTTGTTCAAAATTCTATTTGATGTTGCTGAAACATACTTCTCCTGGTGGCTTTAAAGTGCTTCCACCTGACAGAATCCCTCCCCTGTGATGACTGAGCCACATTGAGTTTGCCAGCAGAACCCACAGGGAATGTGACCAATCACCCCAAGACCAGTTTGTTCTATACCTGTGTGGGCCCCAAACTCAGACAGAAACAAATATTTGGGGAAAAAGGAAAGGGGTTTTGAACGTCAGCCACAAGACCAAAAATACACCAAACCCATTTCTATTAAGAGATTTTTGACTGGCTTTGTTAAACTAAATTTTACTTCAAACCAGTGGCTCCAGGTACATTTTTAGAAACAGCCCAGAAGAGACAGCAGAATAAATGATTCTAGGTCTTGGTCCAACGTCCTGAGCAACTTTGCACTCCCTGCATGCCGCCCTCACATTTACTCACATTTGTAGTATCTGCACATGGCCTGGGGCTGAGCACTGTTTTGATCGCTGCATCAGCTTTTCCAATCTTTAAAACATCATGGGAAGGGGTGTGAGGGGGTGGGTGGGGAGGGAAAAAAAAACATTATGGGACTTTCCTAATTTTCCACGCCTTCTTACCTTAGTCCCTCCTGCCTCAATTGACATAAACAATGTACATCATTTGGAATGGAAGAAAGCTCATTAGGGAGTTTTCCTTTGGTTTTGAATATAAAAATACTCCTGAGTCAGCCATTCCATGTTTGTTCATTTGCTGGTTGGTTTGCTTGTTTCTTACTTTCCATTTTGTTAATTTCACTTCTGGTGAAAGAATGATAGTAACATCTGAGTTCTAATTTGCTGTCAACTCCCCCATCAGAAATAAAGCAAGACTGAAATTATTCTCAACAAAGGAAGACTTGTTAATCTCTTGGAATAAAAAGCTAAAAAGTGTTAAGTGCCCACTGGGCAGGTATTAGTTCTTTGGAACTAAAATCATATTTCAGCAAAAATAGTTGTGGGGAAAATGAAGTTCCAATGGCCAGGATCCTCACCTGACCCTAAATTACTTGATGATGTAACTGGCCTGCCGCTGGACTACTGCTTCCACACCCTAGGCAATAAGCTATTATTGACTGAGTCACTATATAAAAGCTCTGCCTAGTGCTCTGGGAGGAGGCAGAGACGAAGGTGGATTACCAGCCCACAGACTGCTGGATGCAGAGGTGATTCTAGCGCTCAACCTACCATTGGAAGAAGAAAGCCATGTGTAGACCCTTTTATCCCAAGAATATTTCATGGTCATTTCTCAGTCTCACTGAATCCACAGTGAACTTGCCCGGGACTGGAACTCTCAGGCAAGACAGTTAAAGTGTTGTTCGTTAATTATCAAATATTTATTTTTGAATCATGATATTGAACCCACAGGAACAAAAACATACAAATGGCTCAGAAAAATCATTTGGTCTCTCTTGGAGAAGAAAAACGTCTTTGCCACCAAGGCAAGGAATCTGTTATTCTGTGTAGCTTTCAGAAGGGAGGTCACACATTTTCTTATTGATTTTACTTCCTATTTGGTAGCAAAATAGTGAGAAGAGGCAGTGAACATTCCTGGCAATGAGCCCAGATGTTAAAAATATGTGTCAGGACATTTCTGAATTCCATCTTTCTCCCAGAGGTTTCAGAGCGGCTAAGCTCGCTGCACCCTACAGCAGGCACACTCCTTGGGAGGGAGCTGTCAACAGCCCATCACTAATAAATAGAACCAGTTCAATTCCAGATGTGTGCTCAGAATTCCCTACAAGTTCTGTCCCACAGTTGGGGTGGTTCTGGCCAGTGGTTCTGGGGAATCTATTCCAAGGCACGAGGCGGGCACACACGGAAGCCATACCCCTATTTGCCCTGGTTTTTACAAAAAGAGGGGAATGGGTCATTTTATTTTAGTGAGGGCTGGAGGAGTGAAGAGGAATTGTAAAGAACTGCAGTATGCCTAACTTGATCTGAAACAGTTTTGAATATCCCTGTGGCCTCAGGCAACATCAGAAACACCGAGAAGCTGAGCTATGACAAGCAACACCAGTATGAGATCCTGGTGACCGCCTATGACTGTGGACAGAAGCCTGCTGCTCAGGACACCCTGGTGCAAGTGGACGTGAAGCCGGTTTGCAAGCCTGGATGGCAAGGTGGGCCTGCTTCTATCAGTCTGAGGAGTGAAGCCAGCTTGGCCTGGCATATAGAAGGTGTTGGACCTGTCTTCAGATTATCAACACATAACTAGAGGACTGTTTAAAGTGCTGTCACTTTGCTGCAAGAAATAGAGTCGCTTATTTGTCTCAGTTCCTAGGTTGTATATTATGCCAATTTTACTGAGAATGTCACAGGCAGCCTGTCCAACACCACGTGCCCAGTTTGTCCTGTGCACCCCTTCTCAAATCTCGTGACATCCCTGAACCAATAGTAATTTTCCCAGTTCTCAGAAGCGCCAGCAAGCCTATTCGCTTTGCCTAAGGGTGCCAAGGCCAGCTGGTATGTCTCAAGTTTCGATCATCCCTCAGCACCCGGGAAGGCTGCCTGTTCCTTGGGCTTGCACTGTGGGCGTACAGGCAGGGGTCGGGGATCCGGAGCCCAGCCTCAGGATTATGGAGTTTCTCAAATGTTGGCTCTGGGAACTGAGAAGCAATGGCCTTAGATGGAGGTGGATTTTTATGCTAGCTTCAATCTTTTAGGATGCAAAGACAGAACAAAGGTGGTGATGACGGAGGTTTATCGCTGAGCTATGGGGAAATAAGGAGGGCAAGCCCAACTGTGTAGATGGGTCTCGCAGACACCTGGATGGTTTGTGGAAAAACAATAGCTCTGATGGTGAACCAATAGTTCCCATGGCCGAACAGGGATGCTGGCGTGATCTCTGCGCCCCCGTTTCTGTGGTTCAGCTGCTCCTGTCTCTGCTTCGTGGACTCCTGCTGGTGTGGGCTGCTGCCTAGTCCCAGCCTGTGGCGCTTCGCGGGGCCCTCCACTTTGCGGCTTCTGCCTACTGGCCTCTCTCCGCGTGCCTTTAAGCTTCAGGGCCCCTGTTGTATTCTAGCTTGTTCTCTAGCTGTAAGTTTTCATCTTTCACCAAATTAGGGAAGTTTCCATTCATTTTCCTTCAGACATGTTTTCTGTGCTGCATACTTGTTTTCTCTTTCTGTGACTCAGAAGTTGCAGCCACTGATTTTTTTTCCGATAGAACACTGAGGCTCTGTTCGTTTTTTAAGAATTTCTTGTCCTCTCTTTCTTTCAGAATGCTTACGTTCTCATGATCTGTCTTGAAGGCATCTGTCTCTTTGCTGTTATCTCCCTTCTATTTAGGCCGTCAGTGGACTTCCCATTTTGATTATTATTTTATTCAGTCGTAAACTTTACATTTGATTCATATTTATTTATTGTAACTCTTTGCTGAGATCGTTGGGGCCTCTCTATTCATTACATGAGTGTTTGCTTATTAAAGCCTGGTTGTAACAGCTGATTCACTGTACTTGTCTGATAAACACAATAGTTCTGTTATCTTGGTTAACATTTTTCATTTTTAAATTCCCCTAGAGAAGGTGTGATTAGCTGTGTTAGTCATTCACACCCCGGCTGGGCAGACTGATGGCAGGCCTCTCGTAGGCCTTTGGCTGGCTGCCTTCTAGTCAGACCTTCACTCCTAACCCAGCTCATCAGGGCCAGACTGGCAGGACCTCATGGTGCAAGCAAGAGCCCCCGAGGACCCCTCTGGGGCCGCTCCCCCCAGAAGGCAGCTCTCCTAGTGCTCCCCTCTTGCACAGCTTCATCACCCTTCATTTTTCAGCTAGGAAGATGGGAGCGGGTAATTAAACCCACCTCGGGAGAAAGCCAGAGTTGTTTGCCTTTGAACCAAGTAGAAAAGAGGAAATGCTCAGGAGAGGAGCCACCAGTGAGACATAGAGGATGAAAAGAACAAAGCAGAGTCACCCTTGTGTCAGTCTGTTTAGGGTCAAGCAAGAGACAGAGAAAGAGGAACAGGCCCAAGTGGTAAAGTGTGTGGTACTGACCTCGGGGGCCTGAGCCCTGGTGGGCTATAACCCAGTAGACCCTGGGACCCTGAGGGAAGGATTCTGTCTCTCCTGTGTGTTCACCACTGCATTTCTCAGGCTTAGCACACATCTGGTCCCAAAGGTAGGTGTTCAAGAAACAGTCTGAATGAGCAAACGATTGGATGGATGAATACAAAGCTATTTGCTTAAAGAAGAACTCACCTTGTTCTATGTTAACTTAAAAGGACTGACTGACCCCAGAGAAAGTCTAGCTTTTGAAAAGAAAGCCTGCAAAAAATATAAGTGCTTTCTAAGCATGGAGCATGCTCACAATGGGAGTTTAAGTGAGGAAATAAAAACACAAAGGTACACCCGGAGAAGATGCCAAAGTTTTTTGTCTTTGATAAATGAGACACCTACAGCTTTGGGATTACATTTTTGTGCCCATATATAAATGTAATTTCCTAACAGAGTTTGTACTTGTTTCAATGTTAAATATATGCAGAGGAAAACATGTTAATGATGTTTAGTTCTGGGTGTGCAGAATGTGGGGCAGCTGTCCTGTGGTGCACAATGGCCTTTGCAGCTGCAGACAGCGAGCTCCTGCCAGCAAGGATCATGTGCATTTGTTGTGCCTCCACTGCCCAGCACAGGGCCGGGCACTGCACAGCTTTCAGAAAGTGTCAAACAGGTGACTTGCTGGAGACAACTGTACCTTTCTGTGCAACAGGGAAAAGAGGGAGGCAGCGACTCCCCACATCAGTTCACTGTGTGAGGCAATGTGATGTACGCATGTCTAACACCCAAATCAACTTCTTTATGGTGGCTTCCCTGCCTGTTAGCCACCTTTTGGGGGCAGAAGCTGACCCTGATTCTATGTGGCATCCCTCCTCCGTCCAGCTTACCCCTGCAGTCAGCCATTAAGTTTCTCTCCCCAGCCATGGTCCCCGCAGGCTTTCAGATCATAGACAGGTCCTCTGATATGTGTAGTGTGGTCAGTGTGCCCTCCTGTCATTCCTGTCCCAGCCCCCAGACCTGGAGAACAGCCTTCCGCCAGCAACCTGGTATAATTTATTCCTTCTCTTGGGCACCCCTCATCTCTGACTCCCCCACCCCCATCCTGGGGCCTGTTCTCCCTTCTGCTCCTGGCCAGGGCTGCAGCCTCAGAGCTGGAAGTACACCTTTCCCCAGGGAGAAGCGTATCACCACTGGTCCCAGACGTGTGTCTCTTGTCCAGCTCCCTCTCCCAGCTTTGTAGAGCAAACAGAAGTAAGGCATGTTTTACTGGTTTTCTTTGCTAACCATAGATGAGGCAGGCTGCCCCTTCCTGTGAGAGGCTGGCAGGTCCGAGGGGAAAGGGTTGGTTCTTCCTGAAGCACAGGTGGGGTGAAGCCTGCACTCTGTCGAATGAGAGAGGAGCACAGAGAGGGGAGGCCACCCAGGGCACCAGGGACCACTATACGGAAGCCAAGCTTGCATAGGCGTTGGGACTAGGGAGGAGTAGGAAGCAAGAGTGGAGAGGTCAGGGTAGGGCAGGGTAGGCAGCCACAATCTTGAGTGCTAGGGTCAGCAGCTGCACTGCTCTCTGAGCCGCGAGTGAGGGTCTGGGGGCACAGGCCAGGGGTAAGTGCCCAGGAGAACAGAGGCTCCTCCCCAGGCTGACTCCTCACTAGCGACAAGAGTCACCAAGCAAACGCAGTTTGGCAGTTTCAAATTCTTGTACCTGTTCTAAGTCATTTCCCTCCAGGCAGGAGGGGAGTGCAGCACAGTGAAAGCAATCCTTCATGCTCAGGCACCTCCTGTCTCCCCTGGAGCACTCCCCGTCAGCTCTGTCACCAGTCCTTGCTGCAGCCAGCTTTTCCCCGGAGCTGTCCCGGAGGAACAAGGGCCCCTGCTCACAGATAGAGCCTTCGATCTGTCCAGGGCCAATTAGGAACAGTTCCCAGACTCTGGTGATGCCTCGAGGCCATGCTCTGGTTCCCATCACAATAACCCCTTCCAGGAGGGGGGGACTGCAGCGCTCCCAGCACGCTGCTGGCCTGACCCAGCTGTGCACGAGGACATCCCAGACCCTGGGTCTGCTGCCACCTGCCTTTTAGACCTTGGCTGAGGCATCGTCTACTTGGGCTATGGTTTTCCATTGTCTTTTTGCATGATTTGGTCTTGTCTTCCCAGAAATTACAGGGCTGCCTGAAGGCAGAGCCACACTTAGCCCCTGGCACTCACTGAACTTTCTGTCCATCACCTATGCATAAACTAAAGCTTGCTTACCTGCATCACTCCTCAGTGGCAGAATGAGGCTTACCCAGGGCTCAGCTGGGGCCAATGGGAGGAAGGCTTTGCATCCAGGAAAAGACCCAGGACACCAGGCACACGGTCTTGCTCTTATGCGTGTTTGTCTTCTTTGCTGTATTCTAAGATTGCAGCTCCAAACAGGTGGCAAGGGTGAGCTCACTGTGCAGGGGTAGATGGAGCTTTGCCTAAGGGAACTTCACTCCCCTTCTGAGCTGCCCAGGGAAGATACTGGTCCCCAGAGCCCCAGTGGGACCGGTGTGAGTGGGAGGGAGAACTCAATCTCTGTTTTGGCCTGAGCTTTGAGAACTCACGGTATCCCAAAGCAGCTCTTATTCACGGAGACAGAAGATTCTCTTAGGAACCAGGAATGGTGCTCCCACGGCAGGCCACACGCTAAAGGTGGGCTTGTGCCCTGCCTCTCATGCCAGGCTCTGGACGTGCGGTCTTCTTGGTTCTGCTCCCCTCTTGCCCAGCATGTGTACGTACCCAGGCTTGGTCCCGTGTGTGCTCTGAGGACCTAGGAAGAATCTGCATCCGTTCATGAATCAGAGCACCACAGAGGACTTAGGGCCCTCGGAAGCTCTCAGGATAACAGTGGCTATTAGAGCAATGGACCCAGTCGGAGATGACCCTACTGACCCTCCTTATAGGGGCCACCAACTATGTCCTGGAGGGTCACTTGTAACTCAGCTGCTGCCTGGGGCTCTTTATTTGTTTAGTTTTTATGTCAGCTTATGTTGTGTTGAGAATCGCACTCCTTTTTTATCCCTACCTTTATTGCTCTTTTTCATTCCACTGCCCCTTCTCTTCCTATGTTTCAAACTGAAAATATTGTCTTCACAACACTTACGTAGTATACTTTCCCCTATTTAGTGCCAGTCTTATTTTGTATTTATTACCTGTTCCTGCCAGCTAGGGCCCCAACTTCAATATTTCACTGTCCTTTCGTGCAAAGCCATTCCCCCTTGAAGAGAGCTACCCCAGATTGCCTGGCGGCCCTTCACCATCCTTTCCCAGACATGCTGCTGACCAGACTTCCAGCCATTCTGGCTTTGAACTTCCCATATCAAACCGGCTTTGTGAAGTCCACCCCCGGGGAGCCCCATCTCCGTCTGCCAACCGCCTCCCTGAGCGCAGTCCCACGGCACTCAGCCACACCTCTCCCGGCACCAGTTCACCCAGTGCCGCCAGCAACTAGAGTTTCTCCACGGGCCCAGTTCCTGCTCCTCGCACCTTCACAGGAAGGTGTCCTATCCAATATGGAGGTACAACGACATAACGAACCACATTTTCTCTGTTCTTTTGGGTTTGAACAATTCTCCAGGTGCGCCAGATCACATCAGTGTTGCCACCATTCCACAAATCAGCCTTCTACAGGAAGGAAGGCTGGTATCTGCTAGATCAGTTCTTCTCAAACCCAAAGGTGCCCATGAGTACCTGGGAGGCGTGGTAAAATGTGGTTTCTGACTTACTAAGCCTGTGGTAGGTCTGGATGTTGCTGGCCCTTGACCTTCATGTTGAGTAAGGTCATGCAGAGAATATTTACTAAACACCAGAATGTGTCTAAGACTTTTGTGCTGAGAAGACAGCACCGTGAAAGCGGTGGCTGTGATTGATTTTCCCTTCGTTATTTGCACTGTGAGATAACTGAAGTGGACGCACACATTACATGGTGGGAAATACCTCAGAGTGAATTCATCTGCCCTTCCTGAGGGCCCACTGTGCGCCGAAGGCTAGGGAGACGGAGACGGTTGTTACGTACCCAGGCTCCCAGGACATGAGGAGATGATGGCAGTGCTGAGGATGAAGGTCTGGTGGAGGGAGCTCTGGGAACACAGAGGAGAAACACTGAACCTTGCAAGCCCCCTGGGGGAGGCGCACCTGGGCCAGACCCTGAAGGATAATAGTTGTAGCTCAGAGAGTGTTCCAGACTTGGGAGCAGATGTCAGGAGGACGGGAAGGGGCATCCTGCGGCAGGGGCGTGGAGGAGAAGACTGGACGGGCCTCTGGGAATCGGATCATGGAGAGAGGGCTCTCAGGCTCCCCTGAGGGCAGCGGGGAGTCCAGAGGATTTCAGGCCCCAGCATGGTGAGGGGATCTTGGGGAAGGAAGGCTCCTTGGCCAACCACATAGATGGTGGCTCGGATGCAGAAATTGCAACAGGAAGACCACCTGGAAAGGGCGATTATTCCTGAGTGCATTTTTCAGTGGAGAACTTCTGGAAAAGTATCCAAAGTCAGGTATTTATTCCAAAACCAATTCAAAGTACATTAGTTCCCTCTTAACTGAGGGGGATACATTCCCAGACCCCCAGGATGCCTAAAACCACAGATAGTGCCAAACCCTATACTATATTTTTTCCTATACATGCACACCTATGATAAAGTTTAATGTATAAGTTAGGCACAGTAAGAGATGAACAACAATAACTAAGAATAGAACAATGATTGCAATATACTGTAATGAAAGTTATGTGAAAGTGGTTTTTCTCTCTCTCCAAATATTTGTCGTGCTCTGCTCACCCTTCTTGTGCTGAAGTGAGAGGAGAAAATGCCTACATGAGGAGATGAGGTGAGGTGAAGATGAAGGCATTATGATGTAGCGTTAGGCGGCTATTGATCTGACGACAGGTCAAAGGAGGATCATGTACTTTGGGACTGCAGTTGACCTCTGGTAGCGGAAACCATGGATAAAGGGGGACTACTGTACTGGGCAGCAGAGGAGGTTAGACTTTCAGCAAATCCCACGAGACCCCCATAGGCAAGGGACAAGGTTGGCAGTCAGGCACGTCTGGGGTAGAAAAGATTCCTGCTCAGCCTTGTCAAGTATATGCCTGCCCAGTCCCCTCTGTGGCTGTCCACTTACCTGCTGCCCTGCCAAGAAGGAGGAAGTCCAAGCCCCAGGGGTCAACTGGCTTCACCCTGCTCCTGCCAAAAGTCAGATCAATTAGTGATCAAATACACTGAAGAGCTGGCTTAGCTTTTACTACATGAAAGTTACTGATTTTGAATCATAGGATTATAAGCCCAGGAAGTTGCCCAGATTTGCTTAAAGACACAGAATCAGGCAGGGCTCAGAAGGTGGAGCTGTGTCCAGCAGAAGATTGCATGACGATGTTATAGCCTTATGGAGGCTGATGCATGAGGGCATTGCCAGAAAGACAGAGAGGAGGACAGCCCCTTGCCATCGGTTCTCTCTTTCACTCTCCCGCCAGGGTGTCCGAGGTGCCACCACTGGAGTACCAACCATTTGGTCTAAAGGATAATCCCCACCTACGATGCAAATACCTCTTGTAGGAGTAACTGTTAAGCCAGGGGTTAGCAAAGTATAGCCCACAAGCCAAATTTAGTTGACCACCTGTTTTTGTATCACTGTGAGCTATAAAATGGCTTTTACATCTTAAAATGGTGGAAAAAAGTCAAAAGACAAATACTATTTTGTACCACATGAAGATCATGTCAAGTTCAAATTCTGTGGCCTCATATCAAGTTTTATTGACAGACTGCCACACCCACTCGTTTACATACGATCTCATGGCTGCTTCTGCACTGACAACAGCAGAGCTGAGTAGTTTCAGCAGAGACTAGATGAGCTCCACAGCCTGAATATTTACTCTCTGGCCCTTTACAGAAAACATTTGCAGACACCCACATGAAGTTACTATCGTCCATTGACAGCTCAGTGAGAATAGTTTATCAGAGTACCTAGAACAGCCTAGAAAGAATAGAACAATTTTAGACAGAGGCAAAGGAGTATAAAAACCCAAAGCAAGATTCACTGCACAGATGACAGGAAGACCCTGAAATATAAGCAATTCTAGCCCGTTATGTGGGTGAGGGAAACTTAGGCCAAGAGAGCTTATGTGACTTGTCCAAAAGTGACAGCTGGTAAATGGCAGAGGCAGAATTCAAACTCATGTCTGTCTATCCCGGAGCACATCCAGCAGTAGGAGGAAGAAGGACAATGGAACAAGAAGGCTGGCAATTTCCAAAGGGGCACAGAACCCACTTTAAAAGGGCATCTCAGGACACTGTCCAGAAGTGCCCTAGGAAACATGTTTCACCATTCCGTCACCTCCTGTGCAAACTGGCACCTAGACTCACCTTGAAAGGGTAACTAGAGTCCAATGAAACAATGCGCATGTAGCACCAACAAGTGCTGCACCTTCATTCTCTCTTCTGCACCTGTCCCACCCGGCTCCCGTTTCCTTGACTGAGCCTATCTTGTGCATATGTGCATTACACCTCATTTGGGAAAAAACCCACGCTTGCAGACTCTCTGTCTCTCAGGCACTATGTGCCCGAACCTGCAGTTGCTCCAGGTAAACCCACGGGCCCAAGAAACAGCATGAGCTGAGACATCTTGTTAAGCTTGACCCTCAAAGACCCGGCCCCAGGCTCCTCATACCACAGCAGGAAGTTGTCTTGTCCTGTAAGAGAATGAGACACGAAAATTTCCCACCATCCACGCTCCATTCAACAGGACAGGACTTGGCTTCATTTGCAGTCACCCCCAGAGGCGGAGCTCCTCCACCCGCCCTGTCCCCTCTACCCCTCGTCCCCTCCTGGCCTCTGACCCTCGACTTTATCAGTGTTGCCTCCTCTCCCTACCTTCCCCTCCTCCCCTTCATTCCTTCTACCTCCTTCCTTTGTCCCCCCACTCCCTTCACAGCTTTTCCCAGGCATAGGCCCTGAACCCCACCCGGAGGCGGGGAGGCAATGGGGCCTGGGGTGCCAGAGTGGGTCACAGCAGCACGGGCAGAGCTGGCAGGCAACGAGGAGGGCTCTGGGCAGACCACTCGTGCTCGGGCCCCAGACTTTGCTGGCTAAGCTTGGATTTCCACAGCTGTAAACTGAAAAGCACAATCCCTGGCCCAGCTATTGGCAGGATTGTTAAGAAGGCCACAGGATTCTGTATGTGGAAGTGTTTTGCAAGATTTAAATCACCAGATACTATTATGATTAAAATTGGTGAAACAGTCACTGTCATATAAATGAACGCATACACACGCACACATACACGGGGAAATCCATACATGTGGGCACGGCTATGTGCCTTGAGCATCGTGCCCTTGATTTTAGAGCTCAAGAGTGCTACCGAAGGAGCCAGTGGGGCGGGGTGGAAAGAGCCCAGTCTGTGGCCTGGGGACCTCTGCCTCGGCACAGCTCTAAACTGCTCTGTATCATTTGGAAAGCCACTCCTGCCTGGTTTCACTTCCCCAAATGTAAATGCACAATAATGCCTCCTTGTATGAGATGACAGGCTGCTGGGTGGGGTGCCCCACTCAGAACCACACATGGTGGGGCTCCAGGAATAGCAGCTGTGTCCAGTTCCCTTTGTTACAATTTTTGCAATCACAGTGGAGCATTTTTCCCCCAGAACAATTGGAAAAGCTATCAATGATCCCTGAATTTCTCTGACTCTGTGGAGCAACCCCTGGACAGCTGCCCCTGGCTTTGCTCAGATTCACCAAGTGAGCATTCTGTGCTCTGGTGGAAGCCCTCCTCCATGAATAACAACCTGTTTTCACATCCTGACATAGCCGATCATTAAGGAGCAACAAACGGCTCTGTAGAGGATGCTGATTTACCTACTCAGTGGCGCCTTAATGGGCTTCAAGACCTACTGGATAAAAGCGCCCACGCTAAAGCCTGCTTCCGCGTGCCTCCCCTGTGGCTCCGTGTGGGCAGGGGGCAAGGGCCTCAGAGGTTTCCGAGTCTCCTAATCTAGGCCTGAGGAGGGGGACATGGGCGGACTGCACTCGGCCCAAATGGTGCTCAGTCATAATAATCGTTACTGCTGTCTGAAAATTTCCCCTTTGGCAAGCCCTGTCTGTGGGTGTTTCATGTGCTCTCAAGTACTCTTCACCACACCCTGAAAGCTGTCAGCTTCCCATTTTGTAGATGAGGACACTGAGGTTAAGACTCCTGTCACACAGTTAGAAATATCCAGGCCAGCATCAACCCCACGTCTGCAAACACAGAGCTCCCTCCCACTCACCTACAATGTGTCTCAAAGCAGAGGCCACCGGCCACCACTGGGGACTGTTGGAGGGAAATTTTGCAGTTAGAAATGTTGCTATTTTGAGGAAAACTCTGCAGTTAGAACCCTTCCCTCGTGTCCGAAGGAAAATGTGTCGCTGGACAGCAGCCGCTGTGAGAGAGGGCCGTGCTTGTGGGGGTGGGGAGGCGTCCTCCTTCCACACAAGCCTGTATCCGAGGCTCGCCCCCGTTCATGATAGCAGGGCCCTCTCTCAGCCTTCTTAGATGAGCCCTTGGGGACAGCACAGGGGGCGGGGCTTGCCCAAGGACACCCAGACGCTGAGTAGGGAAGCACAGCTACCATCCAGTCTTCTGACTCAGAAGCCACGCTCCACCCAGTCTGTGGTTCAGTCTACGCTTTCTTCCACTGACAGTTCTTTCCAATATTTCCAGCTGCTAGAATTTCTCCTTGCAGGGACTCAGCAGAGGGTGGGGCTTCAGAGACTGTTCTGAAGCCAGAAGGATCAAGGTTCAAGTCTGGACTCCACCACACCTTGGGGCAGGGACATGGGGCAAGTCACTTAACCTCTGTGAACCTTCAGATGTGGCATCTGCAAAATGAGGCTCATAAACATGCCGGAAGTGTGGTCACAAGGCAGAACTGTTCCTGGCATGCAGGAACGGCTCCATGGTACCAATGGGGGGGCGAAGGAGAAGAAAGGGAAGCCACTACCGTGGGTTTAGGGGTAGGCAGCCTCTCCGTGCCATTTGCTGGCTGTGTGACCTGGGGCAGTTCATTTGACACCTCGGCCTCATCCATCGCGCCAGTGAAATTACCCCCTTTCTCAGGTGGATGCTATTCAGACTGACCCCTTGGGAGAGGCCCAGCAGAACTTTCATGCAGGTGCAGAATCTGAACTCTGTGGGCCTCCTCACCTCTCCCTGGAGCGCGGCCAGCCTCAGGCCTGTGGCTGAGGTCCACCTGCATTTGGCACCCCCAGCTGGGAGGCCGGCATCTGCTAGTGAGGCAGGGCAGGCCAGGGCCTGGCCATGGGAGCAGCAGGCGGGGCAAGTGGCTCAAGCAGAAGTGGACGCTCATGGAGGCCTGTGAGGCCTGCAACCAGTCAGATGCTGGGCCAATGTCAGGAGCCTCTCTGGGGCCCCTAGTGCACTCGGAGGAAGACTCCTTTTTGATAACCTGGCTTGAGGAGGTCGGTATCTGGAGTGAAACGCGATCCTGCTCCTAATCACCGTTTAAGACAAGGCGGTTGTTTGGTTAGCCCTGTTTCCGTAATGAGGCATTTGCTGGAAGCCAGAAGCCCTTCGGCACCCCCAGTGTTAATGTCTGTTTCTGGCCAGAGACTCTGCATCCCGGGGTGACGGCGGCCAGCTGCACACTAGCAGAACAGGGCAGGCAAGGGGCAGGGGCCTGTCCACCCACTGGGAAGTCTGGTTAATGACCACCTCCCATTGGCTGAATCTCCCACCTTCTGTGGGCTTCTCCCAGACTCCAGACCCAGAAGCAAATATTGACATTAGGTCCCCCCACTCCCAGCCTCCAAAGCTTTAGCTCTTCAGGCTCTTAGCGTCCGTGGGTTTAAAACACCCCTCGCTACCAAATGCAAGACAAAGCCCTCCATACCTAGGTGTGGGTGGGACTCACACCTGCCCACGGGGGCCCCTGTAGAGAAAGGAAAAGGCAGTTTGTCTGTCTGCCCAGACACCAACAGAGACCACCAGGCAAGGGAAAGGGTGTTCTTCAGGCAACACTTCTGAGTTCTGCATTCTGTTAGAGAACTTGAGGTAATACATGGTAATGGGGCCACCATAACTCTTTAATATAAGCATTTTTTTAAATTATAACGTGGTTTATGCTCATTTGAAAATTATTTTTAAATGTATAATAATCACAATAAAAAAATCCCACCATCCAATTAATGCAGCGTTATCAGTATTATAGAATACTTTTCTCTCTTCCTACATATCATGTGAAGTCTGTGTTCTTTTTCCACTTAACTTCGTGCCAAATGTATTGTCCCACAAGATAAAACCCTCACCACCCCCGCAGCACCTGCGTCACGGTCCCGCGCAGAAGGTCAGTGTCCTTGGGCCTCAGTCAGATGGGGCTGTGTGATTGGTGGGCTCTGACTGGTTCCGCCTTTCTTTTTTTGGGCCTCCATGGCTATCTTTGGGCAAAAGTCTTTATGTGCATTTTGGATTCCTTTCTCAGGAATCTTCTCCCTGGGCCAAAGTAAATGGGCATTTGTTGGCATTGGGTGCATTTTGCCAAGCCCCCATCTGACCATCTGTGCTACCTTGCACTGCCCCCAGCGGGGTGAGGGACACCTCTCCCCACCCTCCCGCACATGTACTCTCCAGTTGCCTGGGTACTGATGGACTCTGCAGATTTGTACCGTATTTTCTGAACAGATGATAATTTGTTCCAGTTTTAGAAATCATTCGGTGAAATGAGAAGTCGTGCAGCACTCCAGTATCACCTAGAGTCGTGGTCCTTTTATTGAAAGAAAAAGTTTTGCAACCATATACGACTGATCTATAGGTTAAAGTGATTTACACTGCTGGAGTCTGAAAAGTACACGTAAGACATTTTTACAAAAAGACTGAAAATATGTGCATGAAAAACTGTACTCTTGCATTGTAAATGCTTTTTAAAGCCATAAAAGTAAAGATTCTTGAAGAACAGCTACTCCAACTTACACCAATAATACGTTCGTCCCAAGATAAGAAAATTGCCTGGAAAATGCTCATGTTTATTGGACATAAGAGAGAAGAGTTTCTATAAATCCAAGAGAAAGTACCTGGTTGGTTGAGTTAATGATTTCCCCCTTGGGAGAATTGTCTTTCAGAGGACTGCTCTTAAACTGCCTGGTTTCTGCACCTTTCTAGTTGCAATTCTGCCTGCTATGTTTCTGTTGGGAGCTGGGGAGCACATAAGCTGAGGGTCTTTGGGAACGAAGGGGGTGGGGGAAAAGCAGCAGCTAAGCTTTGGGTGGGGGTCCTGGTTTCTGAACACCGTGGAGTTCACTTCAGTGCAGCATCAGCTTCTCTCCCAACAGCCCCAGAGAGCTCGGAGCCAGGGTGGAAGTGGAGGGAACCCCTTAAAGAGGTGCCCAACACTAGCAAACTCAGAAGCTGTGGGGAACGAAGACTTTCACACCAGTATCAGAAAACCATGCAGAAGAGAATGGATCCCCTCACAGCATGTGGATAGCCAGGGGCTGGCTGATTGGAGCCCAGTGTCCAGGGGCTTGTGCCAGGACTGGGGGCAGAGCAGAATTTGCTCAAGGGCTGTGTGCTGATCCGAAGGGCCTGGAGAAACAGCAACCAGAGGGAACCCCAAACCCAGGCCAGCAGAATGGCAACAGTGTCTTCAATTCAGAGAGGCAGGAACCAGCTGGAGAATCCACAAGGAATGCAATAAAAGCAAACTGGCCAGAGCTAGAGGACTAGGGGAATTCCTGACCCCAGAACTGGGCCCAGTCCCCTTTCAGGAAGCACCCTTGCCACTCATTCCCTAAGCATTTAGTGAGAACCTGCACTGCCCCAGGAACTGTACCAGGCACTAGAGATTTAAAAACTAACAAAATAGACACAGACCCTGCTTTTGTGGAACTTCTAATGGGGAGAGGGGTGTCAAGAGTTGCAGACAAAAAACAGTCTTGGAAATAAATAAACCATTTATTTGACTGATCAAAATAGTTTATTTGAGAGCCCTGGTCCTGCCACTGTGGTTCTTCTGGGACTAGAACCTCTCTTCTGCATTCACAAACCTCTTTACATTCACAATGTAAAGAAAGAAAAGAGATCTTGTTGTGAACTCATGTTTGGTGAAGTCCTACCCTGCTGACCAGTTTCCAGGCAGCAAACAGATCTCTCTTTCTACAACCTGCATAGGGGGAGAAATCCTTTCACAGCCCCTCCCCTGACTTCTGGAGCTCAGGAAGGTAATGGAAGGAGTGGGAGTTTATGGCCCAATATCTGGGGAGTGAATGGTTTCCAAGCTTGTCTGTGCATCCAGATCACTTTGGGGGTTTAATTAAAGTGACAGATTCCAGAGCTCCTTCTTCAAAATCTTCCACTGGGATCTCCTAAGGTGAGGCCCAGGAATTCGTGTCTTTAGATGTTCTTCAGGTGATTCTCCTGAGGCCTCCTGACCATGTACCTGCCTACAGACAGGATTTGGAGAGAATAATATGAGCCCCACATAGGTGATGTAGTTTACAAGTTCTGTGAATTGGGGAGGAGGGAATTTCTTAATTCAGAATGGCCTGAAAGTGTCTGCCTACATGCATGACTCGGAAATTGCCCAAGTAAAGAGGCAAGGATTTTCCAGGCTGAGGAGTCATTGACCATGCTGTTGATCTGAGGCAAAATTAAATCCTCTGTGCTGTCAGCAGACTAGGGACAACTTCATGGGCAGGACGATATTTGAGGACAAATTTCTGGTTGCTTCATTTGTCATTCACTGACATCTCAGGGGCTAAAAGCGTTGAAAATATATGAGGGTTTCCAAAACTGGAGCCATATGTAAATGCAATTTCATCATTTTACACACCTGCCCACAGAAAAACTCAGGCCAAGTGTGTGTGTGCATGTACACACACACACACACACACACACACAGACACACACACACACACACACCCCTCCTCCCCCCCACAGCCACAGTTTGAATCCTTCCCATTGTAATGCCTGACCGTCTGTCATTTGGCAGCTGGCTGGGGGCTTAAGTGGAAGGTAGATTCACAAAGTGTGCCAACAGACCCCCTGCTTTCCAGATGGTGCCTTCCCTGCCTTTGGGGGCTGAAATCAGTGTGTGTGTGTGTGTGTGTGTGTGTGTGTTCTGATTGTCACACATCTGATCACTCTCTCCATTTCATAGATATTTATTAAGCATGTCAGGCACTGCAGTGATGTACACGTTATGCTTCAAAGCAGAATGTCCACAATCAGATAAGTAAATAATTCTCAGAGGGGAGGACAGGGCTAGGTGGAGGCAGGGGACTTGTCATCCAGGTGAGGCCAAGTCATCCTTCACAAAGCTGCGTGTGAGGTGAGACCTGGAGGCAGAGAGGGCCCGGCCTCAGGAAGGGTGGGAAGCCCCAGGCAGCCTGACAACCTTGAGGCTTAGCCCCCGACATGGGCACCAGGGTGTTTTTCCCCTCCTTCCTGTTCTTTTGTAGTTAGTTGGGATGCCCCTTTTTAGTAAGAATTAGAAGGTAATAAAATGTTCTTCTGACAGGAAAGGCAGTACAGCACAGAGAAGACAAGTAGTGACTCTACAGCATCTCACTACACTGATGGACAGTGACTGTAATGGGGTGTGGGGGGGACTTGCTAACGGGGGGAATGTAGTCACCACAACGTTGCTCATGTGAAACCTTCATAAGATTGTACATCAATGATATCTTAATAAAAAAATGCATAAGAAAGAAAATGTTCTTCTGACAATAAAATATAGTAAATGGAAAGGGGACAGTAATAATGGAAGAGAAAGAATTCCTTGTATTTGTAATTGAGTTCAGAGAGTTTGTATTTTGTTTCTTTTTAAATTGTACTCGTGTGTAATTGTTTTTAGTTAGAGAAGAGAACGCCACATAATTTAATACCTATTAAATTATGTATGTGCCTATTATATGTCAGGCACAGGGCTACCTGGTTTGCATTTATTGTCTGATATAAACCTTATCAACAGCTCTAAAATAGGTGATACTATCACCAGTGTTTGCATGAGCAAAGTCAGGCAGAGGAGGAAATGACTGGCACATTTCTTCTGTTCTTTTCTGGCCCCTCTTGTACCAGGCCCCCTCAGGCCACCTTCTTTATTGGGCTCTGGCATTCCATGCCACCACCTACCTTCCCTGGTCACCCCAGGGTCAGGTACCAAACAACTGGGGACAGCCCCTGTGCACCAGATGCCTCTGGAATTGTACAAACTAGCCAGTCTTATGCCTGCTTACCGTGCCTTGCCCGTTCCTTCCCATGGAAACCAGGAGAAAGGCTCTTACCCACAGTTTTCCCTCTCCCTCGGCCTCCCGACGGACCCCGTGGTGTGACATGCCCCCGCTTCTTGGGGTCTGTGAGTATGACAACCTGTCTTCTCAATGGCCATCATATCCTGATCTGTTGGCCTTACCATACTTACATAATAGTAATACTTGTATTGAAACAAATGCCCAGGTCACTTCCTCCAGGAGGCGTCCTTTGATTGTCATAGGAGCATAACTTACCTCTTCCCGTCTGTTCCCTGCAGCCTGCTCTGGGTTCCTCTGTCTGCCTTAGCTCTGTGTGGGTGTAGCTGCCACTGCCCTGAGTGTGAAAGCCACCAAGTTAGGGGTTATGAGTCACACTTCTTATCTCCCATGCCATATGCTTTGCCTGGCACATAGTAGGTGCTCAGTAAATACATGGCATCTGGACTAATGATAAGAATGATGATAGTAGCAGCAATAGATCTCTGTTCCTGGTGCCTTGCGTACCTTTTCTCCAATTCCCAAAGCCACTCTGCAAGGTAGGTTTGTGTTATCTTCATTCTGCAGATGAGAAAACAAGACTCAGAGAGGTTCAGTGAGCTATTCAAGGCTATACAGCCAAGAAGTGGCAGAGCCAGGGTTCAAACATCTGTCTGCCCAGCTACAGAGTTAATACTCTTAAATTTAATAAAACTGAATTAAACTGAACTGAAGTTAGTTCCCCCACTTGTGGCCCTATCAGAAGAAACCTCTGCATGGATGGACCAGTAGGTGGCAATCAGGAGTGTTGTGATGTCCTAAAAATGGGCACCAGGCCTAACCAAAATGCAATCTGAGTATTTCATGCCCTCACTCAACACCCCTTTGTGGTTCTTCACTGGCCCTGAGGTGAAACCCAAATCTCTTACCCAGCATTCGTCATCTGCCCTCTGCTTACCCCTCTAGCCCATTTCTACTTCCTAACCCACCACCATTTCAGATGCACTGGATATCCAGGGGAGATAAAATGCTCCCCGCTGTGCAAAGGTACCTCCCTAGCTTCTCAGGGCAGGAAGTGACATCCCTTGGCATCCGAATCAAAGTCACCCACCTCTTAGAGAAAGTCTTGAAAGATGTCAGATGGTTGATGACTGCAGAGACGGGTTAGAGTGTCAGCTGCCCAAACAACCCCTACTCAGGGGGACCCTTTCCTGTCCCTCCTACTGCCCAGCATCCTTGCATCCAATCACTCACTTAGTATGAATCCAGCAATTTCCTAGAAAACATAATGCTTCTCCAGCTGCTAAAGGAGAGGGTGGAGCAGCAGGAGCTGGAAGCCTCTGAACATACATAATTAAGGAAAGGAGGGTGTTTGATGCAACCGTGTCTCTCCTTTTCGTCCTTCTGCATCACTTCTAAGGGCAGAATCATAACAATTTACCTGAATGTCTTGGATTACAAGAGCCCCCAAAGTCTAGACTTTCCAGAGGTTTTGGATTAGTTTTTTTTTCCACCTCCAGGCACCTAAAAGAGTTCCAAGTGGTTAATATTCTCCTGATAAGAAAACATACATTCCCCAAATTTAGCAGGAATTATGACAAAGTCATCATGCTTCTAAATCTTTAATCCACAAGGAGTTCAATTCCTGAAGGCATTGCAATGTTAGCTTTTCCAGCAATACTTAAGTGCAGTTGAGCCTGATTATTAAAACAACAGGTGGTCTCCTTCCTTTCTACCCACTTAAGAAAACAATTGTACCACAATTAATAAACTAGTCTCTAGGCCCTTTATAAACTGGAAAGATTTTGTTTCCGTGCAGGACCACTCAAGGAAGCCTGGGAAGCTTGTGAACCCAGGCTGTGGGAGGTTCCTATCATGAGGCTTCAACAGGAAGGTCTCTGTGTTGGTCCTTTAGCCCTAAATGCTCGCAACAAGCCTATAAGGAGGTGCAATTAGCTCAAGTCTACAGATGAGGCAGTGGAGGCTGAGACAAACTACTTTGCAGAGGTCACAGGACCACATTCGGGGGAGATGAGATTCAAGGCCAGATCTCTGCAGTCTCCAGTGTCAAAGCAGCCCCCTGGCCCCCGAAACCTGCCCTCAAGGTCAAGCAGCGATGAAACTGACAATACCCTGATGCTTTGCCAATCGGAGATTATTGCCTTTTTTATTTTTTTATCAGTGTAAAGTCAATGTTCAAAAATGAGTCTGTACAAATTATAGTTGCTCTCCGCTCTGGCAAATCCCCCAAATCATGGAGGAGCTGTTGTGAAAGAGCTGTGTGGCCTTGGGCAAGTAAGACCGACTGTCAGCCATGCTTATGTCATCTGCACGGTTGTGGTAATAGCTGCCACTCCCCGCACTGTTGGGAGGGTCAAATAGAATAATAGATGTCCAAGTGTTTAGCACCTTGTAGGTGCTTGATAACTGTGTGTCTTCTTATTTCCTGCAATAACTGTTTTCAAATAAATGGTAAGTTAACAGTAATATATCTGTCGAACATATCCCTTGTGTTTGAGGCTGAAATGACTCTGCCTTTAGCATTCCCAAACCCTGAGGGGTAGGTACTACTTGGACAGAGAGGCAACTGAGGACCAGGGAGGGTGACTGATGTGCCCAAACTTACACAGGAAGTGGTAGGGCTGGGTTTTGAACCCGGGCACACTGAACGTAGAGGTCATACTTTAACCATCATGCAATCCTACCCTCCAAGAAATGAAGATGAATAGACATTTCATAGACAGACATTTGGATGACCTGCCTTTTGCTCTCTTAATCCACATCCCAACGCCTTGGAAAATGAAAGGCGTTTGTGTGAACTTTCCACTCTCTCAAGGATGCTACACTCAGAAAGCTTCACTGATTTCTTTTATTATATGATTGTAATTCTGCCTCCTCTTCATAAACCTTTAAAAGCAAACCAACTAGAGCAAAGCTCTTTCGTATCTGATTTCTTCCCAGAGAGGTCCTTGCCCCCCAAGCCAGAGGATGGTGAGAAGAATGGAAATTCTACTAGAAGAGTTTCCTCCACTGACTTTCCCTTCATTTATTTGCTTCTTTATTTACATTTCTTATGAAAAGGATTTGAGGTGTCATTTCTCACCAAAGATAACCACCGAACTATTTGAGAAAGAGATGCCCGCAGCCTCCACAGAATAAAGGGAACCAAATAGTGAAGATGTCTTGGGCTTCCTCAGTGAAAGAGGCTTCCAGAAGGAGGTTGTGGGAGATGTCTTCCACACTAGCAGAAACAGCAGGACCTCAAGAACCAGGCTGGGGGCTCAGATCAAGGCCCCCCTATAAACAGTCAGCCATTTTCTCTCTGATTCCCTAAAGAGAGGGAGGATCCAGGGAGGGAGGGAAGGAAGAGAAGCCTCCTCAACCTGTGTCTTGTTATTGGGGATGCAGATTTCTCCATCATCAATCCTGGACCAAGTGCCCTGCCGAGGACAAGGAGAGCCCAACATGTCATGGGCTGCTGTGGGACAGGGGGCTCTGCAGGACTGACGGTAGGGGCACACAGGGGCACTACCAGAGCAGTGGCAAACAGGCCAGGGGTTCTGTCTGCAGCTGAAGAAAGGCTGCTGTGCCAGCCGTCACAGTTAGGGACCTGGCGTCCCCAGATACACCTGGCAAATATCTCCTGCACTCTCTGCTAGCTGTGGAGGAATCAAAAATTAACATCACACTCCCTGCCTTTAAGGAGTCCCTAGTGACTGGGAGAGGCAAGCACACAAATGGATGATTTTCGTATGACATCTCCTAGGATTTGTTCATGCTTTCTACCACCATCTAGTGAGCATCCACTCCATGCCAGGCCCTGGGAAGTGTGAATGGGATTCAGAGTAACCATGAAGCTTATAGTCTAATGTGGGGGATGCTGCAGGACCGCAGAGGAAGGTATCTGCCCAGACCAGAGGAATTCTGAAGGGCTGCCTGGAGGAGGTGTCAAGACAGAGGGGGATAGAAATAGAGCTCCGTGAAATTAAGGAAGACACTAACAAATGGAAATGCATCCCATGCTCTTGGCTAGGAAGAATCAATATTG